>JBBMOE010000016.1:10198339-10401482 GCA_037975065.1 Chaetodon trifasciatus | reverse complement strand
CCCTCCGCCAGCCTCCTCCTCTATCTCCACTTTATTCTGTCAACCTCTTCTCGCTTTTCCCCTTTCTCCCTCCGGCTTTCACCTTTCACTGCAACTCTGTTCTTTTATATATATATATATATATATATATATATATATATATATATCACTCCTCACCCCCCTCCTAACCTCTGTCAAGCTGCCCCTCCTCTCCTCTCACCTCTCATCTGTTCTTTTTCCAGCCCTTTCCCTTCCTCTCCAACCTATGACAGCAGTTGCCCATCTCACCTCTTTGGTCCCTTCTTTTTTTTTGCTCCCCCACATCCTTTAATCATGTCCCTTGTTCCTCTCCTGACCTCTAACATCAAGCTCTTTAGCCCAAAGTTCTCTTCTCTCATTGCTTTTTTTTAGTCCGTCTTTCCCAAATGCTTGCCATCACTTGCACGATCTTGTGAACCTTTACGTCTCTCTGGACTCTTCACTCTATCTGTCTCTTTCTCATTCCCATCTGTTACTTCTGGTAACCCTATAACCCTACCATGCCTTCTACTCCGTCTGTCCTCTTCAGCCCCTTTCCCTTACTAACACCATGTCCTTTCATTCACCCCTTTAAGCCATGTTCAAACCAAAGGAAGCACTTCTTCAAAAATGCAGTCTCCTCATTCATTTCAGTGAGATGGCAGAGTTGGGCAAGGAAAGGAAGAGTTGTCCGTCAAAAAAGTTGAACCAACTTTTGACGCAACACCATGCAACATCATCCAGCAGTGCACTGTGTACATTGTAGTGTAGATTAATTAATACATTAATTCTGATGTTTAGTTGTGAATTGTTGGGACGGAGGATCAAATGATTGTTACCATGATACCTTGTGAGGGTTGCAAATTCCACAATCCCTTGTGGTTTTACCACCATCACGATTCTCACCACATCCCACATCAGCAACACAGCCATACTGAGATACTTTATTTACGAGGCAACAAGACCCAGATGCAGACTCACAGCCAGAACAGATTCAGTAAAAATGAACTATATCTGAAATAATGGCTGACAAAAAAAAATCTTATAGGTATAGGCAGCAGGTTCAAACAGAGACTGCATGTAATCATTAGATTAACAGGAACAGATGCAGGAAGGTAGGTTCAGGTAAAGATGTAGGTGCAGGTAGAAGAATTCAAAGACAAACAGCAACAATCACAATCTGAGCAAGTGTTATTGGGCAGGTATATACAGAGTGTGGCTGGTCAGACTGAGACAGGTCAATGTGTGGGAGTAGGACACAGGTGACAGGGACTGGCCAGAAAGTCCAAGGGCAACTAGTAGATAGGAAAGTTCTCAAGGAGTGCAGAGGCCCCTGGGGTGAAGTGTGAAGTGGCTGAGGTGTAAAACAGGGGTATGACATGTGTGGCCATGACACATACCATTGCAGCCAAATGTGTGTGTGTTTTATTGCTGTGCAATTTTCAGTTTGAATGCTCTACCAGCCACCAGTGAAGCTAGGGCAGTAACTGAGGCAGTAGCACTGCAGGGCAAAGAATATAAGAGATTTGAAATTCGATTCCCACCAACCAGTAGCAACCGTTTAAGTGACCTCGAACAATGTGAGAAAATTTGCCAACTGCTTGCTTTGTGTTTCTCAGTGACCGGCAGTGGAGAATTGCATTTGCACTTTAGCAGTGTGAATGTGTTTGATTGTGAAACAGAGGGTTGGATGAGGAGCAGCACGCAAGGTCAGCCTGCACTGGTTGAATTCATTTTGAAGAAAAACAATTTCATATGTGGTATTTAACAACAAAATGTCTCAAGTAGTTCTCCATCATCAGATGTGACCTTACAAATGAAAAGGAAGACGTCATGTTATGACCATGTACGGTGTATGTGCAGGTCAATGGAGTGTTGAGGATAATGATATACAGAAACAGGACCACACATCTTGGCTCAACTTTCAGATGAATTAACACTGAAATCCTAAAGCAGCATACCCGCCTCTACAATGTCCCACTGTTACTGAGGAATGTACAGTAATGGCCCCATACATCACACGTATATTCTAACTGTCCCCATCTCACTTTCCTCCATTGTCCTGAACTCCACCCATAACTTTTCTAATCTTAGCTTTCTGTTCCATGTCATTTGAACCCACCTGCTGTCTAACTCTCCACTGAATGTTGAATGAGTTCAGTTTACCTCTCTCTCCCAAGTTTCTCATCCTTTTCCCTCTGCTCTGTCCCTCCTCTCATCTATCACCTTCTTTACCATAACTGAATTGCTCCCTTTCTGTTCTTTTCTCATCCCATCCACATGCTATCTCATATCTGGCCTTCCCACTATCAGAGACATAAAATCCTCTCTCATCGCTCCTTCTCCTCCTCACCTCATCCATCTCTCTTACTCTCCCTCATTTCCATTTTTCTACCTCCTCCCTTCTCTTGTCACCCCCTCAGCACACACCTTCTCGTCATTCTTTATGACACCCCATCCTCCGATCTTGTTCGTAGTGTCACACTGCCTTGATCTCAGTCCGCTCAACCTGTTTCTTAATCTTTATTTTCTACTGTCTGTTTACTTATCACTATCACCCCACCCCCCCAAACCCGATTCCTCACCCTCCCTCTCCCCTCTCCTCCTTTTGATAGTGTTTTATCCCCCCAAGGGAATGGCTTTTCTGCAACGGGTTTTTGAGGTATTGACGTTTCCACTGATACAGGCCTGGTTATCTGTCAAGGCCATGGCTGGAGTGTAATGGCTCTGTAATTGGATAAGATATAGGATTTTTGTCGTGGGGGATACATTGCAAACTGCCTCACCCTCTATTTTATCATATGACTATCATCTCTAACGCCTCCTCCACTATGCCTGGTGCTATTTTGCAGCTCTTGTACTTTCTTGGTCATATTATGTCCCTTTCTCTTACTTTGTCGGCATGTTTCTGTTTCCTTTCTCTCCCAGTCATTTTTAAATCATTCACTCTTCTTTTCCTGTGCTTTCAGCCTGTCACTTTCTTATCTGTATTTGTGTCCTTTAAAAAAGAATCCATCACGGAGAATCAAATGAAACGGCCGTGACATGGCCAGTTCGCAGTCCATCCACCACCCACTCTTCCCGATAATCATTTCACAGTTGCATTCTGTCACAGGCTCGGCTGTTTGCTGCACTGATACATCTTCGATGTTCCGTGTGCGTGTGTGAATGCAAAACTTTGCACTCATCCCAACACATTTTAGACACTTCATGTCTTTTTTTCTTGTTATTTCTCACACTGGTTTGACTCCTCTCACAGTAGCCTACATACAATGTTGGCATCGTGCCTCTGTTTTTTCTCTTATGTTTTAATGGCAGATGAAATCAGGTCAGTAGGATCGTGTCCAGCATTTTTCTTTGCCTTCTGTCTGGCAGTTGCCTTGCTCTTTTGTTTCTGCCTCATTTACCCTGAGGCTCATTTAACCTGTGAGGTCCAGGGGAGTTTGGCCCTGCCTTAGGTAGACACCTGGAGGTGTGAAGGGGGCATCTTTTGGAGGACACATGAGTGTTTGTCTGGAAATGAAGGCACAGCCATGAGGTTTCAGGCTAGCACAAGGACACTGACTGCCACTGAGTGGATTACGAGACAACCACAGCCATCTATTGCAACAGTCGACACTGTAGCCATGGCAAAATAGCACTGAAACACTGTCTTTGATGCTTTCAGAGATAGTCATTTTCTTCAAAGCAATATTTCACCTTGGTAGAATGTTTTCCAACTTTAGTACTCCCACCCTGCCGAAGAGATCATAAACCTTCACCTTGGTTTTTGTGTGTATTTGACTACCCTCTAAACACTAGGCAAAAGTTAAAGAGGATGTCAAATAATTTGCCTCGAACATTTCAGTAAGTAATTTCCCTTGTGGTTATTGTCCATTTTTAAGAAAAAGCTACTCCAAAAGATATGTCTACTGAAAATGGAAATACATGTTCTACCAGAGTGAAATATCACTTTAATCTGTACTCAAGGATGCACATATTGAACTAGAGCTTAGCTGGAAATAAGTGGAGATAACCATATGTAACTGTCGGTATAAAGTCGACTGAATTTGTGCTTGACATTTTCACTTATATACATATCTAGGGAATGTTTCTCTCCTTTTTTATTCTGTGGAAGCACTTTGATGAGAAATAGATCTCATCAGTAACGCAATTGTAATGTTGTGCTCACATCTTATCACTGTTTCATTCTCGGCCAGTAGTTTTGGGGAAATAATATCCCGATATTCCAGGGTATTTCAGAGATAATGACATTCTTGCTGATTTGACAAAATGTGGCGTACAACTTGCCAAAGATTCAGCGATGCTGTGCTCAGCCAGTGTAGTTTGTCTGCTTGGTTTAGAACTCATAATGGCTGTTGGGCTCTCATCGCTGGATTTTTGGCTCTTGAGTTTGCTGTACTGCCCCATTTTGCTGTAGTAAATGCTACATAGTGTTCTTGCACGTCTGCATATCACCTTGGTTTGTTGTACATCTGATCTTCTGTAACCAAACCACTTCCACACTACTGAAGTTGCTCCACCATGGGGCTTGCAGCAGTGTTACTTGTTGCCTGTTGTTGTTGTGCAGTGTCAGTAACAATATTATTAAAGGTATGATATTGCACACCCCTATTGGCCAGTTTTATCTTTGAGCTGAAAGCGAACATATCTGCAGTCATGTGGATGACAGTGGGCTGCCCAGCATTTATAAAATGTCATATTTTGCCTTGAATTAAAAAGAAATTCATCCTGAAATGACCTACACACTCATGGCATTCCTTTAGAAGTTGAGGTGTCAGCTGTGTTGGAGAGTGAATAATTATATGATACTGAAGAGGAGCGTACTTGTCATTCTTGTGAAACATCTTTATAGTCAGCAGGCTCTGGCACTGTATGCAAAGCTCTTAATAAAACATCACGCCTTCCACGCTATTCCAGTGCCTGTCTTGGAGCAAAATGTCTGGGCTACTATCTGCTGGGCACTGACCATTAATAATAGGAAGGACCATAACTCAACATTCCCTGTAAAATGTCATTATAGTGGTACCACGCTGCCTCTCTGCTCGCACACAGTGGCAACTCAGCCCGTATGTGCAACAGGTAGTCTCTGCTAATAAGATATTTCTGGAAAAAAAAAAAAAAAAAAAAACATTGCCTACCATTTGTCACTTTTATTTATTTAAACCTTGGCCAAGCCATTTTATTTTAGAAAAAAAATCAAAGGCTAGATAGTGTTAAAAGGACATTTGAAGACAATCTTTGACTTCTCACTCATTATAAAATGTCACTAACTCTGCAGGTGCTGGTGGATGGTCACCACTGGACAGTGACCATTACCAGTGGCTACAGGTGGACCTGGGTTCCAGAAAGCAGGTGAGCGCCATAGCAACACAGGGTCGCTACAGCAGCTCTGATTGGACAACGCGGTACCGTCTCCTCTACAGTGACACAGGAAGGAACTGGAAACCATATCACCAAGATGGCAACATTTGGGTGAGTGAACAAGAAATGTGTGTGTAGGTATAATTGTGTGTGCATATAAGCCACAGGCTGAACAAGAAACAGTAAGACCATCAAAGACAGAGCTCTATAGCTGACATGCTTTTATATCCTTATTGAGTGATAATTGTAGATCATATCACTATATATAAAGCATTTTTTTTATCATTATTTCCTGCACTCATTTCTTTGTGTAAAAATGAATGTATGACTCAAGATGTATGTGTGTAAAGGACTGGTCAGAATGGAAGGGAAGGAAGGCTTCCTTTTCACCGTCACCTAACCCAGAGCAGAGAGCCTTTTGCAGGAAACTCTCAGAGTGCCACATTGCAGTGGACATAAATATTCATCAAATAATTAGCACAGTTTTTCCTAAATGTAAAATCTCAACTAAAAACCTCATTCAAGCACTGATGGGTTCTAGATAGAAAATACAATGAGCCATGAGCACTGTATTCCTTGACTTTGTGTGAACATGATCTCTCTGTTGCTATATTGTCTACGTCCGTTACTCCAAACAAACAGATCTCTGTGACAGCACAGTTAGCAAACAAGAGTCGAGCATCTGATAATCTGTGATCATTAGCTAGTAGATGAATGGCCCACACTACTCACTGTTGCTGAATGGTGGATGGCCACAGGTGATAACAGATGGGCTTTGAGCTAGAGCAGGGGAGAAGAGAAGAGTAGGCCTGTCATGAATAATGTTGATACACTAGTATTTTTAAGAATGGTATAATCTCCTGTAGAAGACCATTAGGTCTCTGTACTTTATTAGTCAGGGGTAACACACATAAATGAACATCAATATGATGTTGATGTATCAGATTTAGCAAAAAGCCCGAAAGAACCAAACAAGCTATACAGCAGCAGACTAAACAGCATCAAGGACAAGAGAGAAGAGGATGCAGCATGAATTAAAAGGAAGACTAGTAAAACCATTACTTAACAGACTGTACTGCACGTAACTAAAAACAGAATATGATATGTATTGCACTCTTCTCTAAAATCCATTTTGCAGTGCAAATGGTTGAAACTTTAGATATACAAGCGTCAAACATGAATGAATATAAAAATCCCACCCTCAAACATAAATATTATTGCACTATTCTCTACATCATCATAATATCTTTTTCTAACATACTAAAAATCTGTATTCAGTTTGCAAATATAGAAATCCACTCGTCAAACATGAATGAATAAAAAATTAAATAAAAAGTTTTTCACTGTTCTCTGCAACTTTGTTGCAGTATACATTTTTAAGGACATCATAGTCTATTTTTCCCTGTGCATGAGTGTAGCTTCAAGGAAACATGGCCAGCCCTAAAACATTAATGAGCACCTGAGCAGTGCACTGGTCTCTGCAACTTTGTTTATCACTGTATCAATGTCCGAAGACATGAGAATTTCTTTCTCAGTGGGTCTGCGTGAATGCCTCCAGGTGCTGCTGAGTCAAAGTGCTTCTGAGTCTGTTGTTATGATTTTCACTGCTGAGAAGCTTCTCTCAGACTGCAAAAGTAGGACAATCAACTCACATAGGCATCAGTGAGGCGATTGTACTGAGAGAGAACGAAGTGAACACAAATGCGAATGAGGTGAACACAAATGACACAGTTTTGCTCTCTAGTTCCACATCCTGCTGTTCCATGGAAGGATCCTCCTCACTTTGTTGTGGCCTCTCACTGGCTGTTCTGACAGTGTAACCCTCCAGAGGGGACATCTTTAGCCTGTCCCACTGGAATGCCAGGCTGAACAGCTCGCCACAGAATGTGCCAACCGTAGTTCTATTGTCAAACCTAAGCAGACGTTTCTCTGAGGGCTGAGTTGGGGAGTTTTTATGGTCCAGTTAGGCAAAATGCAACAAAAGTTTTGTCATTAGAGAAAAACCACCTATGAATACTGTCCCTCACATGTCTTCAATGGTGTTGTGTCCCTTGATCCTAAAGTCAGTATCAGGTGATTCTAGTGGCTCATCTTTAGCAAGTTCTCCCGACATGTTTTTTTTTTTTTTTTTTTGCGATCCTTCTGTCAGAAAGGGCAGTCTGCACTACCAGCTCACAGTCCTCATTCTCTTGCTTTTCCATTGGCCCACTTTATAAACTCATCAGCTGCTCTCTTAACTCCTTCAAAGTCTCTAGCACACTTCCTAAGGCTGTCCTCTGCCCCCTCAACAGACGTTGAGCTGTGAGAATATCCATCCCCCTTGTCTGTAAGTATATTGAAAGAGGAGATAATGCGAAGGAAGATTTGAGCAGTAAGCACTGTCTCATGCTTCAAAAGGCCATCTCTGAATCCCATTGGCGAGGCCCTCACACTTGGCTTTTATCTGCCTTCTAAAATGGTGTCTAAAGCCATAAGCACATCTAAAAACTAGGCTTCCTGAGAATTCCCGAAGCACCCAACACTTTATATAGACCCTGATCCTTAGCCCACCACCAAGTTTCCCCTGTTGGGACAGTCGTCTCGTACTTGTCATACATACTTGTCCTCACTCGTCTCTTCCCAGGTGTGTTTGTATGACTCTCTTATGCATGCTGCTATATCATTAAGCAGTATAGACAGTGATGCACTTCCTGCAATGCTGCCTGTTGTGTCTGCCAGTGCAAGATTCAGAAGATGTGCGTAACACCATATATGAATGTGAGTAGGAGACTGCTCAGAGAGAAGTGTAGAGAATCCCTGATACTGTCCCTGCATATTAGCTGCACCATCAGTTGAGCTGCCTACACATGTGCCAGTGTCTATATTGAGCTTCAGTAATTCTTGTTTCAGTAGCTCTGTAAAATGCTGCCCTGTGGGTGATTCACAGTCCACCATAGCAGTCAATCTTTCATGATTGACACCTCTGACATATCTTAGTATTACAGAACACTGGTCCGTTGATCTGGGGTCATATCTACTTGGACTGAAAATAGGCCTGCCTGCTTAACTTCTCCTGCAGTAGTGGTCTTTATCAGTCGGCTGATATATCTGGTCATATTATATTGAATGTGTCTGGTCATGTTAGATTGTTCACACTGTGGTACAACAGCTCACTTGTGCCTTCCACAGCAGAGATCCTTACTGGGTCCTGACAATGCGCCTGACACTAAATCAAATTTCAGAAATTAAATGGTTTGAAGACCCCCCTCCCTACAAAGCAAAAGTGTTCTGATTGCTTTAACATTGAGCAATGCTACCCGCACACTCTGGAGTAAAGTTCTCATGACTGGTGCTTGGCACTGCCTCTTCTTCAACACCAGCAGCATACTGGCTGCTGCTGCTCAGAGAGTACAGTAGAGAACAAAGTCTCTCACACTTAGGGGTGAGTCAATTAAGTTGCAGGCAATGTTATACATTATATTTTGTTCTGCACTCCTGACATCTTGCCACAAGCTAACATACTTGTCTGATCATCTCCATCGACTTCCGGCTCTTGTTCTGTACCTTCACTCTCAAGCCTCAAGCTTGTTCTAATCATAGAGAAGCTGCTGAATTTGGCACATTTATCCACATTAGCTTGTAAAGCTTCTTTTTTTAAATCCGGGCCTTTTCCGCTCACCCTTTTCTCTTTCTATTCTCCATCTTGTCTTTTTTGTGTCTTGCGTCATCAATCATCAATGATCTATTTATGAAAATATTGTGTGTACCAGCCCAGCCCACCAGCAATCTTCCTGTTTCTCCCTATTAGCCACTGCATGCCTTGCCATGGGCATGTCCTTGGCTTAAAAGCTACAAAACCTCCATAATGATTCATGTGCACCATCACATTGTGAGTTTGAGAGGATCTAACGTGTGACGTTGGCTAATCTTCTTTACCAGCCACAGAATTAAAAGCTCAAGTGGTTTGTTTTTTGTTTTTTTTTATTGGTTGTGGTTGCATGTGTGCATTTTTGTTTATGGGTATTAAGATCTGCATTCAGCCCCAAATAGCTTCATCAGTATTCTCTCTTTTAGTACTGTTAAGACTGGTTGCAGTGACAAATATGGATCTTGTACAGTTGAAAGTAAATTAAGTTGTTGTTTTTGTGTGCTGCATCATAATTGTTTGCTGATTATTATTTATTCAGAAGTGTTTTCCTTCTGCCATTAACTCTGATTCATTGCCTCTAATACTTCTGCAAATACTCCAAAACACATTCATCTCTTGGATCTTTTTGTAACTATAGCTGACTTTTTTGTGTGTGTTTTGTCTGGATGTATGACATATATATTGCTTTTTAATTTATCGCCAATGTAATTCAAAATATTGCCTATGTAAACAAATATAGAGCCAATAATTTTAAGATGAGCATATACCATCAATAATCCCCAGTGCAGTAACAAGCAAAACTGGAGCCATTTGTTTCTCTCTGTCTCTTGTCTTATTTAGAAGAGGCTTTGGGACACACACATGCATGCACACATGCTTCTGTTGAAGTTAAAGATGTACTTCTGCACAAGTTAAGACCTTTGTGTTAATGTGTGTGGTTGTGTGTGTGTCCGTCTGTGTGTAAGTGGTGATAATATTGGAGCTATCAGTGCTATTGATCAAAGGGACAGGTGGGCATGGTAGGGTGCTTAAGCCAACTTAATGTTTCACACACACAGACACACAGACACACACACACACACACACACACACACACACACACACTGCTACCATCAGACCCTGTTTCAGCCCATTCAATCACATTCGACTCAATCCCATTCACCGCTGGATGAGGCTCAGACAGCGATCCCCAGAGAGAAAACCACCTGTCCTGCAGTCTTATGCATGAAGCTTCTATTCAGGAACATTTTGCCACCAATCACCACCTTCCATTACTCCACACTGATGACTTAACTCTTTCACTGTCAAACACAGAGCAACACTTTCAGTCAAAGCAACAGTGTCGATGCAAGATTAACTGCTGTGACTGTGGGGGATATCTGGCATAGACCTGGCAACTGAAGTATTGGTTTCGTGAAAAATGTTTTTCAGTACCTCACTAATGTACTACTGAGGAGTCACAATGACAGAGATGAATGGCTGCGATAATCAAGATACCACCTGCTGTAACAGAGGACAGGTACCTAAGAGGCTGTCAATACTTGCAAACTTGAATTGATCACTTACACAATAATCATACTGATAGGCAGTGTTGGACAGTAGTGGCACTACTACTTGTACATAGTGTGTGATAGTGTGTAGTAGTGTGATGGAAGCAGATTAGCAATTAGTAGTGCAGAAGTGTCCACACAAGCTACATTTTCCCAAGCATTTCTGAAGCTTTCTGCTGAAGTCTGCTAAGGTTCAGTAAGTGATGCCACCGTCATACATGGATGTGTATGTGGAGCTGACAGAAGCACTTTTGATGCCTACAGCATCCCTCCAGCGGGGGAGAATGGACACGCAAGCCTGAGCTCACCTGACGGAAATAAGGCAGCAATTTACGACAGCGTGATTTAATGTGTGTGTCGGTGGTTCCTTAAAAGCTACATGTTCGAATTCTGTGAAAGCACAGGATAAAAAAACAACTCGAAAATAAACTCAATTAACTCAACAAACACTTTAAGTCACATTTTACTTCCACATGCTTGTTTACAGTAAGTCTTGTTCAGAAAATGCCAGCAGGCACTGTCTCACACTGTTAATTATGTCGATGGGAAGCTTGAAGTTGCAGGTACACCAGGTCAGTTGCCAGTAATGCATGTATCCAATAAACTAGCACAGCCAGGGCTGCAAATCTTAAGCTGATACAGTAAAATATAGTTGTCATTTGTGTGTCTTTCATGGTGGGTTAGATGCTTCCATAAATTATGCCTGAAATATGAGAAATAGTGCATGATTTAAAAAGTGCTGTAAGCCAGAAGGATACACCTGTAAATACTTTTTCTGATGATCTGCAATGGGGTGAACTGATTAATGATTACAGTATTCAACAGCACATGTTTCTAGTATTCATCAAGATATTTCTACACTCAAAAGCAGTTCCCTCAGAACTAAATAATACAGTGGGAGGAAAATCACAAGACCTAAAATAAATCTTTTACTGGCACAGGACCCAAATAATTTTTCAAGCCTCCGTGCTTGGAAACACATTACTGACCTTGTTATCTTGTCAGCTGGCCTGTGAGCCATTTTGGCCCCCGCTTGAAGAAACCAGGGCATAAGGTGTAAGCCAAGTGAATTATAGTTACCTATAACTCTGACAGGCCTACTAATCTAACACATCATAGAGCAGTATCACTATTTTGGATCTTCACATGTTTGGAGATTAACATTTCTGTATCCCGATGCCCTAGTAGCCTATGAAGAGGAATTTTACCACTGGAAAGAGGGTCATCTCTTAAATCTTGGTCACCTATGTCGACATGTGCAATTGTTCTTGAAACTGGTGCCTTGTGGCCAGGAAACACTGAAAAGAAGGCTCTAGATTTTCATATCATCCTTAAGTGGATAACAATCAGAATGCATTGTGCACATTACAAATGAAGTTCCAGTGGCGACCAGGAATTAAGCCCTTGAACAGCAAGCACATTGTTTAGACCACTGCCCATATCACAACCACAAGCTCAGGACTTCCATTTGAAGGCAGCATCAGTTCACATTCCCTCTGACTGTCCGTGGAGGCAGACCTATTAAGAATGAGCAGATGCAGCATCCAGTTCAAATCAGGGTTTCTATGTTTCTCAAATATATTGAAATGCAAATATGAAGTCTCCCAAAACAGAAATAAATGTATTTCCTTGCCAGGATCCTGCCACAGTTCTGACTCGTCAAACAAGTCAGTAATTTTTTTTCAGATTTAAATTGTCTTACACATTTTTGCAGCTGAATAAATACAGACATCAAGTGCCTCATACATTAACATTGAGGCATTTGACTGACACTTTTCATCTAGAGGGGCTTACATTAGGAGCAACAACATTAATGTACTGTTGCATTAATGTACAAGAAGTGTACATTAATGCAAGGGACTACAAAGACAAGGAAAAAAGAATAAAACATAAAGAATGTAAAGTAAATGTAAATGTAAAGAATAAAGTGTAAAGACTAATAATTTGTTTTGAAGTGGTCATGAAAGAGGAGTCTATGAGAAGATGCAGGACACTGGTCTGGCATTACTCAAGTCTTGGCATTGTAATAGAATAATGACAGCAAACACGGTTAAAAAGTCTTTTTTATGATGAGATATTCTTAGTTTCTGCCTTTATTAAACTGTGAAAGTGTAAGAGACAGACAGGGAATATGGCAAGATAGAAGGAGAGAGGGGTATGACATGCAACAGAGGTCCCTGCGGCGAACCAGGGACATTGTGGTTATATGGTACATTTTAGCTGCTGAATCTGCAGCCTGCTAAATGTCATCTTGTAACTGAGGGATCAGGAGGGGTGCCCTTGATCTCAGCTAGGGTGCTGCTATAGTTTCAGTTTATATTTACTACGCTTCCTACGTTCTTGTTTTAAATCTTGAAAGTGTACCACAATGACATCTCTGAGCTTCACTTCCAAAGAGTCTGGCATGACTAAAGCATGGAGCATTTTCCTTTCACAATAAGTGGGAGAGAGAATGAAGTGTCTGCTTTGCTGTGATAAAATCAGGAGTAGGAGACAGGGACTTGTTATGTAAACAGAAATATTTGACTAATTTCTTTACCCTAATTATAGCTGCACAACCCAGACAGCAACCACATCAAGTGCATCTGCAGTTAAGAAAAGCCTCAGACGTCTGAATAATGATAGCCTGTCATTAACTCATCTAGAAATCAATTCAACTGGCCCAATATTCCACCCAAACCTTCACACATCTACTGTGTTATCAAGATGACCACATGCACAGCATTAGAGGTTCTATCCGTGCTGCACATCCGTGACACTGTCTTTGTTGTCATGATAACAGATGCACTATAAATGGGATTTTTTTTTCTAATGATAATTGCTATTGCCAGTAACATGAGAGAGGCAAACAGCCATTGTTGTTCTGTCACAGTATACTTGGGTGCCTATTTTCTCAGTGACTGGTAATTCTTCTGAAAATAAGCATCCTTTACAAAAAGCTATTTATAGAGGAATACATTTAACCATGGATTCTTCCACTGAAGCCAACGGTTTGCCTTTGTAATGAGTCAAGTCACAGTTGGAGGTGATCCATACTGTAGCCACCATCCATACAGCAACTGGTGCCAGCTAATGAGACAGATTGGGGAGGGGATGAAAGGAGCTTCATTTACATCAGAGGAGTTGCATCATTTGATATTAATGTAAGATCTTTAAGAGGTTCAGAATTCAGTTTGATGTGCGTATTAATAGATATTATCGTGTTGTTTTGATCCTGATCGACCCGGCACAGAAATTGCGAACCGGGCACCCTCACACATGAAAACACACACACATTGGCTCACAGTGTCTACTGCTGCCGCTTAATATTGTAAATGAATTGTTGTATTCAGAATTAAAGTCCAAAATGCTTCAATTTAACAAATCAGACCACAGAGGAGTGCATTGCTCGCAGTCATGGGTATGACTTTTCTGGCTTTTTTTTTTTTTCATCTTCACTGATAAAAAGTCTCCTCCAACTTTGGGCTCTGTATCTTGATCCGCTGCAGTGACTTCACAGGGCTTGAGCGTCAGTCTTTTTAATGTCACTCCACTCTATTCCAGATAAGAGTTGTGTGGAAATTAAAAATTGCTGAGTGTGAATAACGAAGATGATGAATTGAAATAGATTGAGAGGACACTTCCCGGTGGGCCGTGGAAGTCTCCTGTGGTACGACTTGAGCAGCTGCTATGAAATTTTAACAGCACTGTCGTGAACATGAACATTGTGCTTGTGGATAAGACATGGCACTGGAAAGTTTAGTCAAATTACACCCTTCTGATGGCATGGTCTGTGTTTCATGACAGTGTCAGTAGTTTGGTGTAACTGTGCACAGGTGGTGCCCCAATTACCACTTAAAAATGAACATTTTTTATTTGATCCATAAGACCTTTGGTGATGAGTGGCATGTGTCTGACTCATTTTGCCGAATAGATCTCGCCTCTTTCCATGGTTTTCATGGGGCTTCCAACTAATGTCAAAGCTCTGAGCGAGTAGGCGGTGTGATGCATGAGGAGGAGTCAAACATGAATGAGTGTGAAAATGCCCCTCAAACAGAATGTCAAAACATACATACACTCACACATAATGATTTGGTGAAGTGTCAGCAGGGGCAGAGGCATGCGCGCGCACACACACACACACACACACACACACACACACACACATACACACAAGCACAGCGACTTGCTGTAGCTCCATGTGGCATGTGAGGTTTTTCAGCAGAGCCAGGGAGGCAGCCTTCACTCCATCAGTGTTGGTCCCTGGTGAGCAGAGAGGAGAGAAGGTGCCAAATGTTCACAGCCTGAGTAATGGGCTCTTAAAGCTCTATTCTTTCCCTCTCTGTGTGTGTGTGTGTGTGTGTGTGTGTGTGTGTGTGTGTGTGTGTGTGTGTGTGTGCGTGTGTGTGTGTGCGTGTGCGTGTGTGTGTCTCCCTTCCTGGCTCTCTGTAAAATTTAATTCAGTGCAGGGGAATATTTTTGGACACCAGTGATAATTTAGTGAAGTTAGAGGAGGAAATACTGTGACGGTGTGATGCTAAAATGTTTCTTGAGTTTTACAGAGCACTTTTTTTCTTTCAATTACCCCACAGTAAAGGGGAAGTGTCTGGAAAAGTATTAGCATGAAAGGTTCGGGAAGTGCTCCTCATTTTCTAGGTAATCATGTATATGATGCAAAGAAAGAGATTCCAGTTCCCTTTGTCACAGCTCTTTGGGAGCTTCTTTTAGCTGGTCAGAACAGTTAATGAGATACTGAACTGAGGAGAAAAGCTCGGGCACATGGCTATAACGAATACAAAAGGATATAATAATGTGCCAGCTCCAATAAAATAACATAAAGGACAGTGGAAGCACCTTGCTTGTGCAAAGAAAAACTATGTATTTAAGCACTGGAGGTGCAGAAATCAATAGCAGAGGACAGACACACAGTGAATGGTTGTAATGAAACATGCAGATATGCAGTTGAGTTCATGCTCAGTGTTCCTCCTCAAATAGAACTGAAGATTATTGAAGGAGGACCATAGAAATGGGGGAATGAGGCGGGAAAGAAGGAAAAATGGATTGAGCTCATTTAATAGGTATAGACTCTATTATATCAATGAAAAGCCAAAGAAGATAAGCATGAGCATGGTACACAAAAACAATGAACATAATTTAGAAATTAGCAGAAATAACATGTCAGGAAAAAGGAATGCAGACAATCAAAACAATACAAAAAACAAATGATAGTCAAATCACCAAAAAATGACAAAAACATTGCAGGATACGACACAGGTCAAGTTCTTCATTCAGCCAGTCTGAAACTGTAGACCCAGATCAAAAATCCATTTATCTTCTGCCTGCAGCAGAGCTTGGTTGTGGTCTCTACCCCTAGTGGGAGGCTTGATTGACTGTGTAACCCAGAATTTTAATTCTGTGTGCAAGTGTCAAGAAGTGGTTAGCCAGAGGAGATGAACAATCTCTCCCATTGTGGCATCTTTTTTTTTTGTTCAGTAAGTCCTGTTCCCAATTTTTACTGACATATAGTTTCAGGCAAGGAACCTGAATAACATAAACCCACCATTGGGAGGCACATTGCTTTAGTTTGCTGGACAGAGGCCTGATGAAGACATGTCCACACAGGAGCTAACTCATCTGATGGACCATGTGGTGCATTTTTGTAGTTGGGGACTTGAATTGATCATAGCAGTCTGAGGCTGGTATTACATTTCAAAGTTACAAGGGTTTTCTCTCTGAAAACATAACATAATTGCAACACATGCCAATGGCTGTACTAAAAGCCATGTACTTGCTATTATTCTATGAAACAAGCTGCTGTTTTACACAGAATCACAGTGACAAGTGTCCCTAAACCAGAGGGAGAAAATGGAAGATTATTCTCTTCTGCTTTCTAAGTTGAGTGTTTATTGTTTCCTCATTGTAACAAAGAATTCACAATTCTCTGTATCTTTAACAGTTTAAAGATTCATGACTTAAATTTAGCATTACTACAGTTTATCCTGTTTTCTTTGGTACATACCCACACAAACAAAACCACCCACAGGGCTTCCCAGAAACACAAATTTCTCTATGGCCCATCTGTTTTGTCCTGTACACTTGTCGATAAAAACAAAAGACCAGACCAGGCTGGACTGATTTCCCCTGCCTCTGTTAGGAAGGAACACACACACACACACACACACACACACACACACACACACACACACACACACACACACACACACACACACACACACACACACACAATGGTGCCGATTCTTGGCTGGTCAACAACAAGCAAACCCCAGAAAATAGCTTCCACTTGTTGTTTCTCAGTATCTTGAGATCTGTTCTCTGGAAAGGCCTGTCCCTGGCTATTAAAACAGAAGCGCACACACACACAAACAGATAGATATTCATTGACACTCAAACACGTGCGCACACACAGACAGAAATAATAGATGCACATACAGGAAATGAAAAACATGCAGCTATGGAGAATAAGTCAGTGACTGAGGTGTGAGAGGGACGGAGAGCTGCTGAACATGTTTAGATGGTGACTGATGGCTGTTTGTGTGTGAGACAGAGCAGACCACAGGGGTGTTTGCTGACCAGCTGTAATAAAGTGATTGGCTTTTTCTTTCTTGAATGACAGCAGCCCTGGTGGTCTAAACACCCAGCAAGGAGACCGGCTGGCTCTTAGCTTCCCTCATTATTTTTGTTTTCCAAGTCAAGTTTTCCCCTCATTGCTTTTCCTCCACTGATCTCATGGCTTGCTAAAATCATGTGACAGCTCTGCGCTGTTTTGGTTTTCATCCAAGGTTTCCCCCACCAACTTTGAAACTTTTAAAACACGGCATGTTGAGTTTTGAATATTCTTAAATATTATGCATAACCTCACAGGAGTACAAAAAAAACGAAATAAATATTTTTGGTTTGAATCTGGAAAGGATTCCCAAGTGCAAGTTATGTTTGCTTATTTTCTGATGGACTACTGCAGTACATTTTAAAAGCAGTTTGACGTACATAGCATAAATATCCATCAATTTTCGACCAATACTTGGAGAGAAACACACAGATTAATAAAAGCATGCACACGCACACACACAGATAAACACAGAGTAAAAAGTGAAAGTTGCCTCCGGCACTTTGTGGCCTTTGTTGCTGTAAATTACCTCAGTTCTTGATTAGACAAAACGTCAAAGTGTATAAGCTCTTACGTTGCCTAACGCTTACACACACGTACAGTACACCAAAATAAATGGCAGCATTTACTCACTACATGAAGTGACACACACACACACAAATTCCCAATTACTCATCAGTTTGCTGGTTAATGATTTAACTTTGCAAGAGAGGGAATTAAATGGTTGACTAGGCAGACTTTTGTGAGGTGTTCAGCATGCACAACTTTTTCCTCATCTTCATCCTCCTCCTCTCTTCCCCACCCTGTCTTCTGCCCTGTGCTCCGCATAGTAATGCCTTTGAATTGAGCTGTTCATTCAGCCAAGCACAGATAAGTGCCGAATAGCGGGATGAACACAATAGAGAAATAAAAGAGGGAAGCTGGAAAATCGGGATGGGGGGATGGAGCTTTTGGGTGGAGACGAAAAATGCTTTTGTTCACTCTGTCTTTCTATATCTTTGTCTCGCTCTCTCTCTCTCGCTCATACCTTGACAAGGGTAAGGAAAAGAATGTGTCAGCCGGACAAAGAGAAGTAAAGTCTCCAGCATGCAGTCAGCCAAATCCTATTCAGGATTTTTTTTATTATTATTTTAACTATGAAATGAGCTTAAGGGTGATATCAGGTTTTAACGTTGCAGAGAAGTTTAAATGGCAAGGTGGTGCATGGGTGGCTGTGTGTGTGTGTGTGTGTGTGTGTGTGTATATGTGCTTCCATGTGTGCATTCAAATTGATACATTTGTGCTTTTTGTGCTTGAAATCCTGAGCCGGCGCCACATGTATTTTGCAAAACAGAATAGCAAAGGACAAACATGTGATGAAGAGCAATGAATGTAAAAGAGGATTTAGAAGATCTGACAGGAAAATAGAGGAGAGGGATGAGAAATGTACAAGCAACCCCACAGGGTGGTGCTACCCCAGTGATTAAATGGATGTTTTCGTTTTGAGGACTTTTTTTAACTGATTTTACTCTTGCCATGCAGTTTTAAGACGTTTTTTGGCTATGAAACATTTTCAAAAGTACACTGTATACCAGATGTTACATCAGTTGTCAGTCTATAGGAAGTTTTTACAGTGTATTTTCCTTCACATGAGTAGAGTTGCTGTTTGATGCATGATCTGAGGAAAGATAACCTCACCATTGGACATATATTCAAACTGCATGCACTGCAAAACCAAGCTCTCCCTAATGCATGTTGATAAGTTTTTTGTATGATGACATGTTTCCTATATGCTTTTGTATTTTAAATACTTTCATGTCAACCATGTACCATTTATGAACAGAGAGGGTATCTTCCTCTTGTCTTATGGTCTGGATATGTACTGCAACCTCAGCCTGTGGAATTGTTCATTCATGCTGTATAAACTGAGTCGGCCTTTGTCTCAGCGCCGACTCTGGGTTGTACCTCAGTTGTGACCATGTGTGAATAAACCACCCTTAAATAAGAACTTGTGCCCTCATTGATTTCACCTTTATTGGTTCCAGGGCAAAAGCATCTGAATCTCTTTGTGAGTGAGAACATGACAAATGGTTTCCCTTCGCTGAAAATGCGATGTGACCAACAGTAATGCTGTATCAACTGGAAATGTGATTTTTATAGGCGGTGACATACATACAGTAATGTGAGTGTGTGAGTGAGTTGCAGCCCTCTCCCTCGAAAACAGCATTTCTGCCCTTGAGCAAGTCACTTAACCCAGATCTTCAGGACCTGCGCACCTGCAGAGAGTAGAAGCTGCAGTTAAAGTATTCTGAAAGGCTCCCCAATGAGTCATGTGGAGCTGTGTGAATGTGAAGCAGGGCGCTAATAAAAAAGCGTGCGTGTGTGTGTTTGGGCGCTCAGTTAACCTTTTCTGGATAAATAAAGATTAAAAATGAAAGTGAGGGAAAGGCACAGAGGAGATAGAAGCACTGCTCACCTCATGTCCACTCCTTCACCACAGTGGAAGTTCAGTGGTTCTGAGCTTAGTGTGAACTCTTGACCATCTCCTCCTTTACAGATAGCATATCTTCAGGGGTACATACTTGGGTCACTGAGGAGTCAGCTCAAAGCAGACTGTCTGAGCAGAGCTTTTTTTCCTCCCACGCTCATCCACAGCCCTTCCCACTTCACGTCTTATCTAGAATAACACATGGCTGTCCAGTGTCTTGCTCCCATCTCGTTACCTGCTAGGCTTTTAATGGTGCCTCTCCCCAATGGTTCGCACCAACTGTTCCGTGTGTGTAGAGGGAAACAGTGGTGGTGTGTATGTTTGCTTCAGTAAGGAGGGGAAAGTGCAGAAGTGAAACTAGTTCAGGGACTGTGGTGAGGTGGATTAGTGGTTGGTTAGAGGTTCTCCCCATCATGTGCCAGGGAATGTGAAGGGAGAGACACTGAGTGGGAGCAGCAGAGGAGATGGGTACAGACGTTTCTTTGTCCCTTTTGTACTGTGAACAAATTATGATCAGTCTGTATAACACGTATGCATACAGCTGCCCCTCTGACAAGATTCACCATTGTCATTGCTTTACCCAGTAGGTCAGTGCTTCTAATCGCAGTAAAAGTTGTTCTTTTACTGCCGTTACATTTCAAAAGAGCTTCCAAATTGTCAGATTTATGCCACCTCATTGTTGCTGCCTTTTTGTTGTTGGCTGACTTTGAACTTGGTTGACGTCATTGGTGGATTGCTGCCATGCTGTTGCTATGGACACAGGAGGAATTGTTGAAGTTAAACTTTGTTCTTTAAAGTTGCATGTAAAGAAAGGGCATTCTTTTGACATGATTTTGCACAAAACTCAAAGCCAGTGTCTCATACACTGTTGTGTACATGCATAGTTAAACAAATTAATCAGCAGACATCGGACAATTTGGCTTTGTACATATTTGTTTTGTTCATAGACAACATGATGTTTCCTGAGGCTGAGATTTCAGAGACGGCACTAACTGAGTGTGAAACACAGTGCTAATATGACAAGGAACTGTTAACTTCATCAGTTACAAGCCCTCATGAATCTTTTGGGACCCAGCAATCAGTCTAAATATGAAATGATGTGAGCAGGCAGTGTCTTACTTACACTTCAAGGTGAATACAATATGCAATTTCCTCTTCAAATCCCCTGCAGTTAGATTGTCTTATGGCGAGCATATTAGATATGTAGACTCATAATTATTTTGTGTGTTTTGTGAGTGTGCACCTTTAGGGCAGGATGTGGTGAGTGGAACAAAAGCTCTTGCTCCTAGTCCCAAAGCTGCTTGTTTGACTGCAGGCTTGTGGCTTTGATGTATTTAATTTCATTGTGTGTGTCTGTGTGTGTCTGTGTGTGTCTGTGTTCACAGGCCTTCTCTGGGAACTCCAACTCGGAGAGCGCAGTTCGCCATGAGCTGCAGCAGGGAATCGTGGCGCGCTTCCTGAGGCTCGTCCCGCTGGACTGGAGTGAGGAAGGACGGATTGGTCTGCGCATAGAAGTCTATGGCTGCTCCTACTGTGAGTGGTGACGAACACACACATACACTCACAACACACACACATCTAACGATGGCTTGGCAGCTACAGTCAAGACACAATGGACTTTTCTTCATCATGAACTAATTCTGTATAGAAATCAAACACAAACCCAGTGATAACACCTGCCTGAACACACACACACACACACACACACACAATTTGCAGAACGCAGTCACAGCCTGACAGACACATACTGATGCACACACACTTACACACTGTCTCTCGCTTTCTAACAAATGTATCATCCAGGGAACTGACTCTTGCAGCCTCTTTGCTCTCATCCTATTAAAGGCTGCCAAATTGATTTTGATAACAATTTTCAATTAAGGCTCTGCATAAATTACTGTTAGAAGTGACACACGTACATCTTTCATTCCAGTGATGCGATTACACTGTGTGTGTATATGTCTGTGAGTGCTTTTGTCTGTGTGTATGAATACACGGGCATGTATTGCATGCCAGTTAGTCCTCAGCCCTTTGATTGTATTTCCCTTGTTTCATTTCCTTCTCATGTTAAAAGAAAAACAAGTCAGTAATGATAAGGACAACAAGATGCACTACAAACACAGACAGACGCACATGTGTATGTGCAGAACAATAAAAGACAGAAATCCAGCCCAGTCTATTCCCATCACCTGTCCCCTCCAACAAAAACACAAGTGCACTCACAAACAACTTTAACTGGGATAATAATTGTTACTGCTTTTGTGCTTGAATAAAGTCAGCTTGTTACCGCTGATATTTTTTGACTTTAAAAGGTTTTACCCCTTTATTCTCTAACAGCGTCACATTAATGTGACATTTTCTTAAAGGCGCATTATTTTAGGCCGCTTAAACTTTAAAATAATGTCTTTTGCTTGCTTTTCCGTAAGACAACACAGAGGGTAGAGGAGATCTTTTTACAGATTTCCAAAATCTTCATTATAGCAAGATAACCATGGATAGTCTCAGTCCAATGCAGCATGATATATTTTTTTACAACAAGATATATTTCTCAACTTTAGAGAAAGAAATGTGGGGGTGACGAATAACTTACACAGCATTGAAGCCGGCTGTCAAGCACCAGCAGATACGTGAGCTGTAAACAAAACATACCTGCAACACAGTGTATACCTGCAATATTAGAAATGGAATATTCAGAAATAGTTACCAGCTGACTGACAACAGAAAAAGTTGGTGAATTGGGTTTTGAGCCATGTTTTTTAACGCTAACATCAGTCTATGTGTCACCAGCTTGCTAAATGTAAAAGTAAGTATACTTCAAGTCTGACTAAAGATTAGATTTGATGCATATTCCATTTGAAATATTTATTCTGCAGCTTCTCCGCCAACTTGTCGGTAGTCTTCAAACAGTGTGGCAGGTATTATGAGAGTTTTTGCAATGGGTCTGCTGAAATCCAATATCTACTAGCTTCCATCTGCTTGCATGGGACGGTTGTGCATAAAAATGTCATCCAATCATTTTTCAGAAGATGTAGAAGAGGTTTTATTGTTCAAAATGTTATTGTATGCAGTTACAGCTGTCAGGTAACAAAACAAGGTAAAAACAAGGTAAGCAACTCAAAAATCTTCCTCCAGCCAGCCTTATACCATATAATAAGAGAGAGAGTATGCACTCCAAAATCCCCCAACAGTAGAATTAGACTGAGGTTTAGCAAAATCCGTGCAGGAAAAGATAATGAGTTTCACTTTTTTTTCCTGCCACAACAACAGCTACTGCAGACGTGACCTTAGCCAGCAGTGGCTCCAGTGGAGCTGCTTGTGGACCAGCAGGAGAACACTGTGATTATGGTTAACTCCCAGATGTAAATGTGTTTCAGCTGTGTGAAATAAACCGTGATAGAAAAAGATGCGGGCCCTCTCTTGGTCCCCTGTCTTGGATTAAAGCAAGACTATTATTTCAATACAAGTCTGGCCCTGATATCCTGTCATTCAACAGACAGACCATTTGGCATACAGTGATTGAGGTAAACAACAATACTATGAGAAGAACATACTGTATCCATCTCTAAGCCAAGTAAGTACTGAGAGTTTTTGTGTGTCTGACAGATACGGATGTTGTCCACCACACCTTGACATCTGTCAGATGAGACACAATAATAAATACACAATCAGGTGAACACATGCGTACAACTCGGATATCAGAGATAACACAGAGACACTTACACACACCTACGCATGTACACACACACACACACACACACACACACACACACACACACACGCATGCACACACACTCCCCCTGGCCGGGTGCGTCATCTTTCAGAGTTGTCTGTCAGCTGTGTTTTGAAGCCCACAGTGCTCTCTCATGATTACGCTGTCACTGCTCCTTTCTTCAGCATTCAGTCAGAAAATGAGAACTCATACATTTGTCTGCTCATCTACCCATCCTTCACTCCCCAACTCTCCACTTCTGTTAGAATCAACTTCTTCTATGTTTTCCTGATTCCCAGTCCAAGTACAGTGTTGGGCGATGAAAAAGAAAAGAGGATGAAAGAAGAAAACACAAAAGAGAAGTAGTAGGAGGAGGAGAAGGAGGCAGATAAATATAGATGTTATGTTCCCTGCATAATCACCAAATATGTTGGTTGTAGATGGTAATTCTGGGTTTTGAAAATGTATGATAATTAAATGCAATACCATATTATGACTCATCTAGGCCTGTGCAATGAAGGCCTGTGTGCGTATGTATCTGTGCCAGAGCTAGAGGCTGTAAAGGAGTCGTGATCCACCGTGCTGTGGAATTTACATGCTCATTTCCATTTTGATTAACATAGGATCAACAGAAAATCAATTATCTCATAGATGAGTCAGGAAATAGTAGAGCTAGTGTGTGAGAGAAAGGGGTGTCAGACAGAAACAGAGTGTACAAATTTAATTTTCTATACAAACGCAATCACTCTCATGCAAGTAGAATTTCAAAAGAATGGAAGCATGTCATATCCGCCTTCAACCTGTGACCTATTTATGCCAACAACACTCTAAATCGGTTGTCAGGATGATGCATCACCGCCATCAGCTGTCAAGCCTAAGCAATGTACATATGCTGATTTGTTTATGGATAGCATCGATTTCTCAGGAACAGACCGAACAAACAGCTAGAAAAGCATCACTGTAACCTTCAGGCTCAACGAGTGAACATCAGTTTTTCCCAATGAGCATGTCCTAACCAGCCACGTGCTAAGCAACATGTCGCTTGCTTTGAAAAAACATTTTTTCATTTGTCAAAATCAACGCTGACATCCTTGATGTTTCTGTTTCCTCTCCAGTCAGCATGGACTGACAGGAGCTTGCAGTGAATCAGTATCACTCTTTAATACAGCCTATACTGTGTAATTGTAAACCTGTATAAAACATAACAGTGCACAAATCCCAAAAATGAATCCAATACAGGGGAAGGGTGGAGTACGTACAGTATTATATTACAGAGAAATCAGCTAATTATTATAATAATTTTTTTACCATTTTGTCTATAGAAACATTGATAACATCTTACATGCCGTTATTATGTCTTACCAACAGTCAAAAAATGCTAATGCACGACTTCCAATTATCAGAAAACCGTACAAATCCTATTAGTCCAGGTAGGTCATACTGTGAGTGACCTGCTTTTGAGCTCACAGCCACATAATTTGCTGCTTGCCCAATGACACATGTTGCCATGCATATAATTTAACATTATAACTACAAACTGGGGTGGCATGGTGGCGTGCCTCACAGCAAGAAGGTTGCCGGTTCGATCCCCGGGTCAGGTGGGGCCTTTCTGTGTGAAGTTTGCATGTTCTTCCCGTGCATGGGTTCTCTCCGGGCACTCCGGCTTCCTCCCACAGACCAAAAACATGCTCATTAGGCTAAGTGGTGACTCTAAATTGTCCCTAGGTGTGAATGTGAGACCGGCTCAGGGTGTACAGGGTGTACACCGCCTCTCGCCTGTTGACAGCTGGGATAGGCTCCAGCCCCCCCCCCCCCCAACCCCGAAAGGGATAATCGAGGGTATAGAAGATGAATGAATGAATGAATGACTACAAACTGCTGGTTAAGTGTGCCTTTTATTTGCCGTGATGCGATGCAAAGTGGCATCTCTGTGGTATTGCTTTACACTGGCTGATGAGCAAAAATAATGAGCAGGACACGTCAGAGACATGTGTATATGTGGTCAAGCTCATGTTAGTCACTTCAGTGTCTCTCATGGGGTACACGGACCTTTGAACCCCTTTTTATGGTTCCATAATTAACACAGAAGTATAGCACTGCTGTGTTATGGGGAATGACGGGTTTTTTCTGTGGTGTGTCGCCTCTTTGGCCCTTGACTCCACACATACACACAAACACACACACACACACACACACACACACACACACACACACAACTTAGATTCATTAAGTGCTCAGTCAGTCTTGGTCAGTCATGCCTTTCTCTGCCATTTTTCTCTGCCTGTGCAGACTTTCATTCCCCTCACTATCCTGTATAACAGCTTCTCACAAGTTCTTTGTGTGGAGACAAAAGAAAGCTTTTACACCTTGTTTTATTCGAAATCTTCCAATCAGGAAATGATCTGAAGTTTACACATTTTGGAGATGCAGTTACTGTGAAGGACAACATGTGTAGTAACTATTACACTTCCTGCTGTTATTTTGCCATTTGAAGTGGATAATGATGATGAATATATAGTGTAATCCTTAGAAATTCATTCTCAATTTCCAGTATCAGATATCTGAAGATTATATTAGCTGCCACATGCAGCTGTCTATCGTGAACCTCCACATTGAACTCCACCTCAATCACCCTCTTTGTTTTCACATGTCTGGTAGAAAACCACCATCTGGGTCAGAGTCCAGAATGGTGTGGTCCCCTGGGTCAGGGTCTGAAAACCTCACCATCTTTTCCACGTTCCATCACAGCTGCCTTGGCTAGAGACTCAAATAGTTACCCCCTGTTGTTCTACATCGCAGTGGGTCAGCCTCTCCCCCTCCTTCTCTCATTCTCTGCATGGTCACAATGGTCTGCAGGTGGTGGAAAAGCCCTCCATCCTCCATAAAATCTCCCTCATGACATCAAGCACTCAGCTGAGCTGGCAACCCGTTTCTGAGCAGCACACCTAGATCTGCAATATCTCATAAAACAATTGGAAAACTGTCAACTACCACCATGGTTTCCACCATAAACGTGACAGAAGATGATGAGCGAGGCGGAGAGAGAGAGAGCCAGAGACAGAGAGAGAGAGAGAGAGAGAGAGAGAGAGAGAGAGAGAGAGAGAAAGCAAATGAAGTGATAGAAAGAAGAGGGGAAACTAAAGAGGGAAGCAAAAAAATAAGAGCAGAGAAGAGAGGCGAGTAATGGAGAAAGATGAAAGTGGAGAGAGAGAGAGCAAGAACTAGTGCGAGAACAAGAGTGAAGCGTAAAGCAACCAAAGAGATGGAAAGATGTATTTGTACCCAGTGAGAGGCAGCATGGGATCATTTGGGAAGCACTGAAGTTGGAACAAAGGAAACAGATGTAATTTTATCCAATCCCTCTCTGTAGGTGTTTATCAGGAAAGGACAGGGTTGGCATAGCTGTGTGCGTGTGTGTGTTTACTAAGTGAGGAAGCAAGAGAGCATGAAAGATTGAGGGTCAACGTGACCGTGCATGAGTGTGTCTGAATATAAGACGATCCGATGCCTGTATACCCTTCTCTACTTTCTCTAACCTATCACACCACACACACACACACACACACACACACACACACACACACACACACACACTGTCCACTAACCTCTTGAATAGCTGGGGTGATAATAGTGAGATTGAAGAGAGCCTCAAGTACTGCACTTTATTTCTCTTCTCAAGATCTGAAAACCTCCTTCCTGTCTCCATCCGCCCTCTTTTTTTTTTCCTAACGTGTAAACCTTCATTTTTACATCTAAAATATCTCATCTGTAGTCAGTTCCTGCTGCTTGTTAACTGAAGATATTTGGCTTATATGCAACTTCAGGGTTGGTCTTTTCACATGTAGCATTTTATACATGTAGATAAATATGTTTTACAGGCCTGCACACACACACAGGTGTTTTCAGTTCTGGCTGATTAGAGCTCTGCTCAGGTTGAAGCAGAGAGTTTTGGCTCAGCCCAACGGCTTATCAGCTGAAAATAAGTGAAAACACCTGGTGGGCGTCTACCTTCAACACCTCTTCCAATTACCATGTTTTTTCAATGTTCCACACATTCTTAATATTAACATCTTTTTGTTGAATATTCATTTATTAAATCATTTCTGACAGATTTCCTTTGACAATTGACAATGCAACGCCATGCACTGGATATATCTTTTACTGTGAAGTGTCACTGCTCATTAACAGTGTTGTACTCTGCAGCACTGTTTTACATCTGCATCTGTTTTGCATGCATATGGCAAACATTAAAGAAAATAAACATTTTTCTTTGCCGGAAGCCTTTTTTGACTAGCCATGGTCGAAAAAGCTCTGGTGTTAATGCATTAAGGAGGCTGCGCTTTTTTCAATTAACAGAGATCCAGCATACACAATATCAGACCCCTGAAACTGAAGCAGCTTAATGGAATTTAGCCACCATTCATGGTACTACTTACACCTGTGCTTTTCATACTGTCGAAATGTCTTTATGAAAAAGGTCTATTGGGTACAATATCACTCAAAACAATTACGTTCCTATTGCAGCAATAGTGACCTGTAAAGATGACATTGTTAATGCACAAACCTCCCATATATTCAGATGGCGAGTATTACTGTGGTCATTGCAAGTGTCTTGTTGATGTAACTTAGAGGAAACAATAATTTACCGTGTTTTGGGGATGTTGTGTAATGATTTTGTTATTTAACACAGATTTATTGATCCAGTCATAGAAGAGTGTAGGCTTTAGTGTGCTCTTTGTCAATTACAGATGAGGGACTCTTTCCTGTCTGCAGCTACAATTCACTTCTTTAATCACTAATCATTTCATGCCTGTCTTTTCTCTCTGTCTCTGACTGTCATTCTTCCTGCGTTTCCTTCCTTGCTCTTTCTCTCTCTGTACTTTTCAATCTGTCTTTTTTAGGGGCGGGCGTGATCAACTTTGATGGACAGGGTGTAATCTCATATCGTTTTAAGGTACTGGATTTACTAACTTGATATTCTATGTCAATAACTTAACTTTAAGTCATGTGGACAAAATTATTCTAGTACATATAAGTTAGATCCTAAAAATTAATATACTTAACATTACTGGGAATAAGTAATTTGATGTAAATTTCGAGCCACCCGTGGTGTTAACCGTGTGAGATTCAAGGTGTTTGTTGGTGTTTGTTCCCATTTGTGCAGGTGAAGAAGATGAAGATCATTAAGGATGTGATTGCACTGAGGTTCAAGACATCAGAGAGTGAAGGTGTGATTCTTCATGGGGAGGGCCAACAGGGTGACTACATCACTCTGGAGCTGCGCAAGGCAAAGCTGCTGCTGCAGATAAACCTGGGTAGGCAGGATGTGCATGTCATTTATTTAGACAAAATAATGCAAAGCAAAGATTCTCTTTCTGCTGAGCCTCTCAGCCAAAATGTTTTCATGTTGCTCTCTTGTATCATCAGTGTTAGATATGTTTCATCTTCTGATGATATTCAAACTGTTAAAGAGAATTCTTTTTAAATTCATATCACTCAAGGTACAACTCAAGCAGTCTTGAAGTACTGGATACATAATATCCAGTCTGATAGAAGGAGCCACTCTATGCTGATTGTGTTTGCAGCATGTTGACAGGGTAAAACAATAATACCATCATCATAGTCTTGACAATAATTCTAAACATTTGTAATAATAATAATAAATGTCATGTCTGTGAAGATAACATTGTCTTGGAGCAAAGATAAAGTGTCCTGGCACAGCGTTTTACCCTTTACACAGTAAATAACAGCCACAACAATCCATAAGCTTGTGGAGCAACACTCGCTGTTGACCAGCTGTGATGCTGAAAGCAGTGGTGTAACCTTTAAGGATGCCCTCCTGCAGCACAGAAGCAACAGCAGTGGTGTGTTCAAGTACCCAGTGTTGCAGCTAAATGAAGCCTATAACTGTATAAGAACAGTTTCAGCTGCTGCAGTAAATGTCATGTGCATTATTGGCAAAACAGTACCAAAACTACAAATTAAGAAATCTATTTGTTTTCTGTGTGCATGTCTGTGAGGATGACTTCATTTGCAAGCTTATGAAACTAATTCACAGAGCAGTGTTCAGTTTGTGCTATGTCCTGTGAGTCAACCTATACGCTTATATCTATATATTCCATAGTTATGAATAATTATATGTAAATGTGTAAAACACATTAAGTAAATCCATGGACAAGGTGTAGTTGATTGGCAAATCCCTGCCAGAGAAAATAAATGAATACTTAATACATAATTAATGTTGTGTTCATTAGTCTTTGTTATTTGGTATATTAAAAGTAGATTAAAACCACTTAAATATTTCAAGTGTTGCGTTTTAGCTTTCAGAGTAAATCACACTCAACTGTTGTGCACACATATTTTACTTATTTGAATTTGTCCATTACAGGCAGTAATCAGTATGGCTCCATCCTGGGTCATACCTCTGTGACCACCGGCAGCCTCTTGGATGACAACCACTGGCACTCAGTCGTGATTGAGCGCTACCGTCGTAATGTCAACTTCACTTTGGACAGACACACTCAGCACTTCAGGACAAATGGAGAGTTTGACCACCTCGATTTGGACTATGAGGTGAGGAGCACTGAGTGTACAGACAGAGAATGGTAGACCCCATTGAAACAGACGAAGGAATGCAACATAAAAACGTAATAACATACGTACGTGTCCAAACACAGACACAGGAGCTGACAGGGAAATGTGCCGTACATGCAGCCGTGTGCATTTGCTACTTAAACATGTGCTTCATTGCTTTCTTTATATGACACATCAGCTTGACATCATGTTAATAACAAATCCTTTTTGTGCCAAATGATTCAACAGCTGTCACGAGTTCAATTATGAAAAAAGAACTGGTAGACCGTGGAAGAAGTGAATAACTAAAATGTCAGCTCAATTATTCAGCTACCTCAGCTTTGCCTGAGTCCACTGCCTGTTATACAGGTGACTGACTACAGTATAAAGAACAAATATATTCATTTTAATTTAACAGATGAATACGTACTTTCTCAGTCTATTATAGGTGTTAACTGTAACAGCACAGCATCCGTTAAGTAGCCGTCTAGTTTAGCAGGTAGTCACAATGTGTGTCATGTAACTTTTGAGAAGCAAATGTTTGAGTGAAGTTTATTTGTGTAGCCTTACGAAGACGCAAACCCAGCTGTAGCGCAAATGCGGCCCTTTTCCAAGTTCCCTCAGGCGGTTGTCTATTGGTTATTTCCTGGCTCCAGACAAACCCACTTGTGCCAAGGTGGATGGGTGGCGCAGCTGAGGCTGTGTTTATGCTGATTAGGTGGCACAGTGCAATTTTGGGGCTAATTTTGGCATGAAATTAAGTTTGCATTTCCACCTCTTCTGCCCACCCCTTATTGCAAACATAAGGCAATTTTGGTGGTGTTAATTAGCAGAAGCACATGCCCACAAAGTTACAATATACTTGTCATGTATGTTGTGTTTTGTCCCTTTCTGTTGCTCCACATTTTTACATTTACTGCTTGTTCGTACGCGCAAAATATACGACTTTTCAATCTGTAACAGCTCCATTTACAACTTGTTTATTTTATCTTTTTTTTTATCTATTTAGCCTATGGTAATATTACTAGCCTACATGCAAACACTCAGTTGAAAGTCCTCAGGTGACAGCTCATGTGTTATTTACTTAAATACTTGTGTTATCATTATTTAGCTTAAAAAATGTTTTTATGCTCTAGTGGATTACACAGAGACGTAGACCATTGTCAGGTAGGATATTAAAGTATTGCAACAAGCTTTTTCTGCAGCAGAGCACTGGCTAATGATTTAGCTTATATGCTCAACTACATCCAGCAGTGTGTGCTAGCGGCTGTGGCAGCTGACATACATAGTATTTGGGTTTATGAATATTACAGTCGCCATCGCACATGGACTGGATTATTATGTGAATACAGAATATATAGAACACTGATATTTGGCTTCTATGCTCTGACCTTATCACTCCCCGCAAGGAAACTTGATGAGACTTATTTCCCCTCAAGGTCAACTTATATCTGCAGAGCCTGCAGATTGATGCTTGGTTATGAGTGAAGCTTCTGTGCAGCAGCAACAGGAGCAGAAAGTGGCAGCAGTGCAGCAAAAGACTGAGCTTTGACAATTTAAGTACACCACAATGATAAGACGGGATGTATGTATGTTCCAAGAGAGGAGTGTGCAATGTTGAGGCTTTTGGACTTGTCTGCCTGAACTAGCTTAAAGGCTTTGTTCCATAAATGTTTGAGGTGTTGTGTATTTGTATTTTGGAATTTAATGATTGGAGATGAACATCACTCCTCTAGAAAAGTGTGTGAGAATTCTGGTTTAGGACCCTTGGGCAATTCTGATGTTCAGCACTGAATACTGTATCTGGTAATGTGAGCAGTTCTCAGATAAAATCTGAACTGTCCCAAACTGCTGGGAGTCTCAACAGGGCTGCTTGATCATTTCAGACCTGTGAGAAACACTGTCTCACCTTTATTTATTAATAGTCTTTCTGCATGATGCTGTTTATTTTCTTCAGCTTCTTCGTGCTTCTACCTGTCCTTACATGCTTTACTGATTGTACAGCTGCTTTTTAAATAACTACTCACCACCGGTAGAAGCGTGGCCTCCTCTGTATGTACAGCGCATTGATGCCACACAGGAAATTAGATATTGTTAATCCATAAGACTCACATAATTAATGTCAGTCAGTAATGGAATGCAAAGAGTTCAGCCAATAATACTTAAAACAGGAAATTGATTTTGGAATGCATAATGGATATGAAAGACATTTACTTGTGTGTAATGTGCGTGTGCAGCTGTGCACGGTGAATACATATATGGGTGTATGCATGTGCTTGTGTGTATTGATACGTTGGTGGGAGTGCGTGACCTTTTGCAGGCATTGATGATATGGCTGATCCATTCCAGTGTTAAGTAGGATGCTGAGAAATGGGGCCGGACAAACCACAGTCCAATTAAACCAAAGCTGTTGAATTAAGGGATCTTTAGGGAAATCTGTACAACGGGGTCAACCAGGAGGTTTTGTGTGTGTGTGTGTGTGTGTGTGTGTGTGTGTGTGTGTGTGTGTGTATGTGTGTGCACGCTCTGGTGAACACTGGCTGGATACAGGCAGTGTTACAATCTGAGTCTCTCTAGAAGTAGTCAAATTGTCACCAGCTTTTACTCAAAGTATGCCACGGTACTCTCATCTAGTCCACACACTCTATGCGTGTGTGTGTTTGCGTGTGTGTGCATACGCACATCAGTACATTTTCTGCTCCCATTTAAGCTTGGAGACTAAATATCCGGGTGCATTTGTGTCTACCCTTGGCAGTAATTACTAAGACTATTGGAGCGTCACCACAGACAGATACAAACACACACACTCATACACACATACCATACACACATACAGATAGACAGACACATATCGACTGGTAATTGCACACCACCCTCCATCATCTTGGCTTCCCTGAAAGAAAAAGAAAACACATGTACAACCATAGAAGAACTTGAAACGCAGTTTACATTTTCATCAGTTCTGTGTCCTTCAGCGCTTCCCACCAGATGCCTCTTTATTAGCCTCCATCTCTTTGCCTCAGTTGTCTTCTCATCGCATCTGTTCCCCACAAAACACTTTCTTCTCTTTAATGCCATCCCCACTGCTTCAGTGGTCACAATATATAAATAAATGTAATGCATATATCTCTAGTATACTGATATCAAGGTATGAAAATGTGAAACTGTCGATCAGACCTGGTCCATCCATCCTTCCATTCATTGATACAACTGGCATAAAGGTGGTGTCACAATATTTGTCATAAGCCTATTTTTATGCCATCACATTCTCAAAAGATGTTATCTTGATTTTGTCATTTTTAAACTGCCCTTATATTCTTATGTTGTTGTCATCGGTGGAACATGTTCACTACATGGTAGAGCTGCATGTACATCTTGGTTATTCCTCTGCACACAAAATGCCAACATTATCCAAAACAGATAAAATGTGCCCTTTTAAGACTTTTTACACCTATTACCACATCTGGCTGTGACAATGATTCTTATTTGTTTGATGTGAAAACGTCTGTAGAAATTGTACATTGGGCCTAATTGTAGAGTGAATTTGAAACCTATTTCAGGATTTGTTGCAATTTTCCTCATTAGACATTTGTCTGTTGCTACTGTAATCAGGGGAGGAATGGCTAAATAATAATGCCAGAATAGCACATTTTCTTTTATGTTACATTTATTCAGCTTTTTGCAATGTTCTAGGTGTGGAAGGGGAAGCTAATCAAAAGAAGCCCTAATCTGTATTTTTTTTTTTTCAATATCCATCTCATTTTGACCTCTTTTCCCTCTGTTTTTCTCTAGTTGAGCTTCGGGGGGATGCCATACAGTGGGAAGCCAGTGGGAGGAGGGAGGAAGAACTTTAAGGGCTGCATGGAGAGCATCAACTACAATGGAGACAACATCACGGACCTGGCCAGACGAAAGAAGCTAGACACCTCCAGCTTTGTAAGGGAAATGCGCATGCTCACAAAGATGCCCTTCATGGACATGTAAAGACAACACAACCCAGTTGCAAAGATATATAAAGAGCTTATAAAGGCAGCTGAACACTGAACATGCTCATTATTGTCACACTAACTCTGTATCTGACCTGAGTGAGGGGGTCAAATTATTCACTGTATCAAAATATTTGAACAGATTCATAATTAATCAGATGCAGCTGACCCATCAGTGGCCTCTCCATGTGTTTGTCTCCAGTCTTGATGTCATGGCTGCATTTCACCGTTACCTACAGAACAGAGACAGAATCTGCAACGACTGTGAAGTTTGTTTTCAACCTACTTCAACAGAATGAGGAAGATATTAAATGTGTTGCATCTCCTCATCAAACACACGGCATTCTGTGTGACTGCTGGATGTAACTTCAGCACGTTAAGTGTTTTGCCATCCTTAAAATTAGCTAATGAACAGGCTTCAGAGTTCTCGTCTCCCCTCATCTCCTGTTCTTCCTCAACAGTGGACAGCCAGTGTATCTTCTTCGATCTCTGGTGAGCTGATTGAACAAATGGAGGCACTAATCAAGTTCATTAAAGCTGCACCTCTAATTCTCACAGATGACTCGCATCGCCATTCGTTTCTAATCAAAACAGATGTGCTATCAAATTTCAGAGACACACACACATAAACAGGCAGAGGCAATCAGGAATCATCTTTAGTTGGTAAGCCAGCTCAGTATTGAGTGTTAGCTGATTTGATTAACAGCACAAGGTTGGAGAAGCTCAATGCTAATTAATGCTTAAATTCCACAGTAGTGTTTGTTTTCCACCATCGCCCAAACATCACCCAGGTTACTGTTCAGCCCTGGATTAAAAGACAGGGTGAGCCAAATGGAGACATACTTTATAATGTGTACAAGCAACATCAGTCTTTGAATCCAGCTTCAGTCAGGAACATCTGAAGGTAAACATGCAGAGGCTAGATTCAAAACAACAAAAGCCTGGTGAATAAATACATGATTTCCTAAAGTGTTTGGGGCATTTAAAACACTCAAACAACTTCACATACAAGCCCACATTCAAGAGATTAGCTTTGCTTTTAACTTTTCTCTTTGAGGACCAATTGATAACTTCCTATTATTTCTCTTAGTTGGTGTCTCTCTAAATCTCTGTCTTCGCAGCGTAACCTGTCCTTCTCCTGCGTGGAGACCCACACCTTCCCGGTCTTTTTCAATGCCACCAGCTTCCTGCAGCTGCCAGGCCGAGCCAATCACAACACAATATCTGTGAGCTTCCAGTTTCGTACGTGGAACCCAGATGGACTCCTCCTCTTCAGTAATCTTGATGATGGCACCCTGGAGATCTCCCTTGAGGACAGCAAGATCGTTGTTCATATCAATGTGACGAAGGCGACCAGCAACAACCGGGTGGACCTATCTTCAGGTGAGTTTATTTATTTATTCTACTACAGCTGTGATAAACTGCTATCATCAGTGTCATCAATACATGCAAGTAACACACTATATGGAAACATGTAATTTAACCGTGTATATAAGAGAAAGACAATAATGATGCCTGATGATGTCACTTTGTGGTGTTCTAAGTCACAAATAACAAATCTACTATGAGAATATGAAGAACTGCTTTTCGCTTACATTTCATGCACTCTGGCTGATGGTTTGTCAGCTGAAAGTCAGAAAATTTCTTTTGTTGGACTTAATTTTACCCTCTTTTTGATTCATTACTCTCCCTTATTATAGTCAGTCAAATATGTTTTTTATATTTTTAACATCCAAGGATCTCCTGTGATACAGACTTACAACACTGATTACGCATTTTTTTTTTCTGATTCGTTATATTGTCATAGAATTCCACAATAAAACTTCACTTTTAAAGAATTAGCACTTTGTGCTAATTAAAAAAGTTCAAATACATACAAATCAAAGAAAATGCCAAAACGACTGACCAGGAGAGCCGTTCCAGGTCTGAGAACATGGGGATATACTGAGTTCCTGAGGGAGGGATCTGCTTTGTGACATACCCGATGAAAAAACTCCCCAAATTCAAAACCCGATTCAAACTCAGACTTCAGCCTCCAGAGGATGTACAACACAGATCTATCCTGGCAAAGTTGCTCAGCTTCAGAAACAATACTCCATCTGGCAAAAGCAAAAGAAAGGATTTACCTGGCAAGAGAAGTGGATAAACCTGGCCATGACCATGCACCACACATTCTCCTAAAGCAAAAGGAATACACAGAGGTATGGAAGATGGACAAATCCAGTTCCAAACCCTGCATCCAGCATGGCTAAGAGTCAAACATTATGATGAAACCGAAATTTATGAGAGCGTGGAGCAGGTGACTCCTGTCGAGGAGAGGGTTCCCCCTGGAGATCACCAAACCCTTGGAACAACTGTGACAGCAAACCTAGGAGATGCGCATCCTGCACTAATTGAGAAGTGAACTTAAAGGAGAAACTGCAAACCATTTGAGGACCTCCAACTTAAAAGACTGGACACGCTTTTTTGCTTGCATTGCTCCTCTCAAGGACACCCCATTAATTTGTTTCCAGAAGTCCGAAGGTTGGGCTGAGTGAGTCCATTGATAATAGAAATATTATTAAGCTGGTAGATACACTAAGAATAATGATAGGGGCATGATGGGACTGTAGCTACCTTCAGCAAAGGCCCAGTCTCAGGAGAGCTGCTTTCCCTTGGGCCTGTTTTTAATAGGCTCAGCTAGGGTCATAGAATATATCTCTGTATTGGAAGTCACACTAAATAATAATGCTGACTATGATAATCTCTTGTTATGTTCTTTCTGTTCAATGTTCAACTGTTGTTTACTCTCTGTCAGTTCCTGCAGGGAGGACAAAGCTTCTCAAGTTTATGATTGGGGAATGCTGCTGCTAAGATACTTAAATGCAAAGTAGACCAATAACAGCAGCTTCTTTTAACATTAATGGGCTGCTCAATACTATTAAGACAGGAAAGATTCTGTTAGAATTAAAGAAGTATAAAATTCAAATAGCTTGTTAGCTTGGTGACCAAATTAAACAAAATAGCCTTCAAACATTTATGTGTATGCTCCCCCAGATAGTAACCAGTCTTTCAGTGCTTGAAATACAGACAACAAAAAGCCAGAGGATTTTAATTTGTGGAGGAGACCTAACTGTACCTTAATCAGTGGAAAAGGGGGTTATGCACTCACTGCTCCTGACCTCATGCAGTCCAGGATAGATTATTGTTTCATTCTGAACAGACTTCTACAACAGGACAGTGTGATACTTCTCTGATCGCTCTCTCAGACTCTCTATTTCAGTAGTAAGTCAGATGTACATTTTGGAAACTGAATTCAAATATTCGTAATAATCCACAGACCAAAGAAAATTTGGAAAACAAAATTAAAATGTAGCGACATCTGAATGACGATGGCAGGGTGACTCCATCTGTGCTTCGGAATGCACTTAAACTGGTAATTAGGGGAAAACCAAAAGCAATCACTTCACATGGTAAGAAACTCAGCAAAGGCTTCAGAATCTGGAGGACAAATAAAAGCAGAAAAAAAAACGTAGACACTTTGAATGAAGAGGCTAAATCAAACATTTCAAAAACAATAAATGAAATAGATGCAATACATACATAAGAAACACAGAAAAGTTATTCCAAAAACAAAGTTTTGAAAGTTGCAGGAAATCTTTGAAACTTTTATCTTACATTTTACAAAAAAATACAATATACATGAGAAGAAATCCTGACTCAGGATAGACTGAGATAAGACTAGAAAGAAAGCAACAGAGTTTCAAAAAGTAAATAATAAATCACACCAATCACAAATTCATGACGACCTTCAGACTCAGTCATGTTTAGCCTCATTGAACCATCCTATTACTAAGGAACACAATGAAAAATTGATAGTTAAAATAAAAAAGGGGAATTATACTCAGTAATTGGGATGCTAGAAGCAAATAAATCCGTCCCTTCCAAGTGGTGTGAATCAATGTGGGAACAATTGGGTCCAACAGTGCTGAAAGCCTTTAAGTGCAATAGGGATGTGATCATTTCTGTCATACCAAAGGACAGCAGAGACGATCTAGATTGTGGTAATTATCGTACCATTAGTGTATTAAATGTGAACTATAAATTGTTCACATCCATGATGTTCAGAAGAACAGAAAATATTCAACCAGAACTCATCCATTTAGACCAGACAGGTTTCATCTGACAAAGACAAGATAATATCAACACTGCACATTAGTAGACATGTCTCACAACAGGAAATACAGACAGCCATTATAGGTTTTGACACTGAGAAAGCATTCGACTCAGTCAGATGGTCCGTCTTATACTAAGCATTAGTATAAGTCTATCATTAAAACATTTAAAGCACAATGTTTACCCACGAGGATAAATATTGATGGTGATCCGTCAAATTCATTCATCCTGGAACGATTAACAAGACAAGGCTGCTGGGCCTCACCACTCCTCTTCTCCTTGTTTACAGAACCTTTAAGCCAACTCATCTGATGAAATGCTGATATTAAGGGGATAGATGTTTTATCAGGGAACAAAAATTTGCTCTATTTGCTGATGATGCATTGATATAACAAACACAGCCCACAGAGTCACTCCCAAAACTGATAAATCTACTTGATAAACATGCAACACTCTCGTGTTTTAAGCTTATTATACAGAAAATTCTGGTAATCACCTTTAATTACAATCCACCGAACCATAGTAGAAGAAAATATAAATTGAAATTGGATGCAGAATCAATCATGTTCCTGTGTATTAGCATTTCTTAAAATATCTCAAAATTAGTTGGTAAACAAAGATAACCCTTGAATTAATATATCATTGAAAACCTGGCAGGAGACGGTAGAATTATGTGGAGTAGGTGACTCATCGACACTGCTGTGGTGGTGTGCTCACAATACAGAATTTGCTCCAAATAGATCTGATGATAAATTTCAAAATTGGTACATAAAAGGCCTGACTAATTATTATACACAAGGGGGCATTCCAGAGCTTTGAATCCTGACAGAAAAAACATGGTCTGTAATGAAATGATTTCAACAGATACTACAGTAATTTCAGGAAAATATTTTTGTCAATGGCATTCTGCAGCATGTAAATATAGAAATCAGAGGAGGGAAATGGAAGGAAATTTTATTCTTTCAGAGAAGTGATGGAGAAGAATATGTAATTTTATGGGTCCACTAGGCTATAAGGCAATATATAATATGTTGGAGACTATGTGGGATAAATGACGTCATTCACATCCATATTTTTTTGAATTGGCAGGTTGTAGGTTATTGACAGGAAATTCAGAAACATGTTGATGTTTTTGGAGTTGACTTTCCTTTCAGATGGCATCTCAGTTGAAGATTGGATTTATCAATGATAAGAAAGTGCTTCAAATCTTTCTGGCAGCGAGTGAATAGGCTGTCACCAGGAGGAGGTTAAAATCAGAGCCACCATGGATGAATGGTGGATGGCTCTGGAATGGCATGAATCTTTTGAACGCTTTGTGAATCTGCTGTAGTCATACTGATGCTACGTAAAATTATGAATATGAGATGAATGCTTTTCCAAAATAAAATTAAAAAAGATAAAATTGAGAACTTTATTTTCAAGTCCATCTCCTGCAGACCCTTTAATTCTATTTCTCTCCCTCCAGTCCTCCCACTCTTCTTACCCTTCCCTCCCTCCCCTCCTCATGTTTCCTGCCTCTCCTTCTTTCTCTCCCGCTCTTTCCCTTTGCTTAGACATACTCATTTATTCTGTCCACTGCTGCTTTAATAGGCCATTATGCCCAGGGGTAGGGATTATTACAGAGTTACCCTCTAGGCTAATTGGGCTTGAGCCTGCGATTACATCAGTATTACTAGAATATACAGACACACAAACACAGACTTGCACACTCAAACACAAGCTCCCGCCTTTGATTCTGTTATTAGTATCTTAAAGAAAGAAAGCCACACTGGCTTCTGGCTTCAATAACACAGTGGGAGCTCAGTAGACTTGTAATGAAATGCTTAGTCCCTCTTAATGGCAAATATACTGGGGAGAGACGTGTCAATGCACAGATACTTAGAAGGAGGGAGCAAGGGAGAGAAAAGAGAGCTTTTTACAGAGAGTACACAATTTATTTTTCTCCCAGTGGGGATAGTTTGGTTATGAAGCTGTTTAGCGACAGCTTATTCAGACATATAATCAGGCATCTGCTGGAAGGTAAAACCAGACAGACGCAGTCCACTGGTGATTTCATTTCATTTCATTTTTTCAACTGTGTAAGGCTGACATACATTTACAGCATATAGTAAATCACAGAAAGTGCTATCAAACTGGTGTAAATAATTTTTAAGATGATAAGACATCTACATTATTAGACAGTATTAAGATTTTTAGCTGTGTCGATGATGTATCAGTCTCTGGGGCACCCACATACTGAAGCTGTGTCCCCACTGCAGCAGCCTGGACTCAACCCTGACCTGCGACCCCTCGCTGCATGTTGTCCCCTCTCTCCTCACCCTTCCACTCTGTCACTCTCTGCTCTATCAATAAAGGCAAAAGCCAAACAACAACAACAAAAATCTTTTTAATTAATAAAAATAGAAATAAAATGATATCTGTAAGAAACCTCTCGATTAGGTGAATCGATGTGCAGCAACTCTCGCATCACGTACACCACTTCTTATTTACCACAGTGTGAATATGATGTAAAAACAGGTCAGCCAAGTGTTTGAACAATTCCCCACCTACTTTCAAATAAACCATGCCGCCTCATCTAAATATAAACCATATTAGCTTAAGAGGATACATTAATGACAGAACCATAAATGTGCTTACTAACATCTTCACTGCTGTACTCTTTAAGGCTTCATGAACCAATATTTTATGTTTGTTTCATGTTCATTACATTTTTCATTCTCTATTTTGAACAAAATGGTTGAGAAAAGGAATTACTCAAGAGCCTAATTTAGAGATAAACATCTCACAGGCTGATGAGATGCAGATATTTGCTTTTTCTCAGGAGCTGGTGGATCAAACCAAGGCCAAAATGCTAATTAATGTTGGACTTTTCACTGGTGATATGTACTAAGACTCCATTAAGATGTCCATGTTGCTCTGTTTCTTCTCTGGGTGTCTGTATATTGTCAGGCAGGGATATTTAGGTCTGGGCAAAGGGATAATTTATTAACCTTTTTTATGCATGATTGTATTATGAGCATTACCGTCAAACTACCAGTTTTTCATTTCTGAGGGGTTTGCTCTGCAAAACCCAAGTGAATAAGCAAAACAGGGAGTGTGGATGAAGGGAGGGAGGTGGTGAATTAAAGCGTCATATCTCTGATAGCATCCAATCTGCTGAATATCTTTTCATAACCTTGTTCACTCCACAGTGGGTCCCAGGTCATTAAAGTTAATGTTTTCCCTGATTGGAGCCAAAGCTACAGGTACAGTAGATCTTGGCTGCTACTGGTAACACACACAAAGTAATCCCCAGATGCACACACGTTCAAAATGTGTGTGTGTGTCTTGAGATAAGTGGTCTTGCATGCATGTGTGTGTGAGAGTAAGAAGTTGCCCCGAGGCTGTTTGTGACCCGCAGAAATATGCTGGTCTCTCCATTGAGAAAACTTCTGTCATTTCATCCACTTCCTCCTCTCAAGCAGAGAGACAGGATGAAACTAAAGGAAATATGAGGCCTTTGAGAGAACAATCTCGATTAGACTGCGGGTGTCTCCTTAACGGTGTGTGTGCGCCTTATTAGAGAGTGCTTAGTTGTGATTCCTGCAGAGACTCTGATCTAATTTTCCCATCACATTCCTTTTACTTACTCATTAACTCTCTTCTCTTCTCTTTTGCTCTAATCACTCATTTATTAGAACTACAGTATACAACAGCTTTGCTAGAGCAGGCTGGAAAATATTGCCTTGATGGCCACACAGCAGGACCAAAGCATGTTTTGATGTGCCCAAATATAAATCAAGCCTCTATTTTCCACATTACTTACCATGAAATGATCCGATAAAGCCAAGCCAGTGAAAAAAGCTCCTTTTCTGCCTGATGCAGATTGCTGGTGATTGTTGGTATTTGTTGTTTAACATGTGTGCTGAAGATGCTATCCTCTGATCACCCCTCTTGATTAATTATCGAATTATTGGGCACCAGCATTGTTTCCATGGAAACAATACTCACTGTCTCCAGTGCTTTTGCAGAGAAATCCAATTTCCTAAGAGGTCCTCATGCAACAAAGTGAGGAAATCTGTTTTTGTACTCGTGTTTGGTTGTCAAAGAAGATAAAAGATGTAAATACTGATAATTAATCTTGAACTGAGTTGAACATGATACCATAGCTTGAATGTTACCAGAGTTAAAAGTACACATGAAAATTTAGCCCCCTGCACGTCTTGGGAGGCTTTTTTTTTGACAGTGACAAGTAACAAGAAGGCAAGATAATCAGAAATGAAACTTGGCATGAGGCTAATTTAGAGGAGCTTGTTCCTGGAAGAAAGATAATATAATGCTTGTTTGTCACTCCTGCACGTCATACTGCTGTCATCACTCAGTCCTGCAGCAAAATAGCACCATCATTGCCACCATTGCCATACTTCTATGTATCTCTTGTATCGCATGCATATTATTATGACAAATATTCCTTGTATACTGAATGTGTTATGTCTCTCTAACAGTTTTATAAAACAGGTATATGTTACGCAACAATAACTCTTTCGTCTGCTTTGCTCTCTTTTTGCACTTATTAATACCTTTCTTCATTATTTCTGTAAATCAGCCTATTTGACTCCACCAGGGAAACGTGTCATACCATAAATCATTCTCAGCAAGAGGCAAGGCTCATTGCGAAATAGGGCAAAGCCACAGGCGGCATAAACTGTTTGATTCAGCCACCTCTAAAGCTGAAATATTTTACCATGCTAAAACTGTGTGTGTGTTCTTGCATGCATGCGTTCACACCCATCAACTCAGCCAGAAGTAATAACATCAGCTCCTTTGAGTTGCAGAATTACTATCAGTCACACACACACAGACTTACTTGCGCAGTCCGAATAAGAAGCATAAGACATTACAGTAATGGAAAGGCCTGAGGCACGGATTTGAGGGGGGAAAAACATACTAGCCGCCCCGATTATAATGTTATATTGTTTCATTTCCCCAGAGGAAGTGTGTGTCTCTGTGCCTGTGTGCATTTGTGTTTGTTTGTGTGTGTATGTGTGTAGGCAAGGCTTAATATGTTCTATTCTCCGGCTTTGTGAGGCTGGCATATTGCCATCCATGAGGACGTGCAAAGCTCTTCAAAGTACCTTGAGGACCGAATATTTAGGAGTGGAGGAGATGGGGGAGGATAAATTCATGAATGCCAGAGGGCCCCATAAATTCATAGCAGACAAAATTCATTTATACTGTACATAAAGGATCAATATGTAATAGAAACAGGTGGAGAGGAGAAGGGGGAGGAGAGGAGAAGGATGATGGGAAAGCACTTAGGATGAGCAGTAAGGATGAGAGGAGCAAGGAAAGTAAAAGAAAGAAGCAGAATTGTAATGCTTCAGCAATAATATCCACACGTGACAGATTTTTTTTGCATGTATTATTCCCTACATGTTCCACAGAGAAAAAAAAGCCTTCAACAGACGTAAATAATATTTCTTCCCTATGTGTAATATGATTAGATTGTAATTGTTGTAAATTACTTTCTGATATCTATGTAATCAGCTTATGCCTCTGAGAACGTGATTAGTATTCACCTGGCCACCTCCTGTCTGCCATGAGAACTCCCACCTCTGTTTTTCATTTTATCGGGTGGACTCATCATTAACTGAGCCCATGTTACTGTTTCATGATGTACTTAGTAGTTTATGAAGTAGAGACCATCTCACTTGCTTTGGTTAATACCCTGTAAACCATATCTTTGTCTCTTACTCTTGGTTTTATGGTCCTGAGTTAATACAGTTTAGATATTTCACAGACTGCAGTAATTTTAATGTATTTAGCTATTTGCAAAAAAGGCATTACTCCACTAAAACACTATAATAATGGACTCCAACAAAGTGCATCTCTGCAAGTTTTTGTGCAGTGAGCAATTCATTTTTCTCACTCAGTTTAAATAAAGAATGAGTTCAGTTTGATCATCTCTCCTTTTTTCCCCTTTCTCACCTTTGCCTGAATGATTATTTCTTGCTTCAAAAAAATGCATTTATTATTTTGTATGTTAGATTTCTCCAGCTCTCTGTCACTCAAAATTGAATCAATCTGATGCTACTGTCTGCCATCCATCATTGATCCATCATGGTATATATACTACAGCTGAAATCAATAGAAATACAATACCTGCACACTTACACAAGGACAAACAAACAGTCTTAAATCTGGCATGTTGGCTTTCTGGGTCTAGACTTTCTAACTTCTCAATACTACTGATCCTCTCTGCGCCCTTACACTGTATTGTGGACAAATCTCAAGCAATGCACTCATTGCCCGTGACAAATCAGAAACTATGAGTAACAAATAGCTATAAACAAATGAAAAAGCCATCCAGGTCCTGGAAATGGCTTTCATCTGCTGACTCAGGCTAATAGAAATGGTGATGATAATTCTGACAGTAATAGTGACAAAAATGCTTGCTCTCCGCACATCCTGCTCGAGGCCGATCAGCAGTTAAATCTTATTGATGTAAACTTACTGAAAATGCAGTTTTGTCTAATGCTTAATTTCACTGTGATAATGAGAAACATGATGAAAGCCATCTGTTTGCCACAGGTATACTGAGTTACAGCACAGCCGAACACAAAGTTCTGACTTTGCATGCAGCCAGATAATTAAAGCTGCCACTGCATGAATTGAGTCATTCAATGAAACATGTTAAACGCAAAGCGCATCCTCCCACTGTGACATAGATTTGCAATGAAGAAAGCGCCATGTAAAGCCAGCTCTGTCATCAGATGTAACACTTTATTTGCCTGTCTGCACATCAGCCGCTTTGTCTTTCTGGCACTGAGGTTGAGTCTTGTTGACAGTCAGCTCCACCCTCTGTTCTATCGCCATCACGTTTCTTCTCCTTCAGCTCATTCCAGATGTCAGGGGTGGTGGTGCTGGTCTGCCCACTTATCTGTTGTGCATTGCCTCAACTCCTTTGTGCTTTGCTTGACTTTCTTTTGCACTTTATGGACTTTCTACCTGAGCACATGTCTCAGTCTGACACAGCAGAAACAGTGAAAGTAACTGTGAGTAGCAGAAAACTTGTGATGCTCAAGTAGGTCTCGACCTGTACACTGCTGGAGCCCGAGCAGCTGCTGTCGGTGTGCCAGTCAAGCCGCTTTTCCTCCAACAAAATTTTAACCAGTTTGTCTACAAGGTCAGGCACTGTTACAGTTAAGGCTGGCTTTTGTTCCTCAGTTACTGTGATGAACTATCTGGACCTCCCAGTGTGAAGTACATCGTGCTGAAGTCGTCTCTGGTGTTTCCATAGATGCAGTGGACACATTGAATCGGCAGCAGCACTGTCTGTTGTTGCATTCACCTGCCATTTTTGTTGTATAACACTGTAGTATTTTCAATTTTATTGACAGTTTTAGTAATGATAATGATTTTTTTATTTAGTCTGGAAGACCACTGCAAAGGAGCTGTGTCTTTAGAGAGTAATATAAACTCTACAGATGAAAAATGCAAATAAAACTAAATGAATAATATTGACTTGCCTCTATCTATTACTTATAGGTACTATAACAGCATGTTGTTTTAAATGGTGGAAAAGTGTGGTTCCATCTTCTCATTGGTCCTGCAGCTCACTGTGCAGTTTCATCTCTAATTCTAAATTTTAGGCTTTTGGATTTATGCCACTAAGCTTACCCTGTTACTATACCCTATTTATACTGTATAATTACTGCACTGCTGCTTTTAAATAGAGAAAGGCTTAAGACTTAAAATATTATCCTTACCGTAAAAAAAAAAAAAAATGTTTTTTACCATGTTATCAGTTAAAAAAAAGGATTTGGTGAAGAAAGCAGCAGCATTATTGGGTGAAACCTGCAAATAGTGTACGTGTGACATTCTTATGCATGGAAGTTTTACATATCACAAGAGAGCTGATTAGGAGAGACTGTAAAAGAAGACAAACAGTAAGTGAGTTTGGATGTTGTGATATTGTTATTGTGGATTTCATAGCTTTTTGTATTATTAATCTTCCAAACCCTTCTCATTCCATTCTGTCTTGAATACATCAATGAATAGATTCATTTAATTGCTCTGTGTACTATACTGACTGCAAGGAAAATGCAGTGTTATTGTGGTTCATAAATGTCTTTTTTTCTCCAATTGTTTTTTATTTAAAGTTACAATATTATCATTTTTTTCCCAATTTGTGAAAGACTATGTGACACATAAATATGCTGTCAGTAGCAGTGTCCTAATTATTAAAAATAGTGTGTGACACAGCTTACATTATATGCACACTAATGACTGATTTACATTTTTTTTTTTCCAGAATGTTGCAGTTAATTTATTCAAGCAACCTAAAGTAATTAGGTTATTTGGATTAAGGACACAGGATATAGATATGCTGCAAAACATAATAAGAGAAATAACCCATGAAATGAAACATAAGTTCTGTCAGTGGGGGGTTGTTTAGGAACAGAAGGCACAGTACTCGTATCCTTCGAGTTTTCATAATTTTAGCACATTTGCACATCATTATGCTCTCATAAGCTTTACAGCTATGTATGGACTTTGTTTCCATACAGCCTTTTACGTCTGACATGTCAGTACTGAATGAATGGAGCAACAGAAGGAGCCACTTAAGAGCAGAACAGCTTGATGGTGGTCATGCACATTACTTAATTAGTGATCGCAGCATGCAGGAGTCAACGTCTTTCTCTTGTGTTTATAAATAACATAAACAAGAACAATATTCACAAAGTATGAATGTAAGTTCAATGTTCAATTTTACTGCTCTACCACTCTCTGCTCTTGTTTTTCTTGTTGCAGTGAATCTGAAATGGTAGACTTCAGCTTTGACAGGCACCATGAAGACACCTGCAACAGTATAGACTCAGAGAGGTCACCTGTGTTTGTCTCTAAGGCAGTATTATGATGGCTACTGGCAATAAGTGTGAAGACTCTACTGTAGACAAGTGGAGTTCCAGTATTGAATGGTCCAATTTTTCCTGAAGTGGTCAAACCTGCAGATTTGTCCGTGGTGTGCTGTAGTTCAGTCTCAGAAATATCCAGCTCTTCTCGGAGCGCTGTCACCTCCTCCTTGCTCCCTGCACCTCCTCCTCTCTGGTTGTCACTCCAGAAACTTGCACTAGAGGCATGAAAGCCAATCATTTCTCACCTGCACTTTTAAGATTGTCTCGCATTACCAACACTGTGATTTCGGTAATTACACACCAGAAATCAGTCTCTCGGCCTCCTCCACTTTTTTTCTTCTGGAGCTGCTGTTCAGTCTTAGTTGCTTCCAGCTCCACTGTAATTGCTGTCACCTTGTTTTCAGTGGCTGTCAGTCTGGAGCCCAACACTGAAATACCGCAGAGGCTGAGGATGAAGTTCTTTAAAGTAAGGCTGTCTAACACAGCATTCCACGACATCTTCATACAAATACATGTCTGGGGTGTTATTGTCTATTGCTGCTGATATGACACCACATTCAATGTATATCCGCTCCACGGAAGCCTTTTTATTGGCTTTTCCAGTTTCCTGGTGTCTGATATTGCAGGTTTGTCTTTATTTTCTTGTCTTTTTCTTGGAAGGTGTATACAGTAAGCTGCAGCAGCCTTTACACTACAGCAATTTCAAACCAGATAACGCGGGATGCTGTTGCTTGAGTCTGTTTGTTTGAATCTTTGAAATATTCCATTTTAAATTGGCAATAATTAATACATGAATGTGTTTCCTTTAGTGGTGGTTGTCTGTTTCTGAAGTAATATTTCAATTGCAATCTCAAGTGTGCATGATGAGTTTGAACACCAATCAGATCCTCAGCTATAGATTTAATAGAGTGAGTTAACTTTCCATTTACATATTCTCACGAGTAATGATTAGTGATTGTTACTGACCAAACAATTAAGCAAGAAAATAAATAGTAAATTATACGATAATGAAAATAATCATGATTTTAATTAATAAGAATTTCATCACCAGTCTAAACATCAGATGTGGTCGATTTACTACCCACGTTCTCCTTCTCTAGTCGAGCCACTCGCTCTTTGCAGTTCAGCCTTGGTCTTCCTCAGTTCCACCTCTGCTCCACCACAGTGTCTCTCAGAGCTCTCAGCTCATTCCACATATCCATCTTCTGTAAACCTTGGTTAGCTTTTCCGCTCTCTCCCTGGACCCATGCCCCGGACACACCGAACAGCAACACCAACGGCAGAGCAACCCTCATCCCTCCAGAAGTACCTCAAAGAAATGAAATGGTCCCAGTGACCACAGGTGTTGTGAGCAAAGAAAACTCTCACAAGAAGGTCATCCATGACCATACTTAGGAAGGAAGGCTGATGCAATGTCCACAGCTGTTTATCCAAGATTTTCCCTTTTATTTATTTATTTTCTTTTTAAAATGACCCCCACACCAACACAGCAGAAAATGACTTAAACCGATACAGTTGTTGTGTTTATTACATTATGGCACTTGCACTGGAAATAAGTAGTATTTTTCTCAAATATATAATTTATCTTGTTTATGGTCATTCGCTGCATGCTCACCTTTAATATGTTTTCCAAATACAACCCATCGCATTATAGTAATTGATAAATGATCCTCTGTTAGATTACAGTAGGGGGGTTTTTTAACAGAAAAACAGAATTGTGAATAATAATTATGCTTTATGTGAGCTTAAAAGTTGGTTTCCCTTGCAGAAAAGGACAAGTTAGAAGTGCCGAAGTGTCAGGGACAAATGTTTATCTAAAATTATAAAATAGGTCCATATTTCATTCTTTATTGCATGAAAACATTCTCAACTTTTCTGTGGTTTTAATGGGTTACTTTTCAGTTTTGGAAGACATTTTGCCCACAGTTGGGTGACTTTCTCTTTCTAATGAGAAGTCAAAGTGAGGGTGTGAGATGAGTGAACTCACGGTGCAATTTCTTCATTTTTAATTCATTCAAAACAAACAGAGCAAAGTGACTGGTCAGCCTTCCACCATGATCAGGCCCCTGCCTTAAACAGTCTTATCTAGTCAAATCTGAACAATTCTCTCCATCCTTCCTCCTCGCTCCTTCATTATCTGTGCTCTTTTTTATCTGTGGCAGACAGCCGGCATGTGCGTGATTTGAGCTTGTGTGTTTCGCATGTGTGACAGGAAGAGAGAGAGCACACCACATATTTGTGTGCATAAGACTTGGTTTTTGTGTGTCTGTGCTGCAGTGAGAGCGAAGATTCAGCGCTGCTATCGCTGATAAGCTCATCATTCAAAGCTATTGCAGGTGATGTAAAACAGATGAGGGGACACGAGGTTACACAGTATCTATTTTCCATTACATTCAAGAGGTTATAGAGAGTGACGGGCTGGAGCAGAGAGCTTGATAGTGATTACATCAAATCAACATACAGTCAGAAATGTGATTGTCAGTAAAGGAGCGCGTCAAGGTCACTTTCTACTGAATTTATTCTTGTCAGTCAAACAAATCAGACACCATCCTCTAATTTTATTGTTGTACCTCTCAGTTCGTGACTTGTCAAATACAACAAAGTGGTGCAAACTGCATCATTCTCTCTCACTCTCTGACAGAGCTAGTGGAAAAATATGCACAATTGCATTCATGTTTGCACAGATATGTGTGCATCTGCATATTTAACCAGTGTTGCCCTGAACAAGGCCACAGCGGTCACCCACCTCAGCTGGTGGCCATCTTGGCTTTAAATTTCATTGGTCACAGCCGTGATGACATACACACATACACATGGTCACTGTGGTAATGGAGATTAATTAGTGTAAACCCCCTACTGACATTAAAGCCATGGTCTGCAAGCACGTTCTGGGAAGAAATAAACTATGCAAACGCGTGCCTTATAAACAGTGCAGACACACAGGAATTGTCACACGCATGCACTAACGCACCCTCAGTCAAATGTATTGACACATGCAGAATGCTAAGTTGCATGTGTACGGACTTGAATGCAGATCGACGAGTATGTGCGCGCCGCTGAGATTGATTTTGCACGTGACCGCACCTTGAACCTCACTACAGTGTCCTCACTATCGATGTATTACAGCCAGTGAAGCATTGAACGGAGTCAAATTGAAAAAGACAGACAATGCAGCAGATGGCCACAAGAGGAGAGGAGTATGAAGATGGAAAGTAAAAATGGAAAAGTGAAATGCAGAAATACAGGACAGGAAATAAAGACAGAGAGACAGAGGAAAGAATCAGGGACAGAGAGGGAGGCAGGGAGGGAAGGATGAATAGAGATTGGTGTCAGTAAGAGGTGATGTATAGAGGAAAGGGTGATGAGAGTGAGCTGGCTTCTCTCTCGGCTCCAGTAGTAATGTCCCTTTCCAAAACATCACTCATATTTAATGGAGCACAGCTACAAGGGAAGAGAGAGAAAAGGAGAGCACAACACTCACATGCACGAACACACACACGCACACACAAATCCTACTCTGACATATGCAGACAACGCAGCACATTACCGACTTGTACACACTTGCACGAAATGCTCAAAGCTTGCATGCACAGATAGAGAACACACATGCACTCTGGCACACAGGGTTCTCTGAGAGTTAATGGAGTTGAGACACAGGGGCCTTGAGACGGGAAGCCGCACTCGGCTTGGAGAGGGGGAGAGAGAAATAAGGAGCGAGAGCACAAGAGGGAAAGGAAGAAGAATTGGCGAGCACTGGCATACATATGAGAATATGTGTTCAAGTGAGGAAAAAATGTGATAGAGGCGAGAAGATGATCCTCTGCTGAGCATGTCTTAACTCTGAAGCCACATTCACCAGGCAGCTTAGATGAGGGCAAAGAGAACTCAGGGGTGCGATGATTGTGGAGCAAAAACAGCTGTATGACAAAGTAGAAGGTAAACAACGAGAGATAGCCACACATCACAAACAGAAATTGCATTTTCTAGTTTCGCCGCCCACATCCCTCTCACCCGTGATGACTCACCCAGCCGTTTTTTTTCGCTTAAATACTCGTCAGGGCCGTGATATTCTCCTATATTCTCTTGTTGCAAAGTTAACTTTGACCTAGTGAACGGAAACAGTCTTGATTTTTTGTTTTTAAGCTACAAGTAAAGTCAGCAGCCGCAGCCAAAACACAAGACCTGTTTAGACGAAAGAATATGGTGCAGCATTTAAAAAAAAAAAAAAAAGCATTTGTTTTGCTCCAGGAATCAGCTAAAACCTTGAACTGACCAACAAGGTTTTACACTTCCACAACATGACAATTATAATTTCCGCTTGTGCAAAGGCACTTTAGCATTGTGTGTTTGCTAAGGATTTTTTTTTTCTCTGCTCCCCTCTAGGGTCAGGCCTTAACGACGGCCAGTGGCACACAATACGTTTGGTCGCCAAGGAGAACTTCGCCATGCTGACGATAGATGGTGAGGAGGCATCTGCTGTGCGCTCCACCTCACCTCTCACCATCACCTCAGGAGGAACCTATCACATGGGAGGTAAGGGTCACCCCGACACCATCACCACCATTCCACCTCCACCAATTCCACCTGCATTCATCGTCATCACATTCCTCTCGGCTTTCCATCAGAGTGTAAGACATCTGCTGCGCTTACAGAGGTACAGAAAAATGGGGCAGTGTCAGAGAATGGCTTTCAGTTTTCACCCGTTTACATCCAGGCTGTGTTTCAGTCAATCTGGACTGCTTGTTTCAAAAAGTCTGTGAAGTATTTAGAGAGTTAGAGGAGCCTTTATTGTCTGCCATGGGAGATATTTGTTTCGGGCATCGAGAGACCACAGATTTACAATCATACTACAGTATCACACCCAGATCTACATACACACATAGAATATTGCACAGATGCTGTACATGAAATTGTCATACGTCTTCATTGTTGTGCTGCCTCAAACAAGTAATATTACTTTGTGCTTAATTGCTTAAGTGCTTATCCCTTGATTAATTAGAATGAGCCACAGAACCTTTTAAAATACATGTTTATAATCTGCTTTTATTTGGTTGGTTTGTGTACAACAGTGTAGAACTTTTTGTAATAAATTTGTTGGTGTTCGTCAGCAGTGAAACAGGTCTCAGTGAAACTTTTATGATCTGTGCCAACAGAAATCTTATCTGTGTGTGTGTGTGTGTGTGTGTGTGTGTGTGTGTGTGTGTGTGTGTGTGTGTGTGTGTGTGTGTGTGTGTGTGTGCAGGCTAAATATGTCTGCAAATCATTTATCTTGCTAGAAATCTATATACTGGTGGCCAGAGTTCAGGAAGTTGCTCACTTAGCAAGTAGACCTGCAGATACACACAACCATACAGAAGAGAATACACACTAACACACACATGCACAAGCAGCAGCCACAATATGTCTGAATTAGGAAGACGCCAGGTTAATGATGCCAGACACCGCTGTCCGTCTGTTAGAAGATGGTCCGTGTCTAAGTGTGCATGTATGACTTTGTGTGTGAGTGTGTGCACGGCTGTGCGTTTGGAGTGTGGGCACCTGTATGAAATTACAGTAACTGAGAGAGATAGTCCCGACACCGATAGCTCCATCAGCTCTTCGTCCCTCTCTCTCTATCAGGGTATAATCTCCTCCATCAAGCCAAACCATTTCCCCAGGCCAGTCAATAAGGATCAGAGCACCTCACGCACACATCCAGATTCCTTTATTCTGTTGTCCATCTTAATTTACTCCTCGCTGCTGTTGAGTGATTACCCCTTAAGCCCGAGATGACTCTGTACTTCTTTTTATTTCTGAAATCCAACTTTGTGAGACCTCAATATGCTACTTGCATTTCACTCAAGAGCATCCAAAACCTGTTCTGTTGTTGTGTGAGGATTTCTTAACTTTGTAAAGGCTTTTCTCAGGGGCTTTCTTGGATTCTTTAATCTGACGTGTTTGCAGAATCATTCAATATTAACACCCTATCTTTTATTATCACTTATCTCTCTTTCCACCCAACTTTCTCTCTCTTTTACCTCTTTGTCTGTCTTTTCTGGTTTCTGTCTTCTCTCCTCCTAGTCCCTCTCACCCTCTAGCCTCCGTTTTGATCCAATTGGTGATTTATTGATTTTTGTAAGCTGAGTTGGGAATCAATACTGGCTGAGAGGAGAGGATCTCAGTAATGTCTGTACCCCTTGAAGAGGAGACAGACAGAGAGAGTGAGAGAAAGGGAGAGTGGAGTGGAAAAGAAGGCAGATAAAAGATGGAGTTAGAGGAGGAAGAAGAGACAAGGAGTGAGATGAGGAGAAGCAAAGCTCTTGGCAGGGGAAATTTAAAAAATAGCAGGTTCATAAGTGAGTGCAAGGCTTGAGAGAGGAGAAGGAGGTGAATGCTATATCCTAAGAGGAGCTTGGGAGCTGAGAGAAGGGGTGACAATGAGACATAAAATCCCCTAGACAGGACATGCATGTCATCAGAGGGAACACAGGGTGCCAAACACACACGTGTGTGTGTGTGTGTGTGTGTGTGTGTGTGTGTGTTTGTGTGTGTGTGTGTGCGTGCGTGCGTGCGTGCGTGCGTGTGTGTGTGTGTCGAGAGAGAGAGAGAGAGAGAGAAACACACACAGCTAGATGGATGGCTACGAATCAAAGAAATACAGCTATGTTTTGCAGAAGGTGGGCTGAATGGCAGCAACTGTGACTGGGGTGTTAGTCGTTAGTTTCACACAACATAATGAATGCAGAGGAGCAGGAAGTCTGGTGGTAAACACAAGTCTGATGGCTGCGGTGTAATCAAAACTGCTGATTATTATGATAGCAAGAAACACAAAGTGATGTTTGGGACCAGGCCAGGGGAGAAGTTTGAGGAAGACATTAATGCAGCTGCTTCTTTCAGTTCATTCGTAGTTCATACCGATAAGTCCACCAATTTCATGACCTGATTTTATTTTACTCAATGCCTTGCTTCCCCATTATCACAGATTTACAATGACGGCCTCAAGCCATCTGAACCTCTGCACATGTGGGTTCATGTGATGTGTTTGAACTCGTATGAACAGAGCGTGTGGGTGTTTCGGACCACACTTTTCAAAACTCAGGCACACACACACACACAGGTACACTCTTAACTTACAATTCAGACCGAATATATTATTCAAAACACTCATACCTCATCACGTTCAGGGCCTAATTTCCATCCCAGCACAGAGGTAACGGAATAATGTAGTGAGTGTACAAAAAGATAGTTTAGCCTTTGGCTTGCCCTCAATTACTCTCTCTGATCGCTCAGCTTGATGAGTCAGAGAGGCCAAGCGCATTAAGCTGTCCTAAAGCTCTCTAACAGTATTCCATCAGCACTTTCTATGTGACTGAGACTGTTCTGTCAGCGTGCCACAATTAGCAGAAACCCATCAAGACCATGATCAGTCCATGTTCTTCAGAGGCGAGGCAAGGCTCATTGCTGGGAGTCATTTGTGTAGGCTCAGGCTTCCAGGTAGCCAACTGCTTCAAATTTAATGAATTTAAGGACTCAATCTGCTGTTGTTGCTGTCAGTGACCACAGACCAAGCCAGACTTTGCAAGCAAAGTAATTCTGCTACTACTACAACATTATCTGGCTATATCAAAAAGGCTCTTAATATACTAGTTTTGACAATATGAATATGTCTGCTGCTGTTTCTGTCGTGTTTTCTGTAGTTGACACAGTGGCATTATGTAAAATAATTGTTTCTCTTTGTTTAATCAAATAGAAAGTGAGCGAGTATGCATGTGGGAAAGACAGCAATGACAAAAATGCAACACAGTCCTTACTACAGGTTCCCACTGTACAGCAGTTCATCTGCTAGATTTTAGACTGTACTTCAATGCATAAATAGTTTTTTTAATTAAGGAAATCAATTTTTCAAATATAACAGAGCTCCTTAATGCTTTTAGATGGCATTAATATTAATGCCATCGAAGTGTAATATGAAGACAAGCATGCTGACATGAAAATATTTGCTAATTAATGCTTTAATTAACATAATAAACGGCCTCATTTGCATAAATGGTCATGTTTAATGTATTTTGATGACTGTGAAGGGACATTATGCAGCTCAAGTACCATGCCCAAAGAGTTTAAAGACTATGCAAATTATGCAGCTAATACATTCATACTTTTCTATCTTATTTCTGTCAACTTTTTAACATTGCTTTGTATGTGCAATTTTTATGTAAATTAATATAAGAAATTTATAGTAATTCCCTAATACAAGCTTTATTAGAAACGTAACATTCAAAAAAGTTGGCAGAAAGATTCAGTAACATTTCACTGTGACACATCATTGCTCTTGTTTTTCATGTATTTCAGAGTACTTTGAGTTCAGAGGCACTGAAGTGACTAGCCATGAATGTAGCTGTAGATACAATTAACCTGCCTTTTCTGATTCTGTGGCATTAAAATTCACGTGGCGCTGTCTAAACCCAAGGCTACAGGGGTGCAAGATACTTTACTTTTGATGTCAGACTTGGTTCTGCGCCTTCGTCATCCTGTCCTCAACTATGCCCTCTTTCTTAATTGTGCTCTTTTTTCATTTCTCCACTTTTTCTCCCTCCCTCATTTCTCTTGTTCTCTACAGTTTCTCACTTCTCTCCTCCTTCCTTTCATCCCCCTTATCTTTTCTAACCGGGTTGACCCCTTCCTTTGCCTCCCCTCGTCCCCCTTCATCTCCATCCCTCCATCCCTCAAGCACCTGCTTTTAGAACCAGCCTCCTGAACCCAAAGCCTATTTTACGGGGAGTAGTTTCTCACTCCTGACACTGCGCTTAGAGAAATTAGTCAGTGACTGACACGAGACATCCACAAATTGAATTCCTGAAGAGGGATGACAGATGGACCCTCACACAAACACACACACACTCATACACAAGGCCATAAAGTCATGCTCTTTTCTCTGCAGGAACAGAGGACGAATGGATACACTAATGAGGAAGTAGTCAATTATGGCATGTTCCACCCTGAAGCATGCTGGTGTTTGATAACTAATTTTAGAACTCAGATGAGTTGTTTCAGTGAGTGTCACAACATTTCTTAGCTCATTACTTCTTTTCTCAGATTTTTTATGTGCATGAATAAATGACAGTTTTATACTATTTGACAGTCTCAAACTTTGCTTTTCCATTACAATCTACAGAGTACCATGATGCAAAAACTTTTTAACCTTGCTGCTTACACTTCAGCAACACTCCTGCAGTTTTTCACTTAGCTGTAAAGAAGAAAGAAATCTTTCAAACACATGTAGTGTGAATTAACACTCACAGTATACATATCAGTCATAATTATCAGATACTGTATAGTATGCCTCCAGCCATGCTGCTACATACTGTGTCACCTCTCCTCCTTCATCTGAAAGCTTGTGATGAATTAGACATGAGAATCTGACATCCACATTTATCAAAGAGCAGCCTATGCTGTCTGTACGTGTGTGTTGTGTGTTTTTGTGTATATGCATTCCGTCTTGTACTTTGTACATCAACCATGTTGGGATCATCTTGTCCTTGACATGCGTGCATTAATGCTTGACACGCATGCATGGTACGTATGAAGAGGCACTATAAGGGGCTCTCAAGGTGTGCTGCAGCTTTTTATGTTTTACAGTTAAGGGAAATAGCTCGGGGAGAAATAACATGAGGTGGTCAGAAGATCAGCACAATTTTGGGATATTGTGAGAATCTACATATTGTTCCAGTCAACTGTGATTGTCTCTTCTGAATGTGTTGTCGAGTTGCATCCAAAGAATATTTGTTTAATTTTTACATCTGAGCATTTTATCTGATTTCCAGCCGGGCTCATCTGAAAGCAGAAACATCCCCCTCAATGTGTTGGGATGCGGAAACAAGTGTTTTGTAGCATGAGAGCCAGTCGTGCTAGTCAAATGATGTTCAGCTCGTAGAGAGCTGATGCTGGTCTTCCTCTCTGTATTGTAAGAGAGGCTCTTTGGGCACAACAGGGGGGCTGTGATAGAGTGCCAGCAAACCTGTGGGGGATTATTGCCGCTGTTCCAGATCCTGAGGGCTTATGGGAGATAGAGTTTTTGTTTATACTATGAATTAAAGCCACACAGCAATGTTGTACTCAGGAAAACAAAATTAAATATGGTCACACACTCCTCACTGGGATAGAAGCTATGGGTGTGTCTGATAGCTTGGGGATGTGCAGATGTATGACCACATCTATGCTCTGTTTGCCAAGTGTTTGTCTGTCGGACTCCAACCCATTAATCTTGGTCTCTACCATTACAACGTTCTGGATGATACAATGATACATTTTTGAAAGGCATGAAAGATGAAATGCCTTTTCATTGGGAGATGAAAATGTTCATAGGAAGGACATGTTAAGATTAGTCACTGGTGGTCATGGCTTTAGAGCGACAAGAAGGAAAAAAAACTATTTAAAGCCTGGCTATTGTCAGGATGCATTTCCTCTTACTCTTCCTTCTTACTCTGTTTAGCCAGCTCATATTCATTTAATATGCAAATTAATATCGTGCAACGTACAGATTAACATTTGTCTAGTGTTAAGAAAAGTGACACCAGGGAGCTACCCTGTGCAGCTGCTAATTTCTCTGTGGGGATGCAGGAGGTCAAGTGGTTACATTAAAGGACTTTTAATAGTGGATTGGAGATCGAGGTGAGGGATTACATAGTTGTTAGGTTTCTTGTCCAGATTGCAGGTATTATCAGAATTTAGTTTCCTTCCTGTATTATTCAGCAATGGACTTTTAATCCAAAACTGCTTTCATCAAGTGAAATATACCAGTTTCAGTATATATCTAACATTTTCAATTGCATGTCTCTCCATGGAAAATGAGCAGTATAAGGGCTAAAGACAGGTGACACACAACAAACAAGGATATTTTGGTATAGTTAAATTGGGTAAATACCCCGTCGATGGGTTAGATAGAATACCACAGCAACCAACCCCCTGCTAGCTTTCACAGCCTACATCCATCCACCCATCCATCGTTCCATGCATTGCACTGTTCTGCCAAACTGTCAGGAAGGCAGCATTTCCTTTGCATTCATATGCTATCCACGGGACACAAACTGCTGCCAGCCAGCTGCAGTCTGCTCCGCTTCCCATCTTCTCCCTTTCCACCTCTCCCTCTCTCCTTTCTCTGTCTGTCTCCCACTCCTCTGGAAAGACAGCAGACAGGTGTGGCAGGAGAAGAGGCAGATGGCAAGGATGACAGGAGAAACTTTGGGGGGAGGGAAATGAAAGCATGTGAAGAAAGGGATGAATCCCTCACAAACAAACACCCGCACATATTTTACTTTTCTGCTGCTTTTATTTGGTGCCGTGTCAGCCAGTCAATTACATTGGTGCACACAGTGCATATGCCCTCTATAATAAGCCTTTTTGATGCTTTGGCCTTGAGGCTAATAGGCATGCTGGAGAGTGTGACAGCTTATAACATCACCATGATGGAGATGTCATTGAGCAGCAGTGTTTTATGACTGACCTATGTGCTTGTGGCAAAGATTGAATTCCAGGCTCTTATTTCCAATACCTGACAGTGCATGTACACTGTAATAACACCTTTATGTCCACACACATACTTTATGCATGCATCCATATAAACTCTGTACACAGGTGCATGAAGACAGATTGTGCTTGTAGAGTACACACACGCCCACCATATATCCATGGACTTGCATTTGTGCAAAAGATTTAGCATGCACACACACACACACACACACACACACACACACACACACACACACACACACACACACACACACACACAGAGTTTTGTCCTAGCCTTGTCCCCATTTCAGTCAAGGCCCGGTGCTACCTCTGGATGGGCCATTGACTCTTGTATCTCATAAAGGCACTGTATATAGTAAAACCTATATGTCCTCTAGTGTATTGCAGCCTTAGCACGGGTATTAAGGCTAATGGACCTTGTGGATAAGCTCTAAAACAAAAGGCCTGATGAAGGTTCATGGTTTTAAAAAGTGACAATAACCAGGCACTGGCCAGGTCCGTTGTTCCTCGTCAAGGATGATGTCTGCTTCTACAGGAGGTCTTCTCTTCATGATGTGTTTTAAATCATTGACCAAAGGAATCCATCTTTTCTTGTTTATTGTCATCTTCTGACACTCTTTCATTCTGTCGTTCAAACACGAGCTGCTGTGCAGAATGTTGTTTGTAACACTAATACACTATGGTAAGGGTAAGGTACATGAATTGTCATGAATTTATGCTTGCAGTGTTTCATGAACTCATCTCATGCATGACTTAGCACAAGAACAATATGTGAATTAATGCAACAACTTAAGTATTTCAATCATCATGATGTCTGAGTTGTTAATGATGTTCAGCTCTTTTTTCATTGGTAAGTCTGCCATTAAAAAGTCAGGCCAAAAAAAGTGACCGGTCACAGCAGTGCACATGTATCCTGTGTGTTCATGTGTCATGTGTCTGTGTTACTTTTTCATTACCAACATGTTCGCGGCCTTTCAACAAACTGTTACCTGGTTCGTGATTAACACTGATAAAGAAGCATGAGATACTGTTAATTCTTGCCTGAGGGTTCATGATGTACTACATGAATTAATGCATTGTTTCGTATGAATTCATGATAGTTGATGTACCTTTACCATAAGTGTTACTGCTTTGTTTCTGCTCCTGCTCAAATTCTGCTCAGTGTTCAGTTTATTCGCATCCAACTCTCTGTGATTTGTTTTAGTAAAAGAATACATAATAAAGTTTGTTTCTTTTGCTGGTTTCAGGCTATTTTCTGCAGACGCTGTTCCCGCCCTCCCAGCGTTCCTTCCAGGGCTGCATGCAAGCAATCTTGGTGGACGACCAACCAGCTGATTTGCATGCAGTGGAAAAAGGCACTGTGGGGGCTTTTGAGAATGTGAGCCTAGACATGTGTGCAATCATAGACAGGTAAGACTGATAATTCCTGCATGCATGCACATCCACACAATCATTCATTAATGAAAATACACATTCAGTCATATGCAAATCACTAAAACAATGTGTCATAAATCAAATGGTATTAAATTGTAAGAGTCATATAAATAGAGTCTGTGAATGCTTATGCTGAGATGTATGACTCAGGGCTGTGGTTGCTGTGTGTGTAACTGCACAAGAATATGCTTGTGTGGCTGGTTATTGTGTGCTTGTCATGCTGATAAATGGATATAATTGATGGGGTAGATTTACAGCACAAGCGCATATGTGCAAATAGCACATTTTTTTTGTTTTTAAACTGAAATAAATGAGTAGGTTTCATCCTTGGAAAACACTGTATGATCTTAATCAAACATCAAAAATGAGTCACGCATTTCTCTTTTTCATTGCCAAGTATAACAGAGCTTGAGATTCTGCACAGCACGTCCCAGTGTTGGCGCACTGGAGGCATTCATTACAACTTGTTGACATTTCAATTTATTTCCTTGTCATAGACTAGACAAACACATTGGGTCGGATTTACCATATATGGAATCATCCTTGCCCTGAGCTCAATTTGAATGCTTTTTTTTTTTTTTCAAGATAAATAAGATGCCTGTTAAACTTTGTGGACTGGTCTAATCTTCAGGGATTAAGTCTAGTCCTGTGATAAATAGGAGTATAGTGGTTTTCTGTCATGCAAAGGACATAAAGATTTCAGTGATCATTAGAAATTGCTTGGGTTGCACCAGAAAGATTGGGAAGCTACAATTAGGAGTTGACCTTGTGCTGATTGGAACAGCATTTTCCCTGAACTGAGCGATTTGTTTTCAGGTCAGGTTTGTCGATAACACTTACATTCATCAATATCCTTGCCCAGAGTAGTAGACACCAACTGCTGCTGCTTGATTTAGCTCAATTTTGTCCTTACTTCAATAGACGTCTGACTTGCTGGGACACCACAGCACAGACCATGTCCACACTAATTTAGAAAGACACATTTAAAAAAGCTGCACCCCTTGTGCAAAGGCTGTGTCCTTGCAGCTGCAGCCTGGGTTCGATTCCGTCCTGTGGCTCTTTGCTGCGAGTCATCCCCCCTCTCTGCACACTTTCCACTCTGTCCTTTCCTCTCTCAATAAAGGCAAAAGCCAAAAAAATCTTTCATTATCTGTTTGATCGCTTTTTTGTGTTTCTATGGCCCACCTTACATTTTTTGTTGTCACCTGACTTGATCAAAGATTATAAGTTCTACTTTATGTAAGACTATCACTGTTAATCGTCATACCTGGGCAACTACATTAAGATCTTTGATCAAATCATCATTTTTTACTCATAACACCATCTGATGTAGATTACAATATAGAAAATGAGTGACCACAGAAAGTGTTGGGGACCAGTGGAAGTTTGCTTTTTCATGTGGAAATACTTTACCAAATGTGTCAAAAGTGAATGTCCAATAACTGGTTGGCCACTTGGGGGCTGCAGAAACGAGCTGTGAACACAGCATATCATCATGTTTTAAATTGATATACTACACGTTAGCATAGAGTTGCTTACTTTACACATCCCGCAGACACAGAGCAACATTAGCATTCATTTGGAGTTTCTGTCCAGCTGACAAATGCATGTCCAATATTAAGCTCTGTAGTTTACACTAACTCCTGATAGAAATATCTGGAGCTGCTAAATGCTCCACTATGCTTGCCTGCCCTGGGCAGGTAGTACACAGTGGGGTTTTCGAGCACTCTTGCTGAAAACAGCTTCCTGCTGTGGCCCAATGTGTCTGATGTCAACACCCAAAACAATGCTATTAGAACAGTGAGTGAACCAAAACAGTAAAGCTGTAGCCCACAAAACCAAAACAGGGGGCTAAAAGGCTCCTTAGAGCTGAAAGAAACTGCTCTGTGAGCGAACCCTTCCACATTAAATATGTTAATTTGATCCACTGCTTATAGCCCTTTTAGCAAATATATGTCAGCATTTTTGATAACAAAAGCTTTGTTATGAAAAATCTTTCAATTTCAAAAACCTCGGTTTTAACGGAAAATATTATGGTGGAAAATTATGAAAAAGAAGTTTTTTTTCAGACTGATTTACACTGACTTTTTTCAACTTATATTTTAATGAAGCCCTCACTTTTAGTTTTCATGCCTGTGTTTAATTTGTGGAATTGCTTCTACTATCATTTGTTTTTCTTTTGCAATGCTAGTATGAGGAAATGTAGTATGAAATTATTATTATTGCAGATTGTGGTACATTAACACTGCTGATAGTTACTAGCAACAGACTGACTGTGGTCAGCTTTTCAGAATGTGAAGGTACTCAGATGTCGACAACAGTTTCCTATCTTTGCTGCTTGTAGTATTGCCCATCTCTATTACTTCAAATGTTGTGTATCAGCCGTGCAGTGCAAAGGTGGGCCCTGTCCTGCCATGGAAGATGAATGGGTGCAGTGTTACCATCTAACTAATCAGAATGTCTTTGAAGGCAGCTCAATAGCCCTGTCTGACCTCCTTTTGATCAATGCCGTTCCACTGTGGGATTCTGTTTAGGCTGAGATGGTGGAAGAAGCAAAACACACACGCACAGACACGCACGCATACACATTCCCTCAGACACACTCTCGTGCTGACGCACACAAAGCTGTGCACATGCAAATTCCAATATTCCACAAAGTCAGTGTCTTTCTATAAGGGTACCACAACAACACACTCAGTGGCACATAAAAGCATACACACTCTCTCGAGGTGCCTCATTCTCTTCATAGATTTTCCTTTTTTCTCACACAAAACCCAGAGCATATATAGTCACTGTACTTCTGTGCCTTAGTTCATTGGGTTTGCTGAGCAGAAATTCTTTTGTGATTGTCAGTGCTCATCAATCGCTTTGCACTTGTTAGCCTGCTGAAGCTACATGCATGTTGACATCAGACACATTAGACTTTTTTTTTTTCATTTGGAGTACATGCAGCAGCATGTTGAGAAAATTGAAGTTTAAAATGAATTGAATACCAATGGGTGGGCTCAGTGCTCAGTGTTACCCAAAGCATCTTTTTCTGCACTAGTCAACACAGTCAAAGCCAAGATATCCTAAGAGGGATGGATGATTATTTTGCAAATGTTATTTTTCTGCCTGTATTTTTCTAAGGCAGTTTCGTTTCTCCCTCATTCTATACATACATTCTGCTTACGTGCATGCACACACAGAGTACACATACATAACAACATTCTGAAAACACACACACACACACACACACACACACACAGATTTAATTTCTTACCAGGTGAAAAATATACTTGAATTATACTTTTTGAAGAATGTACTAAATACACTTTGTACATTTTTGTTGCTGTCAAGTATTCTTAAGTGTACTTGAGTACCACTTGAGTAATACTTGAGTATATATGATTCATGACCATTAAAAAAACACACTTGCAGTACAACTGTATTGCATCACGAATGTGTTGGAAATATACCTAAATATACTTCAGAAGGATACACTTTAATTAAGCACGCTGATACTGTATTACAAAGTGCTTGAAAATGAGTACAATTAATTACTATTAAATGTATCTATAATTCAGTACACTTTTTAAAAGTACACTTAAGTACAATTTCTAATACACTTACAGTAAAGTACACTTTTTATAAGTACTTTGAAATACTGCTTTAAGTATTGCAGAACTAGTATATTCATTTCTAATACATTTTAGTAGTACTTAATGATATTTACAGGTACACTTTTTAAAAGTATGTCAAGCATACTTTAAAATAAGCATAAAAAGTGTTCTTCTACACTTACATTATAGTTCTAATACACTAAAGTATACTGCTTTTTGAGCTGGGTTTGCTGCCACATTATGCATTTTCTTACTTCTTGAGAAGGTCAGAAAAGCACTCCTCATTCACACATATAAATACACAAATGTAAGTGGATATGAGTGCTGATACACAGACATAAAGGAAATATCATCATGTATGATATGAACAAGTCCACAGTTTCCTGTCATCTTTATATTTCCTGGTGGTGTGACCACAGCAATCGTCTCGTCTCCCTCTGGGGATGGACCATCTCTGTGCTGCTTAACTGGTGGGCTCCCTGCATTACTAAAGAACTCAGCATTTTAAAGGACCCCTGCAGCTCGTATGAGTCAGTGTTTGTTTTTCCTCCAGCTGGCTTTCCTCTTAACATCACTTTGATTCATTCAAAATAAGCAGACTCAGATATTTTAATCACATAACATGTGTGCGAGTCTGTGTGTAGAAAACCAAGTTCTGAGACTACAGCGCCCTGGGACCCATCCCCACCGGGCCTGCAGACTGATCAAACCAGAAAACTTTGGTGTAGTCCAAGATTTCAGTTGCTTTCAAATTTCAACAAGCAAAATAAAGATGTCTTAACTGCTCTGTACTTAAAGCTGTGTTGACACTCAGGCAGATAACACTGTTAACTTGTACTACAGGTTTTGATCTTCTGCAATAAACCCAAATTCTGTCCATCACCCTTAAATTGTGTTAAGCAGACTATCTGTTGTCACACAATGTCTTAGCTATAAAATAGTGATTTATTGCAGCCCATAATCGCTTTCTTCAATGCTCTTTGAAAATGTTGTCTAAAGGCACCGTTTGTGGATGTGAAACAGGCTTTCTGAGTATGAACAAAGGGTCTGTCCCTATAACTAAAGATGGTGGTGGTATATGATTGCACTCACTGTTTGGTATAGTATTTTTTCAAGGTTTATATCCTAGTGCTGGTCTTGCACAGTTAAATGTGTTTTTTTCCCCACCTTAACTTGAATTTGTCACATTCTGTGTGCGCTAATGTACATGTGGTCAGTTCAAATGTAACACGTACATCAGGCACATTTTAGGGTGCAGTCTCAGTGAGATTTCGAAGCCTCTCTGCATCATTCCAGATATATGTTGCAGTGGAAAGAGCAGCATGCAGTGTGTGTGTGAAACATATGATACGTGTCCATCTTTTTAAGGCATTGCGTGTCTAAATGTAGTCTCTCTCTCATCCTCTGTCCAGGTGCATGCCTAATCACTGTGAACATGGCGGCCGGTGTAAACAGACGTGGGATAGTTTCAGCTGTACCTGTGATGGAACAGGCTACACTGGAGCCACCTGCCACACTTGTAAGTATGTGAGTGTGTGTATGCAGTTGTGTGTTCTTGCCCATCTGTTTTTACCCTCCCTTAAACGCCACTGTGTGCTGTTCCTTGTGTGTTGTTTTGATTTGGCCTTCCTCTGTTCGCCTTTGAGTGATTAAGCTGTTTCTCCTTCCAAAGCCACAATCCTCAGCAGAGGGACAGATGAACTTTTGAAGTGTTCAGAGGCCAGGCTTTTCTGACTGCTTTGTGTGTTTTGTTCTGGTCTGAGAAGAAGCAACCCGACCGAAAGCACCAGCACAAAAAGAGAACAGTCAGAAAGAGAAAAGAGAAAAAGCCAAAGAGGGTTTTTTTTTTTAAGGCTTAAATATTTGAGAAGGCCATCCCTCCTGCCATATGCCAGAAACATTGTTCGCTTTTTAGAGAGGATGAGAGAAAAATGTTTTGGCAATATTATGTATGTTCAACCTAAAACAACAGATTCAACATAAAGGAAGTGTGACAAAATTAGATAAAGTGAGTGGGAAAGACGTTTCTCAGGATATAACATCAGAGAGGAAATAAAGAATAGGCACTAAAAACGATGAAATATGATAAAACCACAAGATGTATATAGCGATATCTCTGTGTGACCACATATCTCTGTCTATGTGTTTGTCAATATTAATGAAGGTCACTCATAAGCGTGAGCTGGAGGCACAGTAGAAACCTGGAGATGAGGATGTCTGGTTTGGAACTACGAAGTCACTGAAAGTTTAAACTGGGAAGCAGCCAAAAATATGTGGTGAACGTGATGTTTATGGACGGGGCACAGCATTGGTTTGAAGAGGCACTCCACTGACTGGGGGCATAAAGTTTTAAAGGTGTGGGCTTGAGGGAGAGTTGAGCAATAAGACAGTAGTGAGTTGCATCATGGGAACTGTAGGGGTTGCAGGAGTTTTGCCTTACTTGGATTAAATGTCAGGGTATTTCAACTTCTGCTGCATCAAATCTGACCACTCTGTTTAAAATCTAATGACATATAATAACAGTTAAGTGAATTTCAAGAACTGTTTCATTTATGAGGCAGAAATGTCAAACATTTGCAGATTCCGTGTTCTGAAATGTGAGGAATTACTGCTCTTCCCTCTTTTATATCACTCTAATTGTTCTATCTTTGAGTTTTTGACTGTTTTTCAGACAAAGCCAATTTCAAACCTTGGCTTCAGGAAATTATGAAGGGCATTTTTCATTATTTCCTGACATGTCATACCCTTAATTGCCTAATGAATTAATAAAAAAAATCAACAGATTTGTCAGTAATGAAAATAATTGTTTATTGCACCACTCGGTTGAGTTACTTCATTTCTGGTTAAGGTTGCAATGAAGCATACAGTGTTTACTGTATGTTTACTGTGTATTATATAGCATTTTTTGCAGGTATATTTGCCAGACGTGTTGTTTTATTTACACATTCCCTCCAGTGCAATGTCTTAAAATTTATTGGTTGGCCTTTGAATCTTTCTGTTGTCTCCCACCGCTGTGAAGCAATGTTAGGAGAAATACAGGTTATTCAACTTCATTGGATTACAGCTTTTGTACCAGGAGTGGTGCCTTAACAATGCTGCTGAGTTCTGTGCATATCCATGTGAGATAGTTCAGCGGGGTCAGTTCCTCACAATACCGGTTTTGTGGAAGACCACGTCCTCTCAGCAATCCACTGCATCACTTAACTCCTGGATGAGCAGAGGGATATCAAAGAGAAAAATACCAATAATCAAGTAGTCAGAGGATGTAACAGAGGAGAGGAGAAAGATCAGAAAGTATTAAAGAGCTGAGACGAAGCAAACTGCGCAAGCGAAAACGCTGAGTTTTTTTTTCTTTTTAAACTCGGTGTTAAGCCTCTGAACAATCCTCAATCAAGAAACTTTCACCCCGAGCTGCTCTCTCACATTGCTCTTTGAAGTGTGATTCTTCCTCTCCTCCCCTCTCTGTCTGTCTGTGTGTAGATCAACACAAATATAACATCAATATGTTGTCAGAAAGATTGCTAGAGTGTGTGGGACAAGACAGCACTTCTTGACAGGCACTGAATGCAGACCGGCAACCTCATGAAATTGCCTTCTGGAAGCAGGAAAAAAAAGAGAACAGCTTCACACTGATGTGCTATTTTAGATCCACTCTACAATTTAATTATTCTTTGATCCATTACATAACCAAAATATACAAAGCGTGGAAACATATGGTGAAAAACAGAGGGACAGATGATCATTTTTATGGTCATACTTTGGGCAGCATATGGTAATAGTATAATATCATGACTTACCCTGTGATTCCCAAGCCTATCCAAAAATAACTTTGAGTGGCTTACTGTAATGACCTCTTCTTTAGCCTGACCCACAAGACAGAAAATGAGAATGACTGCCATGCAAATCTCTGAACACTTTCATGTATTCCAGAGGATCAACCCCTCTGATGTTAGATTAAAAAAAGCATGGCCTTAACACTGCTACCACCCTCAGGCCAAGCTTTGGCCAAGCTTTGTCACCAAATGTTCCAATATCAGCATATATATCAACATGACACATTATAGATTAAGCGAGCTGATGTTGAAAGCAATGAGATGCATTAAGCAGTGCGCAACATCAAAGTCCTTGTAGGTTCCAAAGAAAGATTTTTACTATAAACTTCTAACATTTGTAGTTAGAGTTTGCTCAGAATTATGAATTTCAACAAAATCAATCTTTTTTCTCAGTGGTTATGGATTTTCCGTCTTGTTTCCTCCTCCTCCAACCGCTCATTTTTCCCCTACTTCTCTTTGTCCCTGCCTCGCCCCCAGCTATCTATGAGCCATCATGTGAGGCCTATAAGCATTTGGGAAGGTCCTCTGATTCCTACTGGATCGATCCTGACGGCAGCGGACCCCTCGGCCCCTTCAAAGTCAACTGCAACATGACAGGTGTGTGTGTGTGTGTGTGTGTGTGTGTGTGTGTGTGTGTGTGTGTGTGGGAGTGCCTGAAATCTGTCTTCTGTGTCAGTGCTTTCATCTGTGGTGCATTTATGTCCAAGCATGTGTGTATGCGCGCACACTTCCCTATTCTGCGTCGACCAAATGACCTGTGAGAGAAGGAAACTTCATCCCTCCTCATTCTTAACCTCAGACAGCAGCACTCTTAACCTGCTATACCTGGGGTTTCCATGGCAACGCAGTCACAGCTACTGACATTTAACTCTGAAGGCACAGCCACCACACTCACACACACACACATGCACAAATACATATGAAATGGACCTGTTATGCAAACGTAAGAGCGCTCCAATGGTCTTAGTGAGACACACACACACACACACACACACACACACACACACACACACACGCACACACAGAGAGAGTGGAATAAGTAGATAGTCTGGAACAGCAGAGCACGTAGGCAGAGCAAAGGCGAGACTTTTAATGAAATGTCACTGCACTCCGCTGGCTAGCCCCTTAGTCACGCTGAATAGCACACTCACATACACCTCTGAAATGTTAAGAGTTTCTCTTTCTCCAACACGTACACACACACCTCAGAGACCCAAAATACACACACACATTTCCTGACTGACAGTGTGAATGAACAGGGAGATGTCTGAGTGACCGGCTCATGCTATAACAGCACAGAAGTGTCTATTAAACCCTGGAGTCTCATAGCTGTAACTTAGATTACACAGAAAGAACTTCACTGGCGTGACAGCTAAACTGCAGATTTCTCTGTGTGTGCACGTCTCTGTACGTGTCTCCTTGCGTGCATGTGTGTGTGTCTACAGCATGTGGGTGAATCCGCTGTTTGTGCAAATGTTTGTCATTTGTGTAACCTGAATTGCACAAATAATTCACCACATCGAACTGATTTTATTCTTGCAGTTGTAGAAGAAATCTTAACATGCAAGTGAGTTTGCTTGTTTGTGTGTCTAGAGGACAAAGTGTGGACCACTGTTATGAACAACCTGCCACCCAAAACTACAGTGACTGGCTCCAGTAGAGAGAGACGCACTGTCTTACAGGTTAACTACAGTGCCTCTATGGACCAGGTAGCACACACACACACACACACACACACACACACACACACACACACACACACACACTAGCATGCATTATGCATAGGAAGTCTTGTGCTGCTTAGTGTAACATTGTAGATGCATTTCGAAAAAGAAAAACAAGCTAAAACATTTATATATACTGTATGCCTGCCATCATGTGCTGTTATCTACAAAGTAAATATGATCTTACATGAAAGAACACTGGAATAAAACAAGATTTTTAAAATATATTATTGAACAGTTGCATATGATGAGGTGAAAAAAAGGTTTTTGTGTATTCGACTTGTATCCTATGAAGTGCAAAGACCACAACGATTTTTCATGGATTTTTTTGCAAATGGTGTCAATGAACTAAAAGATATCTTGTCATATTTGTTACTTTTGTTACACTCCTGTTGTTGTCACTCAGAGCTCACTGGAAAGAACCACACTGTAATAGACAAGTCAGTCTCAAACATTCATGTGTGAATATTTAGTTTTCTATAACCTGAGCGTAATCAAGTGTAGAAATCAGATGGATCAGTGACGTATTCTGACATCCTTGCTTGTCATTGTTAATATGAGTGACTACCCACAGTCTTTATCAGCCAGGGTGAGGTGAGTCATGTCTCCCTGGATCATGTGATGCCTGTAATACACCGAATAACTGAAGTCTGTCACCACGGTAACATCTACGCTGCAAATTAATATGACCTCCATGACTGTTTTGACAAACCTCCACCATCAGCAGCTCATAGACTCTCCAGCTTGTGACTCGAGTGAGGAACAGTGTAATTGAACCACATGCTGCAGCCCTCTACTGATTCAGTCTTTATTCTTTCAAATGCACAATGATAATTTCACATAATGAGTGTTTCACCTCATGTCTCTGCCACTTGTCTTCTGTGGTTTTGCTGCATACAAATCTATGTGGTGAGTGGTTTTAAGCTGTTATTCTCAGTCAAACTCAAAAAGAGTGTGTGAACAGGCTTCAACACTCCAGTGAGGAATGACAGCAGTTTTTACCTTCAGTGTTTACAAGACCAGTGAGTTTTCAGTGAGGTGACAGGCTTTGAGTGGCACATCCTTCTTGTAATTATGTTCCTTCTTAATTTGTATGGATCACTTGTTCCATTTTAAGTTTCATCCAAATCACAGGGAGCTAAATTACAACATTAGTGTGCACTTTGCTTCATTTTCCTGCTCAATAATTTGTTTTTACACAAAATGAGCCTGTCTGCCTGAATAAGATAAAATGAAAATCCATATCTGTGCTTGTGTTTCCAGGTGACAGCCATCACCACCAGTGCAGAATACTGTGAGCAGCAAATCACCTACAGCTGTCGCATGTCCAGACTGCTCAACACTCCAGGTAAAAGCTGAGGATGGCATCTTTATTCACCACAGACTCAAACACAAGTACACGGCACTGGCACAGGCGGGATGTTCTTTTTGTCACACTGTCAGAATTTGATGGGAAATTCATATTAACAACAACACACTCTCCACATGTCCTGTCTGAGGATACAGACAGAGGAGAGACAATGTAATCAGCACTGCCATGACAAACCTGGAAAAACTTTTGGGATTTTAAAGTTGCTATTTCCAGGACTGGAAAAGGTTTGGGAAAATACACAAACATTTTGGGAAAAGTCAGCATGTGGTTCAGTTATGATCCTTGTGTTGTTTTAATTGAATAATTTAACACTAATCACATAAAGTCACGCTGACTGTGTGAGGTAATGTTCTTTCTACACTGGCTGGAGTTTGAGCTTGTCTGCTAAAGAAATGTAATATGCCAGAAAGGTGCAGATTTAATGATGTTGGCTTCACATGGACAAGAAGTAGGCGATTTGTAGGAGGATACAGTTGGAATGCCATCCTCCTTGTTAACCTCTCCATCAGCCAGTGCCAGAGAGTGCAGTAGCACAGCGGTTGTTTAGTTGAATATGTTAATCTGGTCTGCCTGACTCATTGATCCTTTATCCGACTGAGGTTGGTGCGAGTAGAATCTCTGGCCCCAACCATGACTCTGAAACATCAGTAGCCTGACTGGATTACCTACGATAATAATAACAACCTAACTGTGCTGTGTATTAATAACTCCACGGTGCTGTCTGTGGTGCTGAACTAGCAGACAGATTTGTTATTGAGCCTTTTTCACTCAGTCTCACCGTTCTCATCAGTTTTCTCTCTGATCTATAATGTTTTCTAAACTATATACTATAAATACTGTAGTCTATATTGTGCACTGTATGGTGTGTCACCTTCATAATCAAAGAAGTGGATATACTGTGATCATGGGTTCAGGTTAGGGTAAGGGTTAGGTAAATGTGTGCTAGTTGGTGGTGTGCAGGTCGGGGGATGCTCCCATTTTTTACTCATTTTCAATTCTGTTTTACTGGTTAATAGAATAAATGACTGAAGCTGTCATGAAAGGTGTCAGCAGTTAAAGTAAAAGCACTGTTGTCCATATCCTATGATCATGATCACCAAGAGTACAAGAGACAAGCTGCTGAAACAGGCTCCAGAGTATCACCAATTAGTGAGCAGCCAAAGACACATGGCTGGATCTAAGGAGCTACTTGTTGAGCTTAAACATGTAGATGAGGCAGAGTGTGATCATGTCCTCTGAGGGATTAGAGAATTTGGCGACTCAGCTGGTCTTCAGACTAAATTCAAGGAATTTGACCCCAAAACAGATGGACTGATCGTTCTGCTGGATGACATGATTTTTTTGGGGGATTCCGCTTGTCCTATCTCATAAACAGGTCAGCGTTAAGAGAGGATTTTCTATTAACAAAGAATTGACTGTGGAGAATCAGAAGTAGAAATCTCCAGTGGCTCACAAACTCATTGATGACCATGTCAGGTCTGCTGGGAGGCATAATGAAAGGACAGATCACCAAGGAGCTGCTGCTTTTGGCTGCAGGAGCCAGGCAGAAACGCCGTGACTACTTGGGTGAAGAGGAGAGAAAGAAAGCAACAAGCTGTTGACTTGAAGAGAAAGACCCAAACAGATGAGCTGGATGATACGCAAGAGAAGAGCGCTAGAAATGGAGGCTGACGTTTGAGCCCCTGGTAAATCGGAGGAAGAATATGCTGAGAAAGCAGCAGCTACAAGTAAACTGACTTTCATCAAAGAACTGCAAAAGAAAAGAAAGCATCTCGCGTGTCGACACAACTTTTTCATCTTACTTTTTATGGACACAGAGTGTCGTCCTAGAAATTTGCTCAATTCCACAGAGCTTTAAAGCTGTTCTGGTGGCGTTTTGTGATCCAACACCTTGCTAACACACCCTATGTTGCTTCTTCCCTTTAATTTGTCACCCATCTGTGTGTTTGAACTGTTGCCTTCATCCTCTCTTTACTCAGCACTAGAACTACAGATGATAGTATTGAAACAGACCATTGGAAATGAGCTGTGGCCTGGCTGGGCTCATTCTGAGTAGATTAACTTGGATTACATTCATTTGCATTAGATTTGTTTGGACTCAGTCTTTTTGGCTGTAATGTACTTGAGCAAGGCCTGGTCGGATTTTGTGTCAGTTTGGTTTTGGATTAGTTAGGCTGGCTTGTAAAATGGTTGAGTTGTATAAGGTTTGGCCTGGATTAGATTCATTTGCTTTGTGTTATGCTTGGGTTTAGTTGAGTTTCAACACGGTTGTGAATAGTTTTATGCAGTAGAGAAGAGTAGAAGGGAGTGCTTGCAGCTGTGTTTTACTCCTGTTTTGCGCAGTCGGTGTCAAAGCTTGATATTTAGTCTAATACACTGAAGAAAGCGCGTGTGTGTATGTGTGCGTGTGTGTCTGTGCACAGTATTATTCACAGTGCTGTGTTTTTCACTATGAGAATAACAAGCTTGCTGTCACTGTCAGAACCGTTTTCTGTCATTTTCCTCTGTTTCCTCTGGCCACCGCACACGCACACACAATACACACACTCATAGACGCATGCATACAAAGACCCACCTTAGGGAGAGCTTCATAAAGACAAGACACTCCTGGCAATTAGAGTGAGTGAGAGGCGATAGAAAGAGGGTGAGGGAGGGAGAGAGGATTGGGTGTTTGTTAAAAGTATGCCTGTGTGTGTGTCTGTGTGAGGTTGTGTATGTGAGTCCATGGTCCTTGATTGACTGAGTACGAATAAAGCAATAGGTGCTTAGTATTAGTTGGGTATTAGTGCAGCAGACCGAAACTCTGCCATTAACCTCTACTTCACTAAGAGATGGCACCTACACCTACAAACATAGTGTGGGCGTACACACACACAAACTCACACACTTTATTAATACGCCCTTTTTATACTCTGCTGTTGCGTGAACACACACACACACAAACATGCACCCTTCCTGCAAACACACCCACATGCACAGTCAGTCAGTCATTCCTTCATTAACTAGTTTACTCCTAATTCACTACCTTGCAAGTTAGGGAAATCCAATTACCAGTCTAGAATGACTGAGAAAGTGGGACCGGGAAAAATCATTTACCCAAAAATATGCTTCATAAATTAACTGTCAGCTTTCATCAAATTACACTGTCAACAGCATTTTCACCGTGAACCACAGGCACAACCACACACGTACACACACACACATGCGGCTATACACACAGACGCACACTTCCTACTCTTCCACTTCTACTTTTTCCCATTCAGATCTCATCTATTACACTAGGGCTGGCATTTTAGAGCTCAACGAACCGTTAAATGGGAATTATATTCTGCCACCAGTGACACCCCTAATTTGGAACTTGGGCGGTAATTGTACTAATTGTCTGACCCCTTGCTCACCTCTTTCACATACTCTGTCCTTTTTATCCATTTTTTATCACCTCTCTTTCACTCAGACACATCCTGCACCTGCAAACATACAGCTTTGTGTCTGCCCATCATTCAGTCATTCACAAGTTTCACATAAGGTGATGAAAGAGCATGATGCTGATGCATGCAGCAACACACACACACACACACAGAGACAGCTCAAAGAAATACACAAACTCAGGCAGTATTACCCTTTTCTCTCTCCTCTCCACCGCTCCCAATCATCTTCTGCATCCACATTTGTCCGTTTCTATGCATTTATTACTTCATACTTTCCTCCCCTGGTCTCCCTTTGTTCACACTCTCGTCCCATTTGCCATTCCAAGTGCCCTTTCTTCCATTCTTCACCTCCAATTTTACCTCACATTATTTTCTTCCTTCCTTTTTAAATCTCCTTTTCTTCCCACCCCATCTCTCTCGGCCCCGTCTTTTCACTCACTCTGTTGAACACTATTTCCATTAGTGTTGGAATCACAGCTTTTAGAAGAGAATTAGCACCCTTCACTAATAATTTAGCATCATTCCTTTCAGCGTAAACAACCTGTAAACAACCGATAGTCCAGGACTTGCACAAACAAGCCCTTGTGCAGATGCACATACAGATAAAAACACACATCTCTTGTTCTCTGACACACACACACACAGCCACAGAGGAGTTGGATGAAGTGAATGCTAAAGCTTGTGTGTGTCAGTGGGGACAGTTGCCTTGAAAGGTCAATGTGAAAAGACAAAGCACTATTCCTCTGCGTCTCTGTGGGAAATGTACATTATGTCATGTACAATGTACAATGTACTGAATTCAGTCATTGTAGAATCAATGTTCTGCATTTCATCTCAACCCATTGTTGTGATATCCACTTGAAATGAACTACAACTCTCAAGGACCTGGTATATACAGTCTTCAATTACAGTTTTTTTTAAATCCAATAACATCATTTTCAATGATCTGGCTTGTTTTCTGTAATATCTGCTTTATGATTGTGATAAAAAAAAGCTTTGAAAAACAGGATGAAGGTCTGGTTATGGTAAAGTATATGTAGCATGTTTCCTTACCGAACAAAACTACTAAAACCCCGCTTTCTTTCTCAATCGTGTGCACACACTGCCTGTTTTATTCACATATGTCCACACACTAACTTTGACTCACAGTGCATTTGTTAACTTGTGAAAACACATGCTGCTTCTCTCTTTATTTGTCAGACTTGCCTGGAGCGATTGACAGAATCATTTATGGCACCCCGGCTAATGGAGAGAGAAATGTTTCCATCAAATAAATGAGTTCATTAATCCAGTGAACTGTTCTTTCTGTGAGATGCAAGTATCTTAATATGTGCACAATTTAGAGGCAATGCAGTGACACATGTTTCCTGCTTTTATGAAGAACCTTTGGCTAAATCTCTTGTGCAATTTAAAAAGTGCAATTAAGTCTATAATAACATAATAATGACACAAATTCCTCATTAAGTAACCTTATCAATGATTAAGTTACACATAAATGTTGAACTTACTGACTGGGTTATTTCAGTATTTTATCACATTATGGAATTTGGTCATGCCAGCATGCCACCAGATAGACGTAAGGGGGGAAGAAAGTGCACAGAGAATAATAACGGAGGAAGTTGAAGAGAGAGAAAGTGGAGTAAAGGAAGCGACTGACACTCATGTTCTACATCAAACACACTTCAGTCACAGTCACAAAAAGAAAGGACCCCAGAGGTGAGAGCAACACTGAAGGCCCCATAATATAAACAAGTTGTTATTTCACTTTATTCTATATTTGACATATTAGTTACTGGTGGATAAATTAAACGTAACACCCTACATGACCCACATCTCAACAACAACAGCTGCTAACGGAAACACAGGTTGGAAAATTGCTCTTTGGTTTAAAAAGGGCGTAAGAGTCAAAGGAGGAGAAAGTGTGATGGACACAGGAGGCGAAGAAAGAAACAAGTGCAGCCAGAGATGAGAGATGAGTGCGGTTCAGGATAATGAGGCTGTGTGTATGTGTGCCGCTGTTACAGTCCATTCCTTGGGCACTTCTGGACTCAGTTATTGCCTCACAAGTCACAGCAAGCCGACCACTGCGATATTCCACACACACACATACTGACACACACTCACAGGTCCTGCATTACACCCTAATGACTTTATTTTGCAGCACTGGTTAACCACTTGTTTATTTTTTTTCTCGTTCGTGGTTTTTGATATTCATCATTAACCTTTACAGACAATTGCTTTTTCTCTCTCTCTCTCTCTCGCTCTCTCTCTCGCTTTCGCTCTTGTGTCTCTCTGCAAAAATAGCAGGTTCCAATAATGGTGCACTGTTGTGAACATGGCTAGCTGACATCCTGCTGAACTACAAAACTCTGTTCCTAATTATGCCTTACTGGAAAATATACAACTACTCTACCGTGAGTGCTGCTGACTCCTCCGCTGCCTTCATGTCAACTCACACCTTTTACCTTGTTTTCTTGTTTTTGAGTTTTAGTTGTTTTGCTGCTGATTAAAAAAACTTTGTCGTTGGCTTTAAACTGTTTGGGATTATGTCGTTACTAATTTTGATATCCCTTTATATTTCATGTATTATCACTTTATTAGCCAATTGTGCCCACACGCCCGATTGTGCCATGTCTTTCATTACCCGACTAATGTTCTGGTTACAGTGTCATTAATTTGTGAAAGCACTCGAGGCAAGAATCAAGTCAGGGGCCGAGAGAGAACAAGAGCTAATATATGGAAAGACAAGAGAAAAAAGAACTATCACCAGGGTCCTCAGGCGTCTCTCTCACTCTCCCCATCACCCCAGCGTCTGCGTTTCTTTTTCCCTTCCTTTTCTTACCCCCCATTGACAAGATGCTAATTAACATTGAATTATCTCCTCTATCTTTCCCTGCTTTAAATGCACTGATGAGAATCCACCTCCCTTCAAGGTTGCAGGCAACGTTTTGCCCCCCACCCAGTGTGGGCAAGGGAGCTGAGTGATGCTCACTCAGTTGATAAGAGGCATTTGAGTCTGACGTGTAAAGTTGGGCTTTATATAGCACAGCAAATTAATATGTAGAATTAGCCTTTCTACAGCTTTTCAGATGGGTAAGAGCAGAAGACACTGAAAGACAACTGTGATGGTGGTGGTAGAAGGTTTGCTAATGAGAAACAGCGGAACAGCAGGTGTGTGTGTGTGTCTGTGTGCATGTGTGTGAGTAGGCAGGTGGGTGATGGTTTTTTTTTTTGTGACACAGTTGTGTTTATGGAGAGAAACTGTACAAGAAATTGAGCAACAAAGTGTGATCCGTCACACAGAAGCCCATATCATTTACATCTCATAATGTGTGCTCTCTGGTTGCTGTTTGCCTCGGTGATGCGTCATTGCCCAGGATAATGCTGTCGTCTGTTGTGCTGACAGAATCATGTGTCTTATCCCGCACCACGTCTGTCTACCTGAGTGCAGCACTTACAGCTCATAGCCACACAGGTGCTGCTGTCAAAGGAAAAGAGTATAACACTTTACAGTACATTAAGTTGGAGTAATAAGGTGTTTGCAAGGGCAACATCTCTCTCTTTTTTCTCTTCTGTTTCCTCGGCTGTGCTTTCTCCTGCTTCATATTTCTTTTTCTTTCTTTCTTGGTGTGCTTATCATTTTCTCTGCCACAGTCTCTTAGTCACACAAACTCATGACAGTCCCAGGGTGGTGGAGTTATGGCCGTAGTGTGTGACTGTGTATGTGTCTGATGTCTGTCTGTGTGGATGGAGGGTATGCGTGGTGTGGTGTAACTTTTGTAAAGGCAACACCGGCTGCTAGTGAAGCTTTTGGTGTGTGTGTGTACTATATCTGTGTAGTTTTCAAAACACTCTATGTCTCTTTCTCACTCAGTACTTGTGTGTGTTTGCGTGTGTGAGTGTATGTTGGCATTGCCGCAGAGTGAGCTGTCCATGCCTGCTGGCCACTGTTCCCCCAGCATGTCAAACACTCTCTGCTCCCAGTCTGCCCAGTGTTGGGCAGAGAGCACAAATTCTGTTTGAACACAAGCAGAGACAAAAAGTAGCTGAGCAGAAGAGCAAAGTTTGATCATGAAAATGTACAGAAAATAATAAGAAGAATTAGGATTTCATTAGTGTGTAATCATCTGAAAGTAATAACTGTTGAATTTTAGAATGAGCTCTTTATATCAGGGGAGCAGGTCTTCTTCCACAAAGTCCACCATGTTTCTACAGTAGCCCAGATTGGACACACCAAACACTGACTATCAAGAGTGCCGTTTTTCATTACTTTTGCAGCCACTGTAGGTTCTTCTTAATATTTGCAAAGGGAGGATGAGGCAAGGGGTACCAGTATATGGCACTAAATCCTACACGCCAGGCCTTTAATTAACAAAACCCTAAAATACTGCAAGCAGACTAAAGGAAATATTGTAAAAATCTGTTATATGAGATTGAATGTGTCAAGAGTCATGCAAGAATGTTACTAACCTACAAATGTCCAAAGAAAAGTGCTTTCCTGAAAAGTAATTTACACAGAGCTGAAATTTGTCTCCTGTTTCAAGGCACAGCCAAAGGCCAAACGGTATGGGCCCGTCTCCTTTGCGAGTGGTAGACCGGTTAACACTCAAAATGGTTAAAATAGTTTTCCGAAGTTCTCATTTGCTGTAAATTAATTTGCGTGTAATGTGGAAAAATAATAAGTATAAATGTTTAGGCTAATACCGTCTTCAGTGTGCAGGCTCAATGACACTTTCCCACCTCTTTAAGTAGATTCAGGTGCACATAATTAGAGTCACAAATCAAACACTGTCAATGACAATGGAGCAGTAAGTAGATTTACAGATACAGAAAACCAGCATCACAAGCACCCAAGGTGAGTACGTTCATATGCATCCCGAGTCTCTTCATTGACATAGCAGGTTATTAAAGACACACAGAGGAGCATTCTTGGGATGAAAAAAAAATAGTTTAAACTACTTCATCGTGACTTTTCAGTATTCTTCATAATGTACACCCTTAATTAACTTTTACTTTTAAATCCATAATACATGAATAAGAAAAGAAAAGACGTGGAATATAATTAATACTGTAGCTTAATTTAATTTAATATCATCTTACCCTTCAGAGAGATCTTTTGTGTCATTGGTGTTACAGCTGTGATAGTTGGAGCAGAGCAAGACGTCCACATTTACATAACAGTTGCTCTTAAATTGCTGAAGTGACTGACATAAGGACAATTTCTAAATGTCCCAATTTATCCTCAGTGTTGAGCATACAGGGTTTATATAGGGGTTTAAGAGCTATGCAAAGAGTGTTTGCCTGTCTTAATAAAATATATTGGTGTTTAATGCGCTGCACGTCACACCTCTGATTATAGGCTTTTGTTTCAGAGCAGGTTTAAACAGCTCATGTATTTTTTCTGCCTTTGCTCTTTTCAGCCAAAATTTGTCATCATTCAATATAAAGAGCCAACAAGGGAGACCATCATCCATATACAAAAGGCAGCACTCAGCACATGGTATTGTTAACACTCTGCTAATGGTTTTGTTAATGCTGTTGTATACATTACAGTTCAGCATGCCACATTAAGCTACATAATGATCATCTGGGACTAAAGTAAAGGCAGGTCAGGTGAGTCATGGTGTGGATGACAATGTGTTTTTCACTTCATATTTTAATTGCAAGAAAATAAGATGCACAAATCTGCTGCTATAAAAAGAGAAGAAATTCCCAGAAAATGGGGATCTTTCTCGAAAGAGCACCAAAGTCGATGATGTGCACTCGAGCCCTTTATGTCTCCCAACTCACAGATTCAAAAACACACACCAAAAATAGAGATATCTTTGAAAAGCACAAGGACGTAAACACAAAAAACAAGTGTAATCACACGTTGCAGCATCCACTCACTGCAGTTACACAAACATCCGCACAAAACATGCCTTATCTTTATTTTTCATTACTTCTCTATTTATATTTTTTTCCTGTAATCTTTCTGCAGCTTCTCTGTTTTCTTTTCTCCCTCTTATCTATTTTCTTCTCCATCTTCCATATATTTCTTTTTTTTTTTATACCTCATCTACTCTCTGAAATACTCTGTGCTGAAGGGTGGGCCTTAGGCACAACATATACAAAGGAAGCACGCACAGAAATACAGCACACACATAAACACATTAATGCACTGAGAGAGCTTCCAACAAATCTAACATGTATTATTGCTCTGGCTTCATGTCTTTAAAGAAGAATTGCCAACCCAGCATAAATTAAATTGATATGTGTGTTGATGCTTTGTGTGTCTGTGTGTGTGAGAGAGAGAGAGAAAGAGTCCGTGTGTGTGTGTTTCACAAGGCTGATGGACCAAATATATTGAGCATTTTAATGTATTCATTCCATTCAGTGTTGATACATATGTGCAGGAATGTGTGAGTGTGTTTACAGTTATGTGTGTGTGTGTGTGTGTGTGTGTGTGTGTGTGTGTGTGTGTGTGTGTGTGTGTGTGTGTGTGTGTGTGTTGGTTATCATCACTGTGAGGTTGTCCCCTGTGGATGTCCATGCTCCTGATATTACTGGGTGGAGATTGTTGTCAGTCAGCAACATTAAACTGAATGCTCCTCAGAGGAAAAAGCTCTGCGTGGCTAGCATTCAAGAGGGTGAGATTTGTGATGTAAGCATACTGAGCGATGATTAAATGAACCCAATAGCTTATTGATCTTTTTTGGGAATTTCTCATTTTCGTGGCTCCAGGGATTCAGTGTGTAGCTCAAAGGAATACACTGACTTTTTGAATATCAGGTTGTTGGTGCAGTATTTATTAAGTGAATAAAATCAACGCACCGCTGTATGTGTCTCCGGTCTTTTTTAACCACAGTGTTGAGTTACTGCGTCCACAGACCTGACCTTTAATGCAGGACAAAGCTGTTAGCAATGAAATCTCATTAACTCAATTTGATAATGATGTAGCCAAGTTTGTTTTTTTTCAGGTGAGTAAGTACATATTCGTGTGCCTCTGCAGTGAAATTAGGTCTGTCATCACCCGCTAGCTTCTTTTTCAACATAAGTGATCCTTTAAAAGTTAGGCAAAAAGAAATATTTTTTCAGGATAAATGCTTTTAAAGTGCTTTTTATATTTTATTCACATAAAGTCTTCCCTGGAATTTCATTTAATAATGTCAGATATTTTGAATAACACAGCGATGTTCATTTTAATCACTGGAAAATCTGATGAATCTGCAACACTGAGCTGTGGTTTCCCCACAAGTGGATCCAAATGCATTTGGCAAGAAGAGCCAATCCAGGGATCTACTGTCTGTGTTTGCTTTCAGTCAAAGATTTGAAATTATTTTCCTGGAAACAATTAGTCAGAATGACCACAATATATTCATTTTTCCTTTCATCCAGTGTTTTTTCTAACATGCATATTAACAAGCAAGAGACAAAACAAAGACAGATGATATAAAGAAGAAATAATTGAAAAGTAACCATTCATTCAATAATCATTTCAAGAAATAATATGAAAGAGAATTATTAATAATACACCTATATTGTATGTGCACAGTTGTTACACTGTTTATCTGAAGCTAAATATCAGATTAGCTAACATGCTAAGAGTGTGTACTGGACTGATCAACCTATCAGGGATGTATCTCATAGTTCTCACAGTTCAGAGACGGTGAACCAGTCTCACACTAACCCGGTGCCTTTCTGCCTCTGTCAGAGTGTTAAGTACACCCCCATCTCTGGACACAACTGCTATGTTTAAGTTCATGCTCATGCAACACGCTGTTGGAAGGATAGGATTCTTGCAATTCAATTGATGCGAACCATTTCAAGATACACTTACAGCAGCCGGCGCAATCAACGGCAACAAACAGACAAACATTCCAAAATTGAAGCAACTCACAGATAAATGATAAATATATTATAATAGCCAAAATATAAAGATAGATAGTCCAAATATAAGTATAGATTGCCTAAATATAAATATAGATGTCTATTGAGATGAATATTTTTGGAGACATACTGCATTTTTATTGAACTTGGACTACGGGGAGTCTTCATGCTGTGGTCACATTGTGTTTTCCAGCTGATAAAGCTCACATATAGTCATCTGCAGGCATCTTTTTGCAAGAAATATACAGGCAGAAATAAAAATCCTCTACTTCAGAGTGTTCAGCTTTCTATTACTCAATGCCAGCAGCACTCAACAGTGATTCTGCCTTGGAGATAAAACCTCAGTAGATTTAAGAGACCAAAACCATGCGTGTACTCAGCTCTCAGTTTATGTCATGCATGCTTTGCATTGGCATTTCAGGGTAACTATAGGAATGATAAGAGGTTTTTTTAAGGTTATCTCACCAACATAGATGCATGTCAAAACGCACAGCTGGAGCCTAAATATCAGACAGAAACAATTATGAGTTTGGATATCATGCACTTTCATAACATCAGTAACACTTTCAGCATTTCAAATGCTCTAAATGTCTTTCAGCTGTCTTCTTCATTTTCTTCTTTATGGCTGTTAATACAGTTACAGCCATTTTCCATCCTGCAGCACTAATAATCAATGTGCTCGTTTAAATTTACTTCGTTTGTGCTGTAGGTAATGTATGTGCATAGAGACAACCTGTTGTGTTTTGCAACTGTGGTGAAGAACTGAAATCAGGTTAGAATCAAGAAACCTATCATACCCAGCATACTGCACCTCTCATACAGACAAGCATATTGGATTTATGAGAAAAATGGAAAAATATTCTACAGCTGTTACAACAGTCAGCTTGTGTGTGGGATTTTCAGCACGTACGTCTGCGTGTTTCATGTTTTTGTTGTTTTTGAACTCACCAACTGAGAACAAAGCAAGCACCTGGATTTTAGCTTGCATTGATAATAATGGGGATTAATCCATTGTGTAATTCTTTCGGAGTGTGAGACAGGTTCATGCGTTTCATTTGTTTAGTCGTGTTGTTTGGGATTTGACTCATTGCTGTTGTTGAGTACATAAGATAATGGACGAAAGCTGATCCAAAAACAGCTTTTTTTTTCTTGTTTTCACAAAGTTCAGAGATTGACAGCATAACATCGAGCACAACTGAAACCCGTGTCCAACTCCAGAAAAGACTCCTAATAACTTATCAATTCAGACTTTCATGGTGCAAAAAAAGAAGAGAAGGACAGGGAGAAGGACGAAGGACAATGTTGCATCTTGCAGTAGCATAGTGATGAGGAGAGAGAAGAAATAGAGAGTAGGGGGCGTGTAAGACAGAGATTGATGTGGAGTGACAGGGGGAAGAAAACAAGTAAAAGAGGGAGAAGAGAGGGGGAAGGAGGGTAGAAGGAGAAGCAGATTAGTTTGTTTTCTGCAGCTTGCTCTGACATTGAAAGATATGTCGGTACTAATGTCCCAGAAAGCCTTGAATAACACAGCAAACCAATACATATCCCCCTTAATGGGATTTTCTAAGCTGTACTTGCTCCCTCTCACATGCACACACACGCCAGCACACCCAAACAAGCGCATACACATAAACAATGCACCATATGGCCACCGCCTGGCAGAAAGATAAAAAGCAAATGGAAAAATAGAAACAGCTCGCTTGAGGAGCAATTATAATATTGTCTTCTCATTTGCCACAAGCTGAGGGGTTGATCTCAATTATGAAGCTTTCTAAGGCAATCCTTGGCTCTCCACTTGTCCTCCTCAAGGTTGCCAGAGACAGCGCTTGCACGGTGAGCTGTGGCGCATGACCACAAACTCATCATCAAACATAGCGGTTTCAGTGATGGATCACACAAGCAAGAGGATCCCGCTCCATTATGAAGACATGCGTCCCCGCATTTGCATATGCATACTCACTGCCATTTTACCTCTCCCTCACACACACTCAGATATATTACAGACCACGACGTATTTCCAGTATCATTAGTGTTCATGCATGTAGCTGTCTGCATCAGCAAGTGAATGTTTTATTGGTGTCTGTGAGTGTGTGTGCGGCGATCACTGGAGGCTGTTTTAACACAGCTCTCGGATTACAGCGGGATATTGGGGCACAGAGAGATTAGACCAATTGGAAAAACAACAGGAGAAAAACAGAGGAAATATCACTCAGTGGTGCTAATGAAGCAACATAGGGAGGAAAGTTGATTATCCGACTTGACCTTGAGGGGCTTTAAAACGAACCCAGGGAAAGTTAGAGAGACAAAGTTGAAGACCATTTATTTTATTTTATTTTTTACAGCTCTTATGAGGCGGTAGTGTGTGTGTGTGTGTGTGTGTGTGTGTGTGTGTGAGAGAGAAACAAACCTGCTTCGTGTGTCCACCTCTGTGCACCTGCCTGCTATCGTGTGTCACTGTTTGATGGCGTTACTGTGTGGGCGTGCATTTGCCAAGTTCTGTTTGTCATAGTGTCCATGTGTGGCAGTGTGTTAATGTCAGGGTGTTTATATGAGTGTCAGTGACTGTCAGCGTGTGTGTCCATGTTCATTTGTGCTGATGACACATCTCTCTGGAGCAGAGGTTTTTATTTTTGTTTGTCTTACTGAACGTTGATGTACCATGCAACTTTCTCTTGTAATTATTCAGCTCCAGTTGCTTGCGTGTGTGTTTTTGGGTGCATATTGTTCATGTGTCATACACAGCCTTTGATTTGTCCTCCTGGGTATTAACATATCTTTGTCATCAACCTGACATGGTCCTAATATCTGTCAAAGGTGTAGCCCCAATAGTTAATCTCATCCTTTGAGAGAGTCAGACAGTCTACAGCTAGATACCATGGTTATTTTAAAATGTTGTTGTAACAGACAGAAATAATTGCCAAAACCAAAAACTGCTCCTGTGTCAAATTATTGTGTTATGATTAGTGATCATTATTTCTGATATTTAGCTTACAGCATATACTGTCATTATGTAAAGTTTTGTTTTTCTTTCAATTTTTCATTTCTTTCTTTTTTTGTTCTATCATCTCTGGCTTCAACAAAGTTCCCTCCGTTGGAAGAAATTTTGCGTTCTGGCTACTGCCAACAGAGAGCTGCTCATCAGAAGCTCATCACAGAGTTACAAGCACAGTGGAGTTCCAGGCTCAAGATGATAGAAAAAGAATTGGATGAAGAAAAAAGCAGTAACCCAGTCCTGTAGGTAGATAAACAGATGAGGTACAGAACTCTGTACCCATATGGCAAGACATGGAGGTCTTGGACTGAATGAAAAAGCTTAGCAGGAACTTCACACAAACCCTTTTCAGGCGGTGCCTATGTAGGGTGTTTTTGCAACAGGAAATGTTGCACCTGGTCAATACAGACACGTCCAAACTGGATGAAAATGTGACTTCACCTTGATCACTGTAGAGGGAAGGATTTCTTCTCACTCCAGACACAGACATGCTTGTGAATGATCAGTTTACATGTGTTTACATCTTGATAAATTGTAGCTATTCATTCTAGTAAAGAGTATGTTCCAGTATAGAAGGAGCATGCATAAATAGTAATATCTGGTCATTTTTAAAATGCAGAAGTGTCTGTGATTATTTCTTTATTATGATACCACATTTAACCTTTTCCTCTGAATGAGAACCTTGTGCTAAGTCATGAAAGCAGGCTGGTCATTAACGAGACACTCGATCTGACTGGAAGAGCGTTATCTTCTCTGAAGCTCGGTAAAAATCCAAACATTTGTGTCTTCTCTGCCCTGGATGTGTGCTCTGTTCAGAGGCATTTACATACATAGGCCAGTCACAATCCTGAGAAAATGGATGAGGATTGCATTCGCTCGCACATTTGAACTTTCTAAAAACAGTCAAGTGAAGAATATGCGATCCTGCCCTCTGTCAATTAGCATTCATTTGAGTTTGTTAATGTTCTTTCCTGCATCTTTCTCTCAAACCAAATAGCTCTCAGGAAAGAAAAGAAAACAGAATATAGGCAAGCCTCCTCGAAAAAGCCTGTATTGAGCAGTTCACTCACTCCAGCGAGGAAAGTAGTTTGACTCAGTTTGCTGCAGTCTCAAAGGGCAGTTCATTTGGATTCTGATCAAAGAACAGCAGAAATGTTACGCAACAATAACAGAACCTGAGTATTAGCTTTGTAATTCATGCCTTCATAGAAAACAAACAGAAGTTGATGTTTGGCATCAGTAGTAAATGCAAGGATGGGAACAAAAGTGGAGCGTGAGTTTTAATGGGGGGGGGTTGTGATGTTTAGTCTGTTCGCAAAATAGTTGTGTGGTTGTGTGCCAACAGGCTAATGTGGAAGAGAGAGACAAAGAGAGGAGGAGATAGTGAGTTGGATGAATGCTGTGATTCTCATTAAACCATTAGACGGAGTAACAGCTGGACACCCACAACCATCTGCAGCATGTTTCCTCTCTAAATAAGACTGTTTAACCTGATCGAACACACACATATCAGCATACAAATCAAAACTGCACAGACTCTTAATACACATCCACCGATCTGTCTGTACCTCGTTCTTTCCCACACACAGGCTGATCTATGAGCACCTCTCTCACTCTCTATTACACACATACATGCACACTCACACGCACGGACACGATGAACCTTCTCGCCCCCACAAGTCCTTAATTTTCCAGCTGTGTAGGCAAGCAGCAGTGGGCAGTTTGTCCCCCTGACAAGGGTCACCGACCCGGGGGGAGGGAGCTCTCCATCTCTCCTCTGGCTGCCTGGATGACTGGAGTGCAGGCAGTGAGATAAACACTTGACGAAGGGAAAGGGGAGGGAGAGGGGGTGACAGGGAGTAAGGGAGATTTGGAGGGAGGGAGGATGGAGGAAATGGAGCGCAGATGGGTGGGGTCGAGGGAGGGTGGTACACAGAGCAGTGATACGAGAGTGTGATGAGGAGAGGAAGTTGAGTGGGAGGGGAAGGATGTAGCTGGGTCAGACAGGCAAGCCTGAAGGGTGGAGGTGAGGATGAGAGTGGGGGATCACAGGGGTGGGGGTGGGGGCGTCCAGTGAACCGTGGCGTGACGGATCACGATGTTAGCAGATAAGACGGGTGTAGAGACAGGGCAGGCTCGGCTTGTCGAGAGCAGCTTTTGTCAGAAGACAACATACAGGTGTGCGCACGCACACACACACACACACACACACACACACACACACACACACACACGGTCATGCCAACACTGAGGGAGAAGAAGGAACAGGAGAGTTAAAAGGCTAATGTATTTTTTTTAGGCGAATCTGAGAAAAAAGGGTGAGTGAGAGAGAGGAAGGAGAAGGAGAGGGAGAAAAAGGCCACTCTTGCATAGTCCGTTTTGATTTATGTAGCACCGTGAAAGGCAATTTATATGTCTAACACACTATGAGGATTCCAAGATTTCAACCTGCCTTTCATGCAGATGCACTCCATTGCTCAAGAAAGTGCTCTACATGCAGTTTCATTCCCTTCTGTCTTTCGATCTGTCTTCTCCCTTTGAAACACAGACACACACATACATGATGAGACACACACATAGATCACTGACCCGACAAAGGTGGGAGCCAATTTCAATTTAGCTTTTCATTCTGTTCGGCCCACAGTGATGCATTGCAGTGGGCACTCCTTGCACACTTTTCCCTCAACCTTGACTCGGCCACAACAACCCTGCTAGAGTAAGCTTTGGTGGAAGGTGATTAAGACACCAAATGACTTGAACTCAATGCAGTGTTGAGCAATAGATATATATATATATTTTTCATTTTTATATCAGGTGTTGTAGTGTTCATCTCATCAGCACAGGTAACGGATTTCACAGGCCTACGTTGGGTTATTACTTTATCGAAATTGAGTGTTGAAAGTATCAAGTGAATTCACATCATTTGATTATACTGGGGGCGTATTTGAATATCATACTTGAAATGCACAAGGTAGCAGATTTTTGATGGAAGTACATCTGCTTATGTCATTTGTTGAGGTTGTTTGAAGAGATCTTCCCAAGGATCCTGACACACAGAGCTAACCTCAAAGACCTTGCGCCCACAGACATGGACTGATCAAATGCTTGCATCTCCTCATTTCTTCTATTAAAAGTTGCACTTGAACACTCCACAACGATGACATCTGAACGCCAGCTGACCTCTGGCATTCATGTATATTCTGCTTCAACACCAAAAGAAATAACTTCTCAGTAGCAATTGTAATAAGTTCTGTAAAGATAAAAAAAAAAAAAAACGTTTGAGAATATATCTGGTAATTTAGTTGGCTCTGTAATCTGATATTTTGCTTTGCACCGGTGTTTTGGTTGGGGAACAAGAGAAATGGTGACTAGACAGACAAAAAGAAGACAATAAAAGTTTCAATTAACTGATTCCCTCAGTCTGGCAAGCAATATTCTCCATGTATCTGCTTTGTTCTGGTAAAGTGGCACACTGACCACCACCGCCTGCTAAATAATATCCATTCTTTAATTGCGAGATGCTGTAGCTGTCATGAAATCTACGCTTCTTCACTGGAGTATAAATTAATGTGGCTAAGTCTCTCTGACATCAAGTTTTCATCTGTGTTTTGTTGATTGCCTGGACCCAGCCTAACTAAATTCCTCCCTTTTGTTAGTCTTTTTTCAGACTCACTCGTTACAAACCCCTGTGGTTTTAAATTATGCAAATTGTGTCTGTGGCTCAGCCATGTTTAGGGCTGCTTTTCTCAGCCCAGACTAATCCCAGCCAATTACAGGGGCAAAGAGTTTGATGTGATTTGTGAGCGTTCCTTTACTCATATAGGTACATGTCAACCCAGCACAGCAGTTCACTTCATAAATTGTGAGTCCAATCAGAGTGCTTAGTGCCTGGTGTCCAAATTGCTTCCTCAGAGGATAAACCTAAGTCAGACCGCAGAGGTGCTGAACTCATAACCATAGATGTGTTCAACAAGCAAATAGAAGAGGACACAAAACAAGCAATTCAGGGGGCTTAATCCAACCAAATTTGTTCATGTGACCTCATCTCTTTATGTAAAACCCATCCAGATGCTGCACAGTCCCACAGTTCCTACCCTCAGTCTGTCCCAGAGCAGCAGCTGTTAAAGTTGCTGCAGTCCCTGACTAATCAGGAAATTACATCAGTCACCAATGTGTTGACTCAAAAACAAGAGAGTTAGCTGAGAAGATTGATACTTCCCTCATATCTGTCCAGTTTGCAAATACCATTTGGTTGCCATTAATTGAAACATGAGCAGCAGTTGCCATTTAATGGTAGAGTTGAGGTTATGTTGTGTCTTGAGCTGCAGTCACTTTGATTAACATCTGAGGTGCATTTGGTCACCTGGCACTCACAAACACTCAGTTATCCAAACATGTGTAACCATTTTTTGACTATTATCATAAAACACAAATGAAAATGACTGTTTGACTTTTCCAATAACAGCTTATTCATTTTTTGTTCTTTTATTTCTCCTGGTTATGTTTCCCTTTAGACACACTAAAATTCTTGCCCCTCCGTTTGCGTCTCATTGCTTCATTGTTGGTTGGTCATTGCCCGACTACTGGCCCACTTTCCTTGTTCAAACACAGTTTTTCCGTAGATGAGGGGAAAATGGTGCTCAGGGTATTTTCTTTATATCCTTTCCCCTTCAATTTTATTGTAATTTGAGTGGGGATCTTCAACTTCTCACTGAGAGAATGTATTGTTTGGTACGTGGTGGTTTTTGTGCCTTGTGGAGTGGAAAATAGCACGCCATCACAACACTCTAAGAAATATTACAGCCAGAGACTCTGAGATGCCATGTCGCTCTCCATCCGTTCTGCCTTCAATATGAAGCCATGGGTCTTTTTGTTGTCCTAGTTGTCAGCAACATTGCACACTTACAATGGCCACCACAACAGGCCTTGATGTTGTCACAAAGCTTTCACCCATTTGAAAAGGCTGTGTGCGTATGGGTGTGTATGTGTTTATAAAGACAGAAGCAGTGGGCTGATTGAAAACCAGGATGGAGTAGACAGTGAGAATGGAGGGAAGGAAGTATAGACAAATGCAGAGCAGAAAAACAAGGAGAGAAGAGGAACATGAAAGGTTGTATAGAAGTATGTGTGAGTGGATCCCTTCACTGATGCATCCTGCTGTGCATCTCTGCAGGAGGTCATAAGGAGGCGACTGATGTTTCCGCACAACTCCTCCTGACTGCTTCTTTCAAGGCAGTTACGGAATTATCATAATCCATTTTCAGGGTGCACTGGAAGATTCATGCCATGCAGTGGGCTGTAAACTGAGATTAGATTCACAGCATGATATTGAGGCACCTCTGTGCGTGCCAATGTAGATGGGATGTTAGCAGGGTCCTATTTTAGGGGCCAAAGTCTTCAAGCATATGATGTAAGATGTTGCGGCCGTCAGAGTACTAAAACTAGTAGAATGCACTATTATGAGTTTTCCATAGAGACCAGGACTAATGGTGCATTTGAGCAGTTTGCATCAACTTGTAGAGTCAGAAACACAGGCTGTTGTTCCCCAAATGTGGGCAAAATAAGGCTGCATAGGGAAGAGACTTGGTGCAGCTTTGTCAGCCCATTAAGATGCTTTTGTTCTTCAACTGCAGATTTCAAAGGAAGCAGCCCCTGAAATGAGACACAGCAAGTGCATCTGAGTGTGCGTGCGTGTACGGCTGCACGCATGCATGCCTAATGTACAAGTCCCTCAGACTTTATCTGTTTGGGTATGCACTTGCAGTGTCTGCGTTACCGTATAAGTATACTTGTCTGTGGCTCCCAGCTTGCCCTGGGCCATCCTGTGGTGTTTAAATGTGTGTATCATCTGTCATTTAGCCTTCTATCCCTGTGGCTCTAAGAAGCCTAGTGCCTCCTCAGTGCTTGCCACCCCACAATGCTCCCAGTACAATAACTCAGGCAAGCTAACAGGATCACATAACGTAGCATGACCACTGCAAACACCGACAGTGGATTTCTCTTTGTTGTTCAGTCTTCCTGTATCTGCGCTTCAGAATGTTCTGATTTCCACCAGCCTGTCTCTCTGTTTCTGTGTCTTTCAATATCAAGCTTTTGTCTTTGCCTCTGTCTTCTTCCTTTTGTCTGTTTCTTTACACATTCTCCTCTCTATTAAATTTTCATCTCTGATTTGTCCTACACATCAGATTTGTCCTACACATTAGATAGTCCTCATCTAGCAGACTATCTCAGGTGGTACTTCAGACAACATTGATCCATGGGTACACTGTGGATGAGGGGTTAATCTCCTAACTTGCCGCAGCTTAAACTACCACATCAGTGGACCGATTTTGACAAAGCTGTGCAAGATACATCTTGGAACTGTCTTGTTATGTTGCAAAAATAGTACTTATTGGCCTTTTCAGTGTTTTTCACTCTAAAATAGTTTGTGTTATTGATTATGCTAAACGTGTAGAAAATCAGCTTTCAGTCCTTGTTATCAGAGCACCTGTCCACTTCTAAATAAAAAGATGTTGACTCATCTACCTCACACACGCATGTGGTCCGTTGTGGATATCTTGGTAAGGGCCAAGAGCATTTCCAGGTGTTTCTCCAGGAAACGTTATACTGTGATATATTAAAAAATTGGAGAAACATTTACCACAGCTTTTAGCTCTTTCTCAAAGGTAGCTGTGTGAATGACTTTCAGCACTCAAATAATCATAACCATCTGCATGATTTGTCATTGCTCAATTGGAGTGGCTTTACAGATTTCACAGATCATTAACTTTAAGACTCTCCGAATTTATTGCAGCAGGAAAGCATAGCATGTTCTTAATGCATTAGATGTATTTTAAAGCCATTATGGAGGAATGCTGTTAGTTGAGTTGACCAGCACCACTACTTATTCAGACAGTTTGATTGTAGAATCCTTGTTTTTCTTCCAGGGAGGGCTAGCTTAACTGCACAGATTGCTGTTAGAGGGTGTTGATGAATTGCAAAAGGCAGAGAATTGAAATACTGCCCCCTCTTTGTCTCTCCCTTGGTGGTTAGCTGAGATCTCTGGTGGGGTTTAGTTTCTGTAGAGTTTCAGGGAAGAGGAGGCAGGCAGGGCAGACAGTCATGCCCACGTTGTCACCCCCAAGGCCCCATGCTTCATCTCAATAAGCCCCTGTCTTCCTCCAGCTCCAGAGCCATTTGAAATAGCATTCGGGACGCGTGCCTGAGCCTGCATGTGTCCCTTCACTTACAAAAAACAACAAAGCTTTCAGGGACTTGAGCTAAAGTGAGAGGTCATGCTTCAAACTGTCAGATGGACTGCAGAGGAAGGGAGACAACAGAAAAAGAAAAATGCAGCGCTGTAAAGAAAAAGACAAATAAAGAGGAAGACTTAAGATGTAAGAAATATAATCTGATAGGGAAGTAAAGAAAGAAGAAGAGGAGAAGCTGGAAACAGCAAGTCTATGAGGGAAAGAGAGAAGTGCAGTTTGGTCTGCATTTCCCGTTGTGGTACATTAGCCTTTCTCTCCAGTATTCTGCCTCCCTACTGTATGAAGGAGGGCAGAGAAACCAAGAGAAATGGAAAATATAGAGTTCAAGAGGGTGAAGAGGAGGAACACATACAGACAATAGGGATTGGCATATTAGCTTTAAACCTGTGCTTTTCCGATTTTCTGTTTCCTGGATTCTTCCTCATGTACTTTCAGCTCAATACACCTGAATTCATGAGGTCTTATTGGTGTGGAGGTTACATAAGAAGGATTGCCATAGACTGAAAATACAATGAGAATTCAACAGGAGAAGAAAAACAAGGAGCATCAGTTGTGTGTTGCTGTGCCTTGTTAGTAAGGAATCTGCAGCATTCAGCTCCCAGACCCCTCCACTGTGATTTAATATCAGTATTTTTCTTTTGTTATATCACCCCTCAGTCCAATTACTCTCTTTCTAACTCTCTCTCTCTGTCTATGTCTCTCTCTCACTCCCTGATATGATTTCTGTTTACTGTTTGCTGCCAACAATCATGAAGGTCATGATAGTCCATCACCTTTGATTGCAGCTCTCGTACAAACCACAGAGCTGTCTGGAGTATGTAAATTAATATTTCTATTGTTCTACTGCACAGTGTGTGTTCATTTAAGTGTGTCTTCATGCATATTGCATACCCACCATGGCCTCTGTCATGACAATAAACTTGCAGCAACTTGCCATGTTCCTGACAGAGGCTGTTTCTCTCAGGTGGTAACAGAATCTCCCATAACCACGTTCCTGTTGAAGGTGGCAGCTCTGATGTGTGTGCAATGGATGGTTTGCAACAGTGTTCATGTTTGACTAGTGCATCACAACTCATGACAGCCAATTAGTCCTTTCTTTGGAGATCTCGAGAGAGAATTCAGTAAGTTGGCAAAAATAAAATGGCATAAAAGCCAGGAAGATGTGCTAATGTCAAAAAGTCCATAATGAATATGAGAAAAATACTATCAATCCACATACATAAAGCTAAAACAGAAAGTAAGGACTATTATATTTTGAAAGAATAAAAAGTTTAGAGTATAGCTCTCAATAAAGAAATGCTTTACAGCATATTTGTCAAGTGAAAGTGTTTTGTTTCTGTACTCTCTAATGTCCATGATGGATGGATGTTGTCATGGAAATTCTGCAAAGGCTACATGTATTGGTACTGAGTAACGCTTTTCATGCAGTCCTTCTCTTTTATTCCATGCAAAATATAGCTGTCACACATTCACACATACACTTCAGAAATGGGCTACTGTAAGTGATTGCATTTGACGATGTTGGACGTATTTTTCTTGTTTGTCAGACCGATCAGACTTAACTGATCTGAAACATGATAATCAGAGTCTAAATGGTTCTTTCAAGGATAACCCACACAGCTAATTATTTTAAATGAACCCTAGCTTCATTCTACATTACTAGCAGCTTTTACAGAGGCTGACACTCTGTCAATAACCATTTGCACTGCCAATAGTGCTTAACTCTGTCACTGTCAACTAAACGTTCCAGTGTCCATCTCATGACTGTATTAATTTGGTTGTGGCTACATACATGCGTTCATGCGTGTACGTCTTGATTACAAGATGTCAGGTGATATTGTGCTGACAAGAGTGTTTCCATACCCTGAGGAGAGACCTCTTCAATACTGAATGTAGCCTATCACTCATCAACCATAATCTAATCATATCTTCGGAATGACCTCCGGGACTTATAAGAGGGACTTTGTCATTTGGGAATGTCAGAGCTGCGGGACAACTTCCCTTTAGCAGCTAGTGATCATGTTCCAACTAGCAATCATTCCTGACCCCTCATCTTGTATTTCCCTCAAGCACACAGAGAATTACATTTTCATTTTGCAGCAAGCACCTTGATGCATTGCAGTAATCCACCGAGTGGCTGAAATACATTCCACACAAGGATAGAACTGAGGCTGCACCTAAACTGCTAATATCATAAAACCATGATTGGAAAGTGAATGTCAATACACTGATGTTCAGCATATGGACACAAGGGCAGTACTATGTCATGCATGTCTTTTCATAATAGTGGGCTTTGTTTACAGTAAATATTGCATTTCTGTTAATATTTTGGTATCTTTTATTAAATAACTATATTCCTTATAGGTCTAGTAGCAAACTACACTTTTTAAATCTTTAAACATGCTTGGTGCTGTTAAAGCACTTTGCTGAAGCAAGCAAAAAAGTACATTGCATCATTTTATTAAAAAATATGTAAAAAATCTGCCCTCTTGTGCAGTGTTGCATCATGTTGACGTACAAGGCCAGTAACTAAACTTGAAAGGGCAGCTTTTTTTTTGTTTGTTTCAACACCCGTCTCATGTGAAGCAGCATTCAGAAGACATTACAAGAGTACATCTGCCTTATAGAACTGAGAAACTTGAGGTATTTTTCCATTTGTGTTTGGTGTTGCATTCTTTCATTAGTATTTAGGATGAAATTTGAATGGTGATGTATGTGTTTAATAAATGAAATAGTGTCTCCAGGGCACAATACATCTATTTTATTAGCAACTAAAAAGTAGTCTGGCACCTGTCAAAAAAAGGCACAAGAATGCATAGCAACAAGATAAGGAGCAGAAATCTTTCTTAGTCAAGTCTGGTGTATAAGATGGTGTACAATAGTAACAAAAATGCAGTGAACAGAAAAGGAGAGGCTGGATATTGACAAAAGAGCGTGAAACAGAAAGTCAGGGAAGTTAATTGGAAACATGCATGGATGTGCAAGGTTACAGCTGAGCTGCCAGGCGCAAGTGCACATGCTGCAGTCATGACAGCCCTAACTAAGTTGAACTTCCATGAGGAATCATAAACTGACAGCTTTCTGACATGTTTCGATTTTTTTTTTCCCATTGTTGTTTGCTTTCTCAACATGGTAGTTTTATTTTAGCTATGAAAGATTGTTTATGTGTGTCTGCATTTGCAGGTACATGTACCCATTTACCATATATGTAGATCCATGCTAATGCTTCTATGTTCACCGTGTTATTCATGTAAATATAACCCAGTACTAAGTGATGTGAATGTTTGTTCTGTCAGTCTCCACAGCTTTTGATTGACAGCTGTTTATGGAGTCGTGACTCTGCTCCCTGGAGTTGATATGTGTGACCCTGAGTAGAGACGATCCCCCTCCAGCTGCAAACTAAATACACATACAGAAATAGATGATGCCTTGCAACTCTCTCTCAACTCAGAGTGTGAACTTGTGTCAAAGTTTTTGTGAGATGTGGGCAGGTTTTTCATCTGTCCTTTCATCTACCCCTACTTACAGTGAAGACGTAGTGCAGAGATAATGGGCAGCGGGTTGAAGGATCATAGGATAATAATGGTGCTGCATAATTGATGTTTGCAACATGCTGTCACCTTATCTATGTGTTTACATTAATCAGCCCATTTGTATGGTCATGCCTAAGACTGCATCTGATCTATATGTGCATTAGGACACATGCATGTACTGTATGGACTGTACATGTGCGAGCTTGCATGTGTCTAAGTGTCTTCCCTCGGGGAAGGTCAGGGACATTAGTAAGATCAGTAAAGCGGTCTTGTTCATTTTATTAACTGTCTTCCTGATTACATCTTGCCCTGGGGTATGCCGCCTCCATTAGCAGGTCAAAGCATGATTACACCGGAATAGATTAGCGTTCTATTTTCCCCACTTAGAAACCACTGCGGAGGAGTTAGACCTTGGATACTCTAAGGTGAATGTATATACGAGAGAGCAACTTCACTGTGGATTTTGAAAAAGAAAGCATATGGGAAAGTCAAAGGATTAGCAGTAGACCTAGTCGCATTTTGATTAGATTTTTTTTGTTTCTTTCAATCTGCGTCTGTGAAGTTTTCAGCCTTGTCCTGGGGCAGAGAATATAAAGGTTACTCAGATGGTGATTTAAAGGTTAAATCATCTGTTTCTGGTTTCAAAAGAAGCTATCAAAGAATGATTGCAGGGCCTGGGAGATGGCTCAGCAGTTTTAAATATAACACAAATGAGTTTCTCCAAATAACACCAGACACTCTGCTAATTTTTAAAGTTCCTCTCCTGGCCTTAAACACTCATCTTTGCTCATCAAAATTACATTTTAGAATTTTTTTCCATTGTTTCATGCCTTAAAATGGCTTAGATATAACTCTTCACCTTTGCCCCCGTTTGTGCATATCTATGATGATGCAAATAGTCTCCACCTCCATCTCCACCCACTCCACCGCTCGCCAGCAGCTCAAGGATACCTGCTCACCTTCCACTCTGCTCATCAAACACACAAATGGTGCTTTCAGGTTGAATGCCCTGAAGGAAACTTCTCCCACACGCCATATACACTTGAACTACCCAACCTTATCTCGCTAATGCTATACTAGCAGCCTGTGAGGACAACCTTTATCATGGTATACTTTCTTTGTGAGCAACCTCAAATTCGTGTGAAGTTTTCTGTCAGAATTATCATAATGAATGACGCCATCATCTACTTTAGCAGTTTAGCTATCTGACAGATACATTTTAGTAAAGTCTGCTTTAACTTTCTTCATCAGCAAATGTCCTGTTAGTGTTTGATATCAATCATCATGTAACATGGTAGGTGAATGCACACTGCAAATCTGTTGGAGACAGTCAAATGAAACACAAGAAACATAAACCAACATGTAAGCTCAAACTCGCTGTGTCCTCAGGATAAATGGGCCGAACAGTGTCAGGCTTAATAAGTATAAGTTTTCGCAAGTTGTTGGGATTGGTCCCTGAGGTATGTGATGTATGAAACCCTGAATGTCTGAATCCATGTCGGTGAAGCTGTCATTGGTACACTGTAATCAGAAATTCCATGGCACGACTGCTTATTTCGCTTATGATATGTCTTGTAGCAAATCATCACATCACATAACATCATGTTAATAAAGTTGAAAACTCAATTGTCATTGGAGGTGGCCTTTAAATCAGTTGCACAGTAAATAAAAACAGATTGAAAGTTTCTTTCAAAGAATATGGTGTATTTGTCAAGTACTGAGGTCCGCCCAGGGCATATTCTCAAACTGAAGCTGCCCAACATGCCCCTTATTAAATATGAACAAATCCCCCACTGGCAATTGTCTCTATTGACTAAAATGCTGAAGCTTGGATTGATAGGTACTGTCAGGCCTCTACATGCTGTGCACCAACGGGGATATCCCAGCTTGAAATTTAGATGGACGGATACATGTGACATTTCTAAACTCAATTTTCAATTATGGACGAGGCCTCCTCTCCAGCTGCCTACAGTGAGCCCTGATAACTGTCTGACAGCTCCAACAAATGATGAAGGCCTGTCTTGAAATGATTGAAGTGTATTCATCATTTGCTCTCCTTTGCAGCGAGACAGGGCCTGCAAACTTCGACTCAATCATATTGGCCCTCATTAACTGGCACAGCCGCGCACACACACACACACACACACACACACACACACACACACACACACACACACACACACCCTTACTCCGCTCTCAAAGCACTCAATGCACTACATCGCTGCTACAGTACTTTCCGGTGATTTATAAAAGCTACACATTTGCTTTTATACTCTAATGAAATTTAGATCTACAGACAAATATAAACTCAATTTACAATTAGACGACCCATCGACATCATAACAGTTAATACTGTGTATTATTGCCTCGCATACAAAAATAACCTTGGTTGATGTGTTTTAGAGCCAAAAGCAGACATTCGGTGGGTCTAATTAATCAGTTGCTTTGTTTATAGTTTGTATACATAGTATTAAACTCCTGAGCTACTGAATCCCAATGCTTCATACAAGGTTAAGAACACCTGCATAGTCCATAGTCTTTGAAACTCAAATGCAGATTGATTTTACACACACTGCAATAACTTTCCCAGCCAGCCTGAAAAGTGTTGGAACCCTAATTAGAGGTCTGGGCTTGGAAACACAATTTCCTGGCTCTCATTAACAAGTGCAAGCATACCAAGTTTGGCCAACACGGGCTTGCACACAGTATGTACTGGACACACACACAAACAGTTTCTTATCCACAGTTACATCATTCACGGGAAGTTTGTCCCAGTCCAGTCAGCAGAACACAAAATATAAGAGAAATCAATGCTCAGTAAAAAAAGGAAAATACACACATGTGCTCATTACACACTTTTAGACACACCTAAGTTTTCAGATGTTCCAAATCCCAGACCCTAAGTCACTCTTTCTCATACCCATTATCATCCTGTATGTGTCCTCATGTAAACTCCTGCAGACCCTTCCAATGGCGCATCCAATGAGTGCTCTACAGATCTCCCAGACAGTCTTTGCATTCAAGCTGTCAAACCAAACCAAAGGCCTTGTGCTGCCCGCAGCCAACACAGCAACCAAACAAAGAAATTGGACAGAGAGCCGAAAAGTTTCCTAATTATGGAACACGGCACATCATTAAGACTCTGTAATGAGCTTCCCGAAGCCAGGTGCAGCCTCACCTGTCAGCCACGTCCTCATTACTAATATTGTCATCATTTTCCCCAGGACATCATGGACAGGTTGTTAGGGAATGATGGCCAGATGAGCAATGCTTAGTATACCGCTGAAGTATACTGTAATGCCACGTCTGAAAATAAATTGCAATATGTTGCAAAATGCTTCAGGTTTTTACCAAAATTCAACATGACCTGTTAAAGTATGCTCATTTTCAGGTTCATACTTTCATTTTAGGTGTCTCTGATCCATTTCAGATCCATACCACTAAAGTTACACCATTGTAACACTATCTTTATAGTCTGAGCAAGCAACGTGATGGATGCTAAACAAAGTTACACAATGTTGCCAAGTAAATAAATTCCTGCAGTTTGACAGTCACTCTTTAATAAATAGCTGCAATGTTACCTTCATAGCATGTCTTTCAAGTAAGTTTACACAGAGCAGCAACACACACACACATACAGGCAAGATCCCGGAGCAGAGCCACTATCAGAGCTAGCACTGCAGTATATACACAAAAAAGGAACAGTTACTGGCATCAAACCTACGACTTGTATTTAGTTGGCTTCAAATGACGCTTAGTATTCACACTGTTTCTCTTGTCCCTCAATGTTACAAAATTAGTTCAGCATGGTTCCCAGTCTGTGGGAATAGCCACATTAGCTACACAACATGCTAGCACCAAGTTAAACAGTGTGACCAACAAAATAAATAGTAAAACAACATAAAAGATGTCAAAATTTACAGCTTACAAGTCTTTTAAAGGACCCAAAATGTCACACTCTGACAGAGAGGTCAAGAGACCAGAGAAAGTTAATAGATTTAATGAACAACTGGCAAGACGTGACAGGTTAAAAGCTAAGAAACATGAAATACTGGGTGGATTCTCATAGAGGGGGGAAGTTTCAGTTTAATAGCCATGGGGTTGACAATGGAATCAACCATGAATGGGAGAACCAGGTGATCTGTTTATTCTACTCCGCCAACTGAAGTGATGCAGCACAAGCCTTCCTCCAGATCCGCCAACAATGCCAGAGGTGGAGCTGGACAGATGGGATGGATATCTCCTCCTCCTGGGAAGGGTAGACAGGAGGCAGGTACCCGAAATACACCTCGAATGGAGATAAGCCTGTGGAATAACTGGTGAAAGAGTTGTGAGCATATTGTACCTATGGGAGATGGGTAGACCAGGAGGTCTACCCTTAGGGCTGATTCCAGGTCCTGATTGGTTCTTTCAGACTGGCCGTTAGTTTGGGGATGGAAGCCTGATGACAGACTGACTTTTCCCCTGAGCACAGACAGAGCAAGTGGTGACATGCTCCTGGTTGTCTGCCCCCATCCTAGGCCACCAGAAATGTCACTTGCGTACCCTTAGGGTTCAATTGGCACCGGGGAGGCGAACCAGGATATGTGGACTCACTGCAGAACCTGGGAATGGGCAGAATCAGGCACAAACAGATGGTTAGGAGTTCCATTACCTGGGTCAGGTTGGAGTCGCTGGGCCTTGCTGACAATGGACTCAATTTCCCACGTTAGTGGTGCCACCATGCATGAAAAGACCTCTTTGTAATACCTGCCGCACATGGAGACTCTGCTCCTCCTGACTCAGAAAAAATTAGTATGTCATCCAAGTGGTTGATGAAGTCCCAAAGGGCGTCATTGACGAGATTTTGGAAGACGGCTGGGGCAGGGGCTGGGCCAGTGGAGTGTTGAATGCTGTCGTCCACTCATCCCCCTAACTTACTTGGTGATAAGCTTTCTGGAGATCTAACTTGGAAGAGACAGTGGCTCCCCGAAGTGACTTGAAAGCAGAGGAGATTAGTGGCAGAGGGTATTTATTTTTAACAGTAATGGCATTCAAGCCCTGGAAATCAATACATGGGTGGAGTGACTTGTCTTTTTTGGAAACAAATACAAACCCCACACCAACAGGAGAGGAGGAAGGGCATATTATACCTGCAGAGAATGAATCCTGTATTTAAGTTTCCATGGCCTCCCTCTCGGGTCGTGACAGGTTATACAGGTGGCTGGTAGGCAGGGGAGCAGCGGGGAGGAGGTCAGTGATGCAGTCATATGGGCGGTGGGGGGGAGTAGTGAGACGGCTAGTCCTTTGCTGAAAACTTCTCCCAGATGGTGGCACGGTGACTCAGTGGTAACACTGTCACCTCACAGCTAGAAGGTTCCGAGATCAATTCCCACCTGGGGCGCTGGGGGGCGTGTCTTCCACCATGCCTGCTACCGGTGCCTGCTACCCTTTATCTCGAGTTTGCATGCTCTCCTCGGGTTCACCTGGGGTATCCTCCACAAAAAAACCCCACTAAAAACATGCAAGAAGATCACCACCTGACCGAATGGTGACAAAAAGGAACTGGGTCCCTGGGCACCGCTATCGGCTGGCAGCCCACCGCTCCTGGTCTGCCGCGGAGGAAGGACTTACCAGGATGGGTCAAATGTGGAGGAACAATTTCACCAAAAAGCATGGCATGTGCATGTTGTGTGTTGTTGTGTTCACCGAAGCATGGCATGTGCATGTTGTGTGGTGATTAATAAAGTATGTCTTCTTCCTCTTCTTCTTCTTCTGATACTCGGGGGGCACAACGGACTAATCTGGCAGATGTACATGTCTTGGAGATGGAGGACGTTTTCACAGGGAAAGGAGCAGACTGCAATAAACAGAATGAGCTTGAAGAACAGATCTTATTATTAGCCCGGTCAAGGTGAGGACTATGAAATTTAAGACAGGGAAAGCCAAGAACCAAGGGGGTGTGAGGAGCAGATATGACGCACAGGCTTATCTGTTCAGAGTGATTACCGGACGGTGACAGGGGTAGGCAGGGGCTCCAGTGGTAGTCCACACCATTCCACCATTTCTTTATCAATACCCTACTGCTATTGGTGAGCCCAATCTTTTTGGCCACCCAGGACAATTTAATGATGCAATGTCCTGCATCCCCACAATACAAACAAGAAGATAAGTTAAAGGATCTCTCTCTTTGTCGCTCTTTGATACAATCTAATAGCCAGGTCAGGGACTCTCTGATTGGAGTAGGGGCCCAAGCTGTCACTGTTTGGGTTGTGGGCTACGTGGGCAGAGGAGGAGAAGCTGGGATGGGAGCAGAGAGATTAATGGGAGAGTTTAGTTGGTTAAATATGGGGGAGATAAACACAAAGACACAACAGGAAACAGGAGGGGAAACTGCGGAGCCCTCAACTGGCTCTCATTGACCAAGCAGTCTGGTAGAGTAACATTAAAATGTACACACATATCCATCGTATTTCCATCAAATCTGAAGTTAATCCACTGGATCTTGACATCCTCAGATGGTGGAAGTACATGGAGACTTTTGTGTTTGTTATTGCAGCCAACCACAGAGCAGTTCCCATGCTCAGCTTGTAACTTTGTACTGGCCCACAAAGCAGTTTGCCAACACAAGAGTTTTGCCGTCCTTTTAGGGAGATTTCCATCACATTTTTATCAAAAATAAAGTTAATCCACAGCGTCTATCCTCAGATGGTGGGAGTAGAGGAAGACTTGTTTTGGTTCCTGCAGCCAACAGCTGAGAAATTGGCAGCTCATACTGTTACCTTCCACATCTTCGCATAGCAACAGCAGACAGTGAGGTCGGGCTGGCGTTTCAGGCAGTTCAGGGGCAGTGTTTTCTGTGGAACAGAATAACTCTATTTGTCATGGACTCTGGACTTTGTAAATTTGCAGATATTTTACATGCACAAAAAAGCAATATAGTACACTAAAGGAAAGGGGCAAACCCAGCGTCATATGTCTTCTTTGAATAATAACTGTACAAAACACACTTTTATTCTTTTTACAATATATTTGATTTTTTTTTAACAGCTTTATTGTTCCGTGCGAGGCATTGTTTAAGTGTTTATTTCAATTAAAGTTTACAATTTGATATTGTTGTTGTTATTGTCTTTGTGTTTGTTAAATTACACCTCACCACTATAAAAGTTAAGTGTAGCACTCAATTCATACTTTTAAGTATCAGTTAAACAGTATGGCTTCTGGCTGAAACATCTGTTAGTCATGTGCTTTTACGCATTTGATTTACAGGAGATGTTATTTTTAAAAAACAGTGTGAAGGCATGGAATACCTTTAAAACAAGAGGCACTTCTGCTGCCTAATGTCCCAGCCTAATCACCATGATGTATTAAACATAATCATATTAACCTGTTACTGAATCCATTCACTATGCCTGTTAATGCGCTAATAAATATTTATGCACAACTTACTTGTCTGCACATAACGCAGGGGTTGGCATTAATATGAGCTCTGTAGCTTTAAGCATTAACTGTTACAGCGGTTTCAGCAGTTATCGGTTTTTTCCTCATTAATATGCAGATTTATGCAGGGAGATCTTCCAAAATCTATAGGGAAACCTCTGAAGCAAGTCTGAGAGTGTGAGTTACTGTGCTCATAAGGATGAGTCTGCTCAGAGAGACTTAAAATGATGAATGTATATGAGGTTACACATGGCCCATGTGGACAACTATCACGAATCACTGTCACTGTAAATCATGCAGACTGCCTTTACATGAGGATGGAGTAATATAGATGTAAAATCTGACCATAGCCCAAATAGTCTCCCCTGGATAGAGGTCTAATAATCTGTTTACATCCATCATCATGTGTCCGTCACATCAGTCCTCTTGAACGTACATTATTTATTTTACAAACTTCAAAACAACAGTAACACTCACAGGATGCAGGATGTCATTCTCCATATTTGTAAGAAATCAGCTTGTTGAGCCTTATCCTGCACCTTCAGAAGAATTCTCAAGAGACATTTCTATATTTCATTTTAAAACCTGCCTCAAGGGACTGAACTTTTTTTTTTGTACAAGTTGTTGCCCATTTAGCAGATGCTTGAATGCGTGCTTGCTTTTTGTTTGTTTGTTTTGAGCATTTATTTTGTATTTTTAATGTATTTGCTGTTCTGGGGAGCCGAGAGAAAGGATTTAAATGAAGTTGGAAGAAAATAACAATTTCTGAAGAGAATGCAGTGTTTTCTTCAGGGATTGTTTCATTTTGGACACATGCTCTCTGTAATGTGGGCGTCACAATTGTGTGAACAGATTTGGATTTATGTGCTACAGGATATTTCAGAAAGATGAACCATATGTTGTACTTAGTGTTGTTTAACTGACATGAGTGCACTGTGTCCAGGCCAGGTCAGAGTATAGGAGGAGAGGGAGACAAAGGATCAGGCATACAAATGTACATCAAGTTTTAGCCTCAAGTTTAGCTTCGCAGAGAGAGATGGAGATCAGTGGAATGAGGAAGAGAGAAATACTGAAAGAATCAGAATGAGAAGTTTGGTACCAAAATGAGGAGATGAGGCTGAAAGCTAGAAAAGCAGGAGAGGAAAGAAGAGGGAGTTCGAGAGAGAGTGAAAAGAGAAAGGAAGGCGGCAGCCGCAGTCAACCTTTACAGAAATCAATAACTCAAGCTAAGATGGAGACAGCGGGGCAGTGAGGGAAAGAAGGGAAGAAGGAACGGAGAGATGGGGAGACGAGAATACCAAGGGGAGAAAAGAGAAAACAGCTGAGAGAGCAGACACAGCTGAAAACAGAGTGTGTAAGAGAGGGAAAGTGAGATAGAGAAGGTTGTCGGGTCTTTGTGTGCTCAGGTAGAAGCCCAGCGGGTTAGTGTCTGGACCGGTGAGGTCAACCTCTTCACCTGCAGATCGACTGCAAACAAAGAGCAGGGTAGAAATGAAGCAGATGAGAAGAATGTAGCAGGCTGGATGAGAGAGGAGTGTCATAGGTTATTCTTTGTTCTCCTTTGAAAGACACCATGTATACCTCTGAAATCTCTGCTGTCTAAAGCCACCCCAACCCTTTTTTTCTCTCTCTCTCTCTCTCTCTCAGCGTCTCAGACTATAACAAAAGCTTGTAAGAAATTCTCAAGGCTGATGCAGTGAAGAAATCCTCCAAACATAATACGCTTTGCAAGCGACAAGCAAAATTATACCGCATACTTGAGATTTTAAAGGCCAGAATATTTTGATGTTTTAGAGTGTCAATCATTCTCGTTTAGACAGTCACATATCACCAGGGTTAAGCCAAAATCAAGGCTAAATCTCCATACCACTTCCAAGTGTTTAAATCAGTATTGACAGGAAAAAAAACAAAAGAGAGAGTACAGACAGGAATCAGCCCCCCTTGATGATTGTTGACAATATGTCTTTCACCCTTCTTTCCTTCCCAGTCATCTTTCTTCACTTAAATATATTTTACCCAGGATGTGACTAATGTGTGATCATGCCACGGGAGAGTACGACAAGAAAGGAAATGTAAATGGTGTAGCGGTCGTTTGCATCACAGCACAGCTGGACCATAAAAGGGGAAAAAAAGAAGTCAGAATTGAAGAAAAAAAATGTCTTTAAGGATAAAAGCCTGAAATCCATCATGCTCCTGACAATAAAGCAATGCAATGATGAACATAGCACCCAGTTGTCAGCAGGATGCACGTCTCCTTCATGAGTAATACAAAGCCAAAATCCAGCAAGAGCTTCTTTGATAATTGATAGACACTAGAGAGACTTGTTTCTGTTGTATTGTGTCACAGCAACATGAAAGAAATGTAGACTTTTGCTGTGGGCGTGTGCATGCCTGCTTGTATGTTTGAGTGTGTGGGTGCGTGCACACAAGTGCAGCAAGTTTATATCTTACATGCACCTCGGTGCAGAACTGTGATGTGTTGGAGTGCTTGTAATTAGGACTGCGGTGTAATATTAATTAATTTGCTGGCATTTTTTTTCAACCAACTGACTAAATTTGAGAGCTGTTTAGCAATCCGTGGCCAAAAAGATGAAAGGTAACCTGAAAAAGGCAAACAGCCTGTCAGTCCACAGAGTATTTACACCAAATGCGAACTATTCAACAAAGTATTGTATCTGAAAACAGCAGTATGGCTCCAACTAGTCATACCAGGTTTTTGTGCTACTTGACAGAGCTATAAAATGCTGTTTCATCTTTGTGCTTTACATAATCCTAATCCTCTTGAGTTGGTGTTTAGCAGGCACCAAACACCACAGCAGTGTGTCGAACATCTTGTCGTGTGCCTTGATGAATATTTTCAAAAATTATTATTCCTCTAAGAAAATATTCAAAGAGGGGATGTTTATGGCTGTGTCTGCTTGACATACTTTGCTTTTGCAAAACCTGTGCTAAAACCCTGTGTGACATCACAGATGCTACATTTCTCTGCGGTCTGTGTGTTCTGTGCATGTATGAAGGTGCAAATGAGAAAAAGCCCCTTTGCTGACATCCTTGATGAAGATGAGTTATTATTATTGCTTTTATTAAAATCCTGGCCCTCATTTACAGTCAATTGTCAGAGCCACATCATTTTCCATCCGAAAGTGTTGACTTATTGCTTAATTAACGTGAGCGTGCCCTATTTTTGCCCTATTTCATTTTGTTAATTAGATACTGCATGTTCGATGGTGTCAATTTACCTTTAACTAGAGCATGAATCCTCACACCTTAGCTGTGAATTTTCTCACAACTCCTGCAGTTTTCTTGTCATGAGAAATGGTAGAGAAGCCACACTCCCCCTCTTACCCATAATCCCTGAAAAAACCTGTCATGAGCGATCCTTCGCCTCTGCCTTCTCGCTTGTCATATCCTTCCTCTCTTTTTTGTCTTCTCTGTTTCTGACTGTTCTGTCTGTTTTCCCTTTTCCAGCTGCCTGTATTCTAAACTCTCTCTCTGCTAGCCTCCCTCTCTGATATTCCCTTTCACCTCCTGTTGCTTTCTTCCTCTTTGCCCTCACCTCTGTGGAGTTGTTTATGCCCTGTTCATCCTCCTCTGTAATTATGAGTGTTGTTCACTGTATCCCTATCCATATGACGAGCCTGACGGATATGCAGGGAGATGGATGGTGGGAGTAAAAAACAGAGTGAAAAACGAGCGCGTCTTGGCAGAAGCCATTTTCCTCATGACACATCTGTCCATCGGCCTTGACCTGAGGGGACACGGCACTAAATCTGACTTATAGCCATAAGCGCATAGACACACACACATTGATTGAGATTACCCTGCAGTAATGATGATTATGGTTGTTTATGGTCTTCAGCCTACACTTTTGTCAGTTACAATGGCTGCTGGAGATGTGTGTTTTTGTGTGTGCACATATTCTGTTTAGCTTGTGCTTATGTGTGTGCAGATGCCAGCTCGAGTGCATACTTTAGAGTCAGTAAAAGGGTGGTAATTGCAGCAGAGTCAGGTTATTGTGTCCTTTATCAAGCAGACAAGCCAATTAGGGGCACAACCATTGATATTAATTTTCCCTCCCTCCCCCTCTCGCCCCTTTCCGAGGTGTTTTTCATTTAATGGCCGAATACACTCTGTGATGACCCGTGAAGAGTTGTAGATGGGTACAGAGGTATGCAGAGTGAACTTACTAGAGCATAGCGTTGTGCTGAACTGCAGGCGGAGGAAGGAGGCTCGGCCTCAGAACTGTCAGGGAGGTGCATCGCATTATGGGTGCTCTCAGGTATAAATTGTTGAAATAACTCATTATCCTTCCTCAGCCTTTCTGCTGTGTCTTCTGGTGTAGACAACGGAGATGTCTCATCTGACATTACATGCACTGCAGGCACCAGTGAACTCATTTCTGCACTGTTCCTCTGGAAACCTCCTCCCTCCAACACCAAAATGAAGGTTTATAGAATCTGTTTGTGCTTTTTGCAACAGATGGAAAATAAATCCATGTTTCACCATTTACAGCACAATAAATATAGCAAGTGCTTGATATAGCATTAAGAATCTGTGACACACTTAAAAGTGCCCCGTGGAGTTTTTGGGAAACGAAGTTAAGTTTGCGTTCTGTGTTTCTCACCCTAACACATATCCTTCAGGCCCGATGAGCACGCTGCACATATTTCCCACTTCATTAAACATTTGCAGGGGGGATTTTTTTTGAGGAATTAAAAATTTACATTGTTTATATCCATGTTTGCGTGCTAGCGGTTTTCTTCCTCCTTGTCTTAGTAAGCACATTGCTACTCTCCATGGCCAGCTATTGCCACCAACTGTTGTCAAAAACTTCCCAGGGTTCCTTCAAGTTACCTTCGAATATTCAGAACCTCATCTCACCCAAATTTACTCAAAGGGTAAAGAATTACAAGGACTTGCTGATCACACGTTTGATATTTTGGTATGCACTGTATCCCTTTGCACATCAAAGCATAAGGGATAGACAGGGAGGGCGGGATGTGTTTCAAATACAACTTCAGATCAGGATCAGGACAAGGGGTGTTTGCAATTAGCATGGATTAAAGGGCAGATTATAGCAGGACTAATGAGAACATAAAGAGATTAGATGCTGGGAAAAGAGTCGTGGAGACACTGGATAGATAGACAGATGTGGAGCACAGAGACAGAGGGAGAGAGAAAGGCAGCTGAGACGAACTGATATGAGAGTGCAGGGAAAAGGTGCACAAGGCAGATATAAGAGAGGGAGGGGGAAAGGGTAGCCTGGTAGAGCAAGAGATCCAGGGGTGCAAAGAGAAGGTAGAAAGACAAGAGAGATAAAGAGAAAGAGGCCTCTGAGACCAAGAGATGTGAAGGAGCAAGGAAATGGTGGGGAGCATGAAGTAGAGAGAGGCCTAAATATGTGGGAGCCTGAGAGATGGAGAAAATGGAGGTGGGGGCGGGAGGTGGGAGGGGTTCCCAAAGAAAATTGATGGATAGGTGGTCAGGGAGAGGAGAAAGATTGAGACAATAGAAAGAGACAGGGGAGCTCGGCTGAGACTCGGAGACAGATTAAAGGAAGCAGAGAGGAGAACGCGCAGACACACATACGCTCGTACAGATAAACAAAAGGACGGAGACAAAGAAAGAGGCACACAGATTCTTTCTCTTTCTCTTTTTCTCATATATACCAAACACACTCTATATTATCTGGAGTTCTCTCAAGAGATCCTGGGCATGGCTAATATGCCTCTGCACAGCTTCCCACAAAAACAGAGATGTTAAGAGGATAGGAGGCTAACAAAGACCAGCGGGTGCAGAGTGGAGACACCAGGCTCTCTACACAACAAACAGAAATGCAAACAAACAACAACAACAAAGAAAAGGAACCAACAGCACCCCAGCAAAGAGGAATTGATCCACGGCTTAGTGTAAAAACTCTCCTGGATTGAATATGGTTGCATGGTTGTGTGTATGAAGGGCGTACACGCTGTCTTTGTCCAGAGTCCTTTAGAGAAACACCAGGGGCATATTCATGTGAATGGGTGCACATGTTTTTGTCTCCTGATGAGTGTTTTCCAACTGAAGACAGTGTCCTTAAGACTTATTCTTACCCTTATGTTTTTCTGAATAATACAGTAGCTACTCTCGTTAGAGGAGAAGGAAGAGGACTATTGATCCACTTTCACAATCCTTAGAGATCAGTGTAAAAAGCAGGTGAACTGTTAATAGGCTCATTGGAGCATGCCTTTGCTCTGTTGTTCACTCTGCTGTACATCTGCCCTCTGACAGACATCCTGTCACTCAGCGGGGTCAGAGAGGGAATTCGCTGTAAATGAAAGGTAATGCTAATATTCACTCTTTTAGGTGTAATGACTCCAGTAAAGGTGATTTCTGAGAGAGGTTTATGAGAAAGCCAGTCTAAGGGTTATGAATGCCATTCTGGCATTTCAGCTCCAACTGACCGCCTTTCTTAAAAGCCATCATTTCCCAGATGGGGGATATGAGCGACTAAGCATGTCCACTGCCATTTTGGATCCACTGACCTTTCAGTTTACGGTCTGACGGTCAGGGGTGCGATCCCTTGATATGAACTAAGTGTGGCTCATGTACTTGTGTTGTGTAGGAGTACCATCTGTGCACTGTTTGGAAAATCTTTGGTAAATTTGAAACAAGCAGTCAACCCTCCCTCCTTGTTGCAGACCCCAACAGCCAATAACATTTTTTGACCAAAGACATAAGACATAAAAAATATGCAACAATTCAATAAAGAAATGGCCTAATCTGCTGCTCTACCATCCATCCATCACGATTAAATACCAGTTGTAACCAGCAAATAATTAACATTTATAATATAAATGTTCACCAACTGGCTTAATTCTCAATGAACACAATTGGAGGGATCTGATGAATCAGGGACTGTCAGAAGTTACTATTTTGTTCCCTGTATTTTCCATTTATCAACTTTCAAACCACACTCATGTCACAACATACTGTATCTTATGTTGCTATTCATACTCAGCTGAAGCCTTACACAAACAATAAGAGTGACATTTGGTTCAGCTTATCACCATGGAGGCGGCAATCATGCTCTTTCTCTCACTCTCTCCTTCTCTTTTCATTGCTTTTCTTCTCTTTTACTGTCATTCCTTTTATCTCACAGCCTCCCAGTCTCCCGCTCCGCGTGTTTGTCTTTCCATATACAACTCTGTCTTCTCTGTCTTCTTCTCGTCTGTCTCTACAGCAGCCAAGATGAAGAAGATGTTGACATTAACCTCTCAAGATAAGAGGGAAGATAAATAGTTGAGTGTGTCTGCAGGTGTGAGTGCATGCATGTTTTTGTGTAGAGTACGTAGAGTCAGCCTTATCGCAGTCATGTCTGTCTTCTCCTGTGACCATTTAGCACGTCTGTGGTGTGATAATTGAAAGAAGGGGAAAGGATGAATGTAAAGAGTAAGATTAGAAAATGAGACACAGACAAGAAATTTGAGTTTGGAGTTATTTTTTTGATTTTTTTTTTTTTTTTAATCCCTTGAGGTTTAACAGATAATTCTTGTTTGTTACGGCTTTGGTCTCTTATCTGCATAGTTTTGGCTAATGTTTCTATCAGTGATATCTTATGGTACAAGATATCTGTGTGTGTGCACAATTACGGCAGGTAAGGCAGATCAAAGCTGAGCAGAGCAGTTCTCCAGGCAGAGCACGCATCTGTCTTTTTCACTGCTTTTATTTTACAAACATCTGTTAAACTTAACCTTAAAGACTTTTGCCCCGACAAGACTACTCGAGGACTTTATCAAATTCAAATCAGATCTGCCTTTTTTCTGCCTGATGTAATGTTGCAACACTAATTTCACTGCAGCGGGACTTCTCAGCCCAGCCAACAGGATAAAACGTTGGCATTATAAGTTTCTGCAGACCGTGGATTTGTTAAATTTGTATTTTTTTATGTATATCACTGTGAGGGACTCAGAGTAGAGCCGCTGCTCCTTTGCGTTGAAAGGAGCCAGTTGAGGTGGTTCGGGCATCAGGTAAGGTTGCCCCCTGGGCGCCTGCCCAGGGAGGTGTTCCAGGCATGTCCAGCTGGGAGGAGACCACGGGGAAGACCCAGGACTAGGTGGAGTGATTATATCTCCATACTGGCCTGGGAATGCCTCGGGATCCCCCAGTCAGAGCTGGTTAATGTGACCCGGGAAAGGGAAGTTTGGGGTCCCCTGCTGAAGCTGTTGCCCCCACGACCCGACCCCAGATAAGCAGTTGAAGATGAGATGAGATGAGATGAGATGAGATGAGATGAGATGAGATGAGATGAGATGAGATGAGATGAGATGAGATGAGATCACCACGGTTTGCAGAAATGCACAATAGCAACATTTATTCAGGCTAACTGGACTTCTAATAATTATGGTGCACTGTCTTTTTAAACCCAGGACCATTGTACACCCAAACACAAACACGCTACCACACTGATGAGCTTCATCTTGGCAGCGCCCTCTCACTGCAGCTCTCCATATGAACTGTGTGCCAGTATGATTCACATATATCTCCATCCTTCCGTCCTGTCATTCTCTCATCTCCCGCCGCACGTCTTCCTCACTCTCCACTCCTCAGTGGTGTGTTTTGGCAGAGCTTGAACAGAATCACACAGGAGAGTTAAACTGGCACAAAGCGTTTCCTGTCTGTATCGTCGATTACTCCACCTGAAAAACAGCTTATGTGAAGGATCGAGTTGGATTTTTTTGTAATGAAAATAGTCATATATTACTTACTCTCCACCTGTCTATAAAAATTCAGAGTGAAGACTCCAGTCGGGTGTGTTATGACATGGCAGCGTTAGTGAGAGGCCAAATAGAAACTGAGAAAATGTGCCGTTCACTCACTGTTGCACACTGCATGTTCTTGTTTGGCTTAGACACAAGACAGGGTGACTGTTGTTAGATTAGACTACACATAAACTATATATTTTGTTGAGTTGTGTACTTACATTATCCCAAATGTTTCCGACATTTCCAATGTTCAAACCAGGAGAAATCCATTATTCAAGGTAACAGCACACCAGATGATATTTTACAGAGTGAGGAAGGATGTGACTAAACGTAATGTGAAAAAAACTTTGGTACATTATCTCATCCGTGAACACGATTTCTGCCCAAGTCACGTTGGATTTCCATCGGCAGTGACGGTTGTTTAACAATGAAGACAACAACTTCTATGAACCCACTTGCCGATCACTTAGAAGTGGCCGCAGATCAGCTTCAAGGACGGTGACATGACACCTACTAATTGGGTTGAGGGGTGTTTCAGGAGGCTGGGGGCTTAGCTTGGTTGGCTGTGGTTGGGGATCTCACTGACCTATCTGTGAAGGTCTTAAATGCAACCTTGGTTCTCACTTCTATAGAAGTGCAACAACACAAACACACAGGCACACACACATATGTCTCCACACAAAGGGAGAGGATTGTGAAGTCTCTGGAGGAGGCAGTGTTAATCCTATTGACAATGGCTTGTCTGAACAGTGGCCTGAAGAGAGATGAGGCTAATTCTCTTTATGAGGACAATAAACCCACAGGTCACCAAGGCCAAACACACACACACTCACACAGAATATATATATATATAAACACACAGAAACACGTTCGTAGCTTCCTCCTGGAGTTTAGCCCCAGTTCAAAAAATCAAAACTGTAATAATGCAGTATATCACACCTCTCAATGCAACTGTGCCGCATTAAGTCTGCATCAATCCCCTCCTGTAAAAAATATGGCTCGGGAGAGTTCATTGTGTCTGGTGGAATTTGACAAAGCGATATTGACAATGCAGCTTATTTTCCTGGTATAAAGAGGGAAATGTAATATTGTTTCATTCTCCCTTGCTGGTATTGTGATGTATTTCCCGGCGCCAAAATATTTACACCTATCTCCCTGCCTAGATACTGTCTCATGCCGGAATACGTTATCCAAAGCAAAGAAAACAATATTACATTTCTTATTGAAAAGCAGTGATCCTTCACCTTTTATCCACTCATTAAAGGACACACACACAGTCACAGGCACACATGCACACAAAGAGGTGTTTCAGCACATCTGTGCACATCAGTTGTGTTCAAAAGTACCCACATTGACTCAAACACTTAAATCCACACAGATTCACACATAATAATGCAAAAGGTGAATGTAAATGAACCACCAAGTGTGTGTTTTAATAGATCTCTAAAATCACAGGTGTGATCTGTGACTAAGTGTGCCTGCCAGTCTCAAAGGCATTTGCCATCCAGCTGTGTAAAACATGTTGAGCAAATGAATTACCTTCAGCATGCAGCTGCTTGCTGTCAATATAAATCACATTAATGCGACAAAAGCCTCAAACAGTTAATGATTTAACAATTAATCACCTGTAATGGGAAGGAGTTTGGACAGTTTAGTAACGCAATTTAATTGCCTCCACAAAAGTTTGTGTCTTTGTCTCTGCTGTGTTTTTCTGTGGGAGGCACAGTGAACGTTGTCGGATAGAAACCACGCAGACATGATTGTACTTTTTCTTGAAAGGAACTTACATGTTCTTTTTTGTTTGTGTGTGTGTCTGTGTTTGCTCCCCAGATGGGACCCCCTACACTTGGTGGGTGGGTCGGGGCAGCGAGAAGCACTTCTACTGGGGGGGCTCAGGGCCCGGCATCCAGAAATGTGCCTGTGGCATCGACAGGAACTGCACTGACCCCAAGTACGACTGCAACTGTGATGCCGACCACAAACAATGGTAAGTCAGACTGTCACGTAAGAGTTCAGCAGGAGCACAAACAATTTGTATCGTATTGATTAAGTTTCAGTTTTGCAGAGACTTTAAGTCTGCAGCAACAGCTGGCAACGAAAAGTTTTCAGTCACAGCAAGTCCACCCACTGCAGTGGAGCACAGGGGGTCATACAGGAACATTTATACAGCTGAGTCAGCACATCTGTTTATTTTCATCACTCTGCTTAATGCTACTTTGAGTATCCAGCTGTATCCACCCTACCTCACTTTTATAGATTTGCCTTATCGCTAATGCAACAGTACATCTTGGTTATCAGAGGTTCGATAGCACATACACCGAATAAGAAAGAAGTTTACCTCAGAGTTTACCTGAAAATCATGGCTAAAGAAATACTGTCTTATTGTTTTGTTCCTTAAAAGACCTTTAACAGTGCAAAAAAGTAAAATAGCAAAATCTGTGGTCGTCAACTAGAAATAAGGAGCAGATTTTGTCTACTTCAGTCAATCAAGGTCCAGAAAAATCCCAATCTGACACTGTTATTGCAAACTGCGCATGTCCAGTGTTTGAATGGAAATCTTGATATGCATAGTAACAGTAACTAATTAGAGTCAATAATGATTCATTCAGTGTCAACATTTCTCCTTTTGAACTACCTGGATCAAATTTTAGTCAAGATTCTCCACAATTCGCCACAAACCAGCTTCACTTGAACAGTTGGGCTTCATGTTTTGTTCTTCAGGGACAGAGGAGTGTTTGTCTTTCAGTGGGTCAGAGGAACTGGCTGAACTTGTATTTTACTTTAACAATATTAAATGTTTTTTCAAAGTACTGTGCTTCATGCTTGCAGCTGTTTCTAAATTAAACTCAGTTTAAAAAAGACTTGTAAAGGTCAGTGTACCTATTAAGTGCCTATTATGTTTCATAAGTACATATTATGTTACCAAAAACTTCATTCTGGTTGACATTCACGCTTAAAAACGTCTCTGAATCCCTGCATATCTCCAGCAAAGAACACAACCTCTTGACTGAAAGGCTGCATAATAATTATATTGCTATATGAACTGAACTTTGAAGAGAGACATGACATAGCTATGGAAAGTTTGAAGGAAATTTTTTGACTGTGAAACCAAAATTGTCAATACTCTAATGCTAATGTCTGCAGTAATCCGTCAGCCCATACGCTGCCTTAGCTGGACTGTCTGATGAGGTGTCTAACTTCAAAGGCTGAAGTGACTGAATGATGAATGCCACCATCAGTGATGAGTTTATTTAAGAGGGGTGTTTGCCTCCAGATCCAAAAGTGTGTGTTTCAAAGCTCTTTTAGCCAGCTGATGGATCTTCTCATTAAACCAATTGCATCGCTGTCTGTGGGTGTGTGCATACTGTATGTTAGTAGGAGGAAGAGATTTCATTTGCTTTCAAGTCCCCCACCCCCCACCCCCCCATGTTTAAAACTGATGAGATTACAAATAAGGCTTACTCTGTCTCATTCCCTCCATTAATATTGTATGCATTAATGTCTCATTGTTTGGCTGAGTGAGTTTTTGATATATCACCCATATAACTCCATTTCCACTCGTTACCCATATTTTGCCAGCACATAGAAACACATGCACACACAAAGCCATAAATTACATTTCACTGTTTCAATTCCAAACTGCAATGAATGGCAAACAATTGAAATCAAATAGAAGAATTTAGAACAATTCCTGATTTAAAGACTATGATTTAAATAATCAAGTTACACAAGCTACTACACAGTTATGAAGGTAAACATCTAAATATTTCCAAACAAATATTCTATGAATGCACATAGATGCATGTATACACATATACTATTACTTATGTCTACAGTCAAAAACCAAAACTGGAGTTATATGGAGTTATACCTTATTATAGATATTAAAAGTGTACTTATAATTCCAAACAAACAATGCAATGAGCAATTGCAATGCTTGATGTAAAATGAGAATATACACCCAGCTGTCATATGCTATACATGGTAATCCTGCTGTAATACTATGATTTATTTCCACTCACGCAGGAGAGAGGACTCTGGTGTCTTGGTGTATAAAGAGCACCTTCCAGTCAGCCAGGTTGCAGTGGGTGACACCAACAGACCGGGCTCTGAGGCCAAGCTGACTGTCGGACCACTTCGTTGCCAAGGAGATAGTAAGTGTTATGTCGTGCATCTGTGTGTAGTGTGGAGTTAAAGTCATTTCAGCAATCTTTAGTATTTTGAGTGACGGGCAGCTTGGCAAATAGGTAGCCATGTCCGAATCCACACCTGTTCTCATTCCCAGAGTGTCGGTGCTTGATGATCCTCTGTGTGTCATACAGAAGCACATGGCACCCTTTCGCATCTGTATGAGACGCACCGGGCTTTCAGCTAACAGCTCCAGCCATCCAACGCCTTCTCATCCCAGGTCATCAACATTGACTACGCTTTAAGCCTCGCTGCCAGAAAGCTTTTTAACACATGCTTAATGAACTGTTTGGTGACATTTAGGCATCTAAACTACTGGGTAAGAAAAGATGTTTTTTTGACTTTTGTTTTCTCACAGGACACAAACCCGTCTCCTGGGTCAAAGTCGTATGTATAACCCACCACTCGGCCCACCGCTCTTACTAATACTGTCACCTAATAATGTCACCTCGCTCTGAGCGTTGAAGAAGTGCTCCAGGTTAGTGATTTATGATAAAGCTATTACAAAGCAGTAATACATAACAAATGAAAACCTGAAACCCTGAAACCAAATTAGGTTGTAGATAGTATTGATCAGATTTAGTTTAATAGTTTAATAATACACATTATTGGAACCCAAACAGAGATCTGATCCCTCTGAGTCCAGACTGTGGGACACTCTTGAGGTTTCTGCAAAAAATGTGAAAAGGTCAGTGATGGAGCCAGGAGCTAAATCACGCTGTGCTTTAGAACTATCAATAAGATCTTAAGAAAAAATGCAGACCTTACGGGGAGCCTGCACCAGAAAGTGAAAGCATTCTGGATAAGCTGCAGGTGCAAAGGAGACCTTTGAGCAAGGCAAGAGGACTGCAATTACAATGGCCTAATTGAGAGGAAATATGTGCATTAATGACTTCCTCCAAGTCAGCCGCTGAGAGGGGTGGTCTCATTTTCAAAATAATTCTCAGCTGGATGTCGAGACATGACTGCATAACCTTTGCGAACGGCTCAGCAAAGGTTGAATCAAGAGATCACCTCCAGTCTCTTTAATACAGCTCATATTAAAATTGCCCTGTTGACATTGTGTGTAGCTTTTGAACAGCTGGGGAGCACACAGACTTTTTTTATTTGATATTAAGCTCTAGGAAAATCCTGGACAAACAGTCAATGTTATTTGAAGACACTGTTAAAAATAGTGAAAATGTGTGATCATTTTACTCCCTGGGAGAATTTATAGAGAAAATCAAATGGGACATATAACAGAAGTCTCGAGGCTGAAAAGTATAGTAGTAGGTAAAGGTTGTCTCACCTATTAAGGTTGCTCTATGATGTCTGTTGAACCATGGTAGTGCTGTGTCTGAAACGCCAGCACATTGCCAGAGCAGGTCAGGTAGTACCGCATGGACAATTGAACATAAAATCTAGAACAATTAAGATCCAATTCTCCTGTATCTTTTGTCCAAAGAAGGTCATTTGTGTATCTTATGCAGGGAAGCAGCAATACTGCATCCTCGTGAACCTATGACAACAAGTAGCAATGTTGGAAACTGAAACTTTTGGTTTGTGACCTTTCTTTAGGTTCAATGTACAGTGTATGGTCTCCAGGGCGGCGACAGGCATGACCGGAGACATTGTGTTTCTGGTTGTCCCTCCATCTGTCCGCATAGTACATACATACATCCAATTCTCATGAACACAATATCTCAAGAACGCCTCGAAGCAAATCCTTCAAATTGGGCACAAACGTCCACCTGGACTAAAGGATGAACTGATTAGATTTTGGTGGTCAAAGGTCATGGTCACTGCGATATCATAACACTTTTCTTGTCATTATTCAACAGTGTAATTCAGGAAAAGAAGGAGACGTTGTGACCATATCTCACATTTGATCAGATACTGAACTGGTGACACTAATCTTGGGTGCCCACCTTGAAACTGTGGTAACTGCATAGATTTAGAGCCATTTGAAGATGTGCTTGAAGCATCTGCGTTTTAGAATTTGTAATCTTTTTTGCACCAACGTTCATATTTGAAGAATTGTTTACTGCCATGTCTCCCACTTTGTGTTCTATCAGTATCAGCCAAGCAAGTGTGTGTGTGTGTGTGTGTGTGTGTGTGTGTGTGTGTGTGTGTGTGTGTGTGTGTGTGTGTGTGTGTGTTTTGTTTCTCTCAATGAACTTACACACTTCAGGTGATTGTCACTGCACCATGTGATGAAGCTCTCTATCAGGCCTCTGCACTCCTCTGTAAAATAGTCTCTAAGTGAAGACAGCATGTTTCTCACTGGAAATTGTTGACTGCAGTCATACATGTCAGAGTGATAACTTCTGTTTTCCACAAAAATATACTTAATACCCTTTATTGAATTCTTCAATACATATATTATACGTCTGATGGAGGCCTGAGGCATGTAAGTACAAGGTGGTAACTCTGCCAGCTGTTTCCATGTTGACGTATAAAGGTATGTAATGGGGGAAACTGAAAGGATTGTGGAATAATGGAGAGTAAAGTGCTCACAATCTCGAAAGATAGCTGGCTACATTTACACTCTTACACTTATATTACTAGTTGAATTCATTATTTTAAGTGCCAGGTGCTAGGTGCACAATTTACCACAGAAGCTAAAAAAGCGAAAAAGAAGCCAAGCATCGAAAACTTTTATATTATCTCCACATCAGAAAAATCTCATTTCAAGCAAGGACACACAGAGAATAGATAATGACACGATGATTAACTCTCTTTGTTTGTAAGCATCATTTCTACATGGTCTACTGTGACATGTCACACCTGAACATGTGGAGTCAGTCAGTCAGGGACATCCATTCATTTTCATTTTTAAATGCTCAACAGTGTCAGCACAAAAAAACTCATCCCACTCTGCTGTAAAAGTGCCCCACCTTTACCAGGGTTGCACCACACTTGAGGCACCACCCATGAATAGATGTTGCTCTACTTACACACATCAAAGCATTTGGCGAACCCCAAATTAAACCCACCCACTGTATTTCTTTAGGGGTGATGGAAGCTGTGCAACTGTACCATCAGTGAGGACTTGGCAATAGTTAAAATGTCTGTGGAGTTTATTCTCAAAACAGGATTTAGCCACACAGCATACACTACTTTATTTGACCTTAGCAATCAACAGAAAGAAGAAAGGAAAGACTACTTTGGTCTTAATTATCCTCACTCTCCTTATGTGGAAGACAATTTTGCCTCTTTCTTCATCTCTAATCCCAGTGGAAATTAAACATTATAAGTATGTCTTTGACTGCACAATACATGCAGACATTGTTCGCCAAACTTTTGGAAAGTAACAAACCTCTTTTGACAAATAGAATGTGCTGCTGATGGTTTGAATAGGGTCTTAAATTAATTAAATTAAAAACTATTGTGACAGAGAACAAGAGAAAACACTTCATGCATAGCTGAGTACAATTGGGCACATTGTTATTCTTGGGTTGCACTTGAGTGTGAAAATAACACATTGCTCATATTCACATTGTGCCGATCAATCAGAGAAACGGTTGTTTTATCTTGACTCTCTCTCTCCTCTGGAAAATTATTATATGTATGTATGTGTATGTATGTGTGTTTGTGCACCTCTGTGTGTATGTGTTTTTCTGTCTGTGTGCACATGTATTTGTGCTTATACTTGTGTGTGTGGCCAGACAAAGGTATCTGAACTCTATTCAGAGACTTTCCATCTAAACACTTATCCTCCTATCCTTGTATTCTCTTCTGTCTTGTCCTTGTAGTTTTGGCTGTTTCTCAGGTAAACATCAGATATCAGATACTGCAGAAACACACACTCATACACACACTGGGAGGTCGTTTAATCCTTGCTGTGTCTCTTCTTGTCTAGTCTTCTAATCAGTGTTGGCACACTGCTCTCTGCGGGACTTTGGGTCATCTGGAAGACACACACAGATTCTGCCACTTTATCATATTGACCACCTTTCTTTCCTCCCAACTCATGAACCCGTTGTGCTTTGCTTCGCTTTGTCCTGAACCCACCTTTGATGTGTCAAGTTGGCACGGATTAATTGCATCACATTCCTGATGCATCTGTTATAGTTGGCTAAATGAAACATTTCTCATTCTCAATCTGAGTGGGCTTTCACACAAACTCATAAAAGTCAAATGGATGATGGAAACCTTATCCTAATGATGTAAAGCCACACAGCCATAAAGAATAGGTCCCATTACTGGGGGATATTCAGTAGCTATAGGGCTGGAAAAACACACACCAGCATGTGATGCGCACCAAAACACCCACGACCACTGATTTGTAGGCCTGTGTACCAGGGGTGTCAGCAAGGCAACTTGAAGATGGCGCAGGATTACACTTGTCGACACTGTCCTACTCTTAGGAAAAGCAGCAGTTTTATAACATTTCCTCCCCGGATCAGTACATCCTGGTTACTGTACTTTGAGTACTTCTTCTGTCTGTGTGGTGTGTCAGGTGTATTGGCATTAACTGACCAGGAGCCAAGCTTTGTTAGTTTAATATGCCTCAGGCAGGCCATGTGTCTTTTATCTCATCCCTACTGATTATGATCTGGACCCTAAACAGACTCCAACTACAGCAAAAGCTATTTTATTTAGTCTGGAACAAGTGAATCAAACTACATTTGTGAAGACAACATCAATGACTGTCACTTCCCAAATGCATTACCCACTGAGAGGATTCAGAACAGAACTGTGCGAATTCCTCAATCAAGCGGTTTTGTCATTTGAGATTGCCTCTGCCTCGCCCGTCATCTTTATTTTTTCTATCTCCTAAAACGCAATAGATTAAAGCAGCATAGAGAAGAAGTAATGTCGGCATCTGCTGTGTGATGCAACAAAATACCAGAGAGGTTTTGTAGAAAGTAATATCCTGTGGAGAGGAAAAGCAAACATGGATTTAATCTTTTGTGCAAGGCAGCATGATCATTACGATAATAATGCTTCATATATTATCTATTGACTGCTCATTTTTCATAGTAAAAGGAATAATAGAGTGGAGCTATGCAATCTCAGTGGACTGTGAGTGCAGATATGTGCATTCTTCCTGTTTTACAGAGAGACAGTGCTGCATTTAAAATTGCCCAAGAAATATAGCTAAGAATGGCACAAAGTTTCCACTCTCCTTTTTACCTAGCCTCTCAGTCCATCCGTCCATTCATCGGGGAGCAGGAAGTGGCCTGGTTCTGTCGAGGGTGCAGAACATGACAGAACACCTGCCCTCGCTCCTCACTGGTGTCACACTCATTATGGTCCCTTCATCAACAATCTGGTGCCACTCTCACTAATGTCCCTTCATCACAGAGCTGCCAACATATAAACAAACCATGATTTAATGACCCATGACATCACATCTGTTTGTGTGTGTGGGTCTATCATGTTGCAGTATGGCAGACACAATTACCAAAGATGGATCCTTCTGTCACTTGGAAGGAGCCATATTCTCTTTGTCTTACTCTATTATCCGGTGTGTGTGTGTGTGTGTGTGTGTGTGTGTGTGTGTGTGTGTGTGTGTGTGTGTGTGTGTGTGTGTCAGAGAGCGAGAGAGAGAGAAAGAGAGAGTCGTCCTCTTTTATATTGAGTGACCAAATTAACAAACTAACCTTAAAATGAAGATGACTTTGAGGTATGTTTGCAATAGTGCTGGCCAAGACACTGGAACATGGAGCATACATTATATATTGGTCCATTAAGGCATATTAAGCATATATTAAAAAATTCACACGTGAATAGGTACTCCGTTTATGATTGATGCTTCTCATACTGTGCATGGAGCTTTGTCTCAGTAAGAGGAATGATGATTGGCTGCCATATAATGGGTTTTCATAGGCAAATGACTAATGTACCAGGCAGTCAGGGAAAGTTTTAGTACGAAGGTACTTATGTGTCCGTGTGCGTGTGTGTGTGCGTGTGCATGCTTCTGTGTGTGTGTGTTTGTCTTTATGTGGTTGGCACAAAAGCAAGTAAGAGTATAACTTTGTACGTGCGTGCGTGCGTGCGTGCGTGCGTGCGTGCGTGCGTGCGTGCGTNTAACTTTGTACGTGCGTGCGTGCGTGCGTGCGTGCGTGCGTGCGTGCGTGCGTGCGTGCTCCAGCATTAATGAAGTCCATTTCCATGGCTAGTTTAATGGGTGTCTATACACTCACAGGAAGACAGAGAAGAATTAGTCCCATTTATTGATGTTAAAAGGGATTGGACATATTAATAGATGGGAATGAAAATAAATGACAGCAAATGAAGCAAAGCAGCGCATATTCTATTATTATAATGTAATGCACCTGTTATGAGACATGCTTGGCCTCATGGCTGAACAGAAATGAAAGCTTACGACGGTCACCTATGATAGTTTCATACTAATTAACCCGGCTTGTACTCATTCGTCACTGTTCATATGCCCACATGTAATTGATGTAATTCAAACATGCTTTTTAAGATGCTGAGGGTCTTGTCAGGCTCATCACTGTAAGCTTTCTTTAAAGGACCACTGTGTAAGATTTATCTATTGATAGAACATGGCAGAAGTTGTCCACCATGTTGCTTTGCCATGTTTCTACAGTAGCCCAGAACTGACAAACCAAACAATGTCTCTAGTACTCTCTACTAGTTTCACGCTTGCATGTTATTACAAGTTGCTGAGCGACTATACACAGAATGAACAGGTGATAAAAAACAGTCGACAAAGCTAGTCTGTATTCTTTTGAAACTTAGCCAGTTCCATTAACCCTGAAGGAGGAAAACCAAAGATGATCATAGAATTGTTTCTAATCCCCACTGGAGATGTTTGGAACACCTGGTGGATGTTTTTACCCAAAGCACTTTACAGTCCCATATGCATATGCAATTTTTAGCATAGCATTACATTCAGGAAACAGTACATATGTTTACTCCTTCTGTCTAACAATGATTTGTACACTAGAAATAATCTAAAAGAAAATGACTAGATGACACGTATTTCTCTGTCTTTCTGACTTTCATTTCCCTTTGTCTCTCCGATCATGTGATTATATCTCTGAAGGCATACTGCTAAAAATGTATGACAAGCAACTTAATTATAAAGTGAGATTGATAAAGGCTTCAGAGGTCTCAAATGATGCACACAAATTACCTGAAGATTCAAATACTACATTTACTGTGAATATACAAGACCATAAATTTACAAACCACATATGGCTCAATTGCACACAAATGAGATGGAATAGGGGTCTCAAAGGAAATTTAAAAAGTAATGGAAGTAAGAAATATATGCGTGTTGTGCCAGAGAGCAACACAGTTCAGATCTTTATATGTAGTTTCAAGTGTTATGTTTTGAACAATGATGTCTGAGCCATGCCCTTAGGGCCACTTTCTCAGTCAGATGCATCATCTTCCAAGAGAGGTGCTGCTTCCTCTTGTTATATGACACTATTGTTAGCACTTTGATGAAAAATCCTCCCTTTGCACCTGAAGTAGGTAACAGAATAAGTCGCAAGTGGCAAAGTTAAATGAGATGGCACAGTATGTGTGCTCTAGCAGGTCTGATATATCTTATATGTCATGATCTAAAGTGATATTATTACACTGTGATCCTGCATGTAGCAGGATGTGTGAGAATGAGGTTATTAATTAGCTATTGTTGCAGTGTGGTCTACTTTGCGGGCAGCCAACAGTATACATGAATTTGTGTTTCTAATGTCTATGAGCATGAATTTATATGTGTGCTTGTTTGTGTGTGTGCCTCAAAATGTCCTTGTTAATGACCTGAGATAGTGCAGTCAGTCATCCTTACCATCTGCTGGTACTGGCACATAACCCATCTGGTCAAGCATAGACAGATGAATCATCTAGTTGGCTTCCAGACCCAAACTTCACCTCAAACTGCATCTCACATCATGTCAGCCGCTACAGTTCAGTGGGCTTCTTTTTTTTTTTTTCTTTTTTTTTTATACATGTGTCCCTGTGGCCTCATCCACAGGTCAACAGCTGTTTTCAGTCTTTAATGCAACACCATGTTTCGATCAAATGAGTTAATGGGTCCTTGTAAAGAAACGTCTAACTGTGAATAGCATCTACTTGTGTAGTGCGAAAATGAATGATAATGATAATTTAATAAGACGAGGATGGGGTGGCTGCAGATGTGCTCAGTTTTTCTTGATTATGATCAGGATTCTTCTTTATCGATGTTGACTGGTCGAACGATGGTTCTTTTGGGATTCGTCTTTGTGTTTTTTCATGCTATCATGTTTGTCCCAGACCACGTGGTGCTTCAAGTGGAAAAGTCAGAGGATCACCAATATTAGTAGGATACATCATGTATGCACCAAAAATGTCTATGTGAAATGTCATGGCAGTGGTACTTGTGGAGATACTTCAGTCTGGACTAAAATGGTGCATCAACAGACCAACACTGCCATTCGAAGAGCTACATGTCTAAAACTACAATGTTTAACAAATTTTGCTTCATTCCAACTATGGATTAATTACATCAGACTTCCCCTGTAGTAGCAGGATTGAGCTTCAGTGATTGGATTGCATGCTGTGAAATTCTTTCCTTGAAAACTGAGCAGATCGAGCTGATGTTGTTGACTAATGTGCTGTTTTACAAAAAGGTTTTTTTTTTTTTTTTGGGATGCTGCACTCAGTCCTTCTAAGCATTGTGGTAGTAGAAGCCACCAATATGCACCAGAAGACCATAAAGAAAAAAAATGAATATCAATGGACCATTATCCTGTTCCGCCAATAAAAGCATTTAACATTCGAGTAGCTCAGCAATGGAGGCCACAGACATCCTGAAAGTAGATCTGAGATACTCCTGGCTAAGCCAAGTAGTGCACCACACAATGAGACCAAGTACATCCAGGAGAAAAAGAGACAACTGGATTAGAATTTCAGCACTGGCATCACCTTGAGAACCAATTAGACAAAGAAAGATGGCTTGTCAATAAAACCACTTCAGATTCCATCTGAAGACTGCCTGTCTGTGAATCACCCCTCATTAACCATTGAAACAGTTCCTAAAAAGGCTTACTAGTTTCTTGTTTCAATGTACTGTAAGTCTTCTAAATATGAACACGTAAAAAAATGTTTCAATCGAACACAGCAGCTTAGAGTAACACATGAATGAACTGTCTGTCTTCCCAGGCTGGTCTGCTCGTGTTCGCTGTGGCAGGTGGCTGTTCATATCAAACTCATTTCATAGAACTTAGGCCAACAAATTTGTGGCATAAACTTAATTTACCGTGCCTTTAAGCGTGTTATCAGGCATTATGGTTAGCAATTAAATATTTGCAGTGTCTCAGTTAGGAGAGACATTTATGGGCTGCATCAGTTTTTGAAACATTTGTTTGATAAACATTTCAATATGGGAGGGATAAATGTGCCACAAGGCGCAGCCAACCAGTTGCATCTGTGGGTCTGGCACAGGGGCAATCAGAGGTTTATGATTTGGCGTCTATTTATTCCTCTAACACCTCTTTCCCTCCAACACTCAGTTTCTGTCAGCCCCCTAATTTGTTGTTCTCCTTTGCTTCTCACACCATGAATCTCTTTTGCGTCCTTTCTCCCAAACCTCCCACTTCCCTTTCTTCCTCTTGTTCTCTCTCTCTCCCTCTGAAGCGTGACTCACCTCCCGGCTATGTTTCTATATCCTTGTGTCCTTCTTGCTTCTATATCTTTGTCAGAGTTCCTTTTGCTCTCTTGCTCAAAGCTATTAAGGTCTCATTCGGTGTATACAAACAGATATCACAGCCCATTTTTTTTCCATGTTATTAATGTATTTGAGATGTTATTGCATATTTGTGCTCCGAGGGATTTTGATTATGCAGTGTACTCAAAAAAAAACTGGGTAAATTCTTTGTGTGCATGCATATAAATAGAAGTTTTTGGTTATTTCATGTCAAAGTCCATCATTTTTCTGCCTTTAAACCGCTGCATATGCTGCAATCATCAAAACAATTCCTTTGTAATGAGTCACTGATTGTACATCTGGGTGTCACCAACTATGTGGCCCTTCCTTTCCTTTCTGCTATGATGGAACATCACACTAAACAGGTAATTATTTTTTTCTGTGGCCTCTGCAGGCTTCCTCCTGTTTAGTCCTCAATTAACCCTGTTCAATAATTGGCTGGACTCCCGTAGAGAAATGAACGGTATTCCAACTTCAAACACACTAATCACAAAGACAGCATCAGTAGGTGGTCATGTGTGCATGTGTGTGCATGTGTGTGTGCTTGGCCGCTATCTGCCCTTGCCCCTGGTGACAGAATGTTAGGCAAGGAGGAGAAGGGAGGAGCTAAGTCCAGTCACTGGGGAGTGCTTATCACGCTGAACCAGGAGACACACAAACACACAGAGATGCACAGACACAGGTGCACACCTACACTTACAAGCGTGTGATCACACAACGCACGTGAGAGCATTTGCACGCATAAACGGGTGTAAACTCACACATGAAAGGAAGCGAAGTGGGGCTGAAATGATAAGTCAATTAACTGATTAGTTGCTCAGCCAGGAATTAATCAGCAAATTTTTTTGACTGGCACACATTCTCGGGATCTAGGATCTCCATGCTGAGAATTTGCTGCTTTTCTTCATGAATTGAATAAACAAAATAAAATGTAATCTTGTAGATGCAAAGATGCAAATCAGATTAATAATTTAAGGATTCATTGACAGTTACTTTAATCATCGGGTGCAGTCCTAACACGCCCTCCTTGAACACACGTCCCTGTCCCTTCTGCTCCACTGTTCCTCTTCACTGTTCCTCCAGGGTTATGGAGGAGGCTCTGTGGCCAATTCTCTGAGGCATCAAAGAACTCTCACACAGCTGATACCACATTAGCCTTCACTCTTTTCCTCTTCCTCCTACTCTCCATGTGCAGCCCAGCTCATCCTCCTCCTCCTCCTCCTCCTCCTCCTGTCATCTGCCCTCTGTGTGACTTTACTTTCCTCCTTTCCATCACTTCTTCAATATTCTGTCCTCTCACCCGTGCCTGGCCTCTTTCCTCTTCTTCTATCCTTTGAGTGCTCTCCATTCCTCTGCTCCTCCTCCTCGTCTTTCCTCCCTACTCATCATCTTCCTTGAGTGATAGGAGCGAGACAGAGACATGGCAAGGCGAGAGGAGGGGAGACAGCAGAGAAGTCACTTCATCAACCACAGTCTGATAATTCATCAGCAGCTGTTTAACGTGCTGCCACTTTGTCTTCATTAGTAGCTGCTGGTTTCGCTTCATAAAAGTCATTAGAAAAGTTGTTATCAAAAATCCCGCAACACTTTGTCCATGTACCCTTGTCCCCTTCTCAGGTCCTCATTCAGAAGAAAACCAGTGGTCTCTCTCTGCCAATGTGATATGATCAACTTTCTTTTGAATACTATTGAAGTTGCAGGAAATTACAGGCTACGTTCAAACCTTTGCACAGACATACAGTTTTAGGTGATGGATTCATTTTTGCTGAGGAGATATTAAATGAGCCACATTAAACAATGGAAGTGAGATAACAGTGTTTTATCCAGAGTAGATTGATAGCTCTTCGAAATGAAATGAAAATGGATGCATAACCATTTGAAATGAAACCATTTCCACAATGAATTTATTCTGTGGCTTATCAGAGTGGGTTACAGTGTTTGCCCCAGTGCTAATGGGGGGTACAGAAGATGTATGTGTGATGGACAGGCTCAGATTTATGATTTTGCTTGGGTTTTTTTTTTCCATAGATAACTACTGGAACGCTGCATCATTCACCACCCCGTCATCCTACCTGCACTTTGCCACCTTCCAGGGTGAGACCAGCGCTGACATCTCCTTCTATTTCAAGACCAGCGCACCCTACGGCGTCTTTCTGGAAAACCTGGGCAACACTGACTTCATTCGCTTGGAGCTGAAATGTAAGATGCATCAGAGTGATACAGTGTGTGCATGAGAGTCATTTCCCTCTACATTTACCTCTCTTATTCTCTCTGTCACTCTGACTCTCCATCTAGCCCAGTGTGAGGTTTAATGCAGCAGTCAGTCTGATAGCACTGGGTACAACCTGTCACCCCACACACACATACACACACTCAGAATCACGTAGACACACAGACTGATGCAGACGCATACACCATTCAATTGCCTTCCTGATTGTGGTGCACTACTTTGTGTGATTGCAAGAGCAAGCAATCATTTATTTAAGGTAATTGGTGTGTGCAATAATTATGTCCATTATGAACCTCTGTTTAACCAAATCACCCATTTTCAGGGATGACAAAACACAAGCTCTCATACACACACACACACACGAACAGACACACACAGACAGTGTCTCTTTGTCTCTCTCTTTTTTTCTAAAACTATTCATATATTCATATACATGGGAGCATTCAAGGGCGCGTTCACATCTGAAAGTCTGAACCAAGGTTCATGCTTGTGTTACCTTGTATACATTTGATCTGTTTAGTTCTGCTTTCACATTGTAATTATGCGCACGCACTGAAGCCCTTTATGTGACATGTCTACTTCCTCTCATCATCACCTGCATGGACTGCGTCTCCCTATGCTTGACATTGATTGGTTTGTACACGGGCGTGCATCTGACTTTGAATTAAAGGAGAAAAGTCAACAGATTCATTTCATCTTGTTGCCACTGAAATTATAATATGGCATTACTACCAGCAGCACCAATTTCAAGAGCAATACTGGAGACTAGCTCGAATTCGCTAAATGAACGTCCTCGTCCTCAGTCTGTCATCCCTTCCAAAAATACCTGGAAGGTGCTTTTTTATGAGTTTTTTTCCAGTTGACTTGAACGTCGTTGAAGCATATGTCAATTAAAAACTTGGTCTCCTCCTCTCCCCATGTGTTTCCATGGCTCATTTTTCCTGCTCTGATAGCTTGGCATAACTTCCTGTAACTGATCCAAAAGTCTGAACTATCAAAAAAGATGTTTTCACGCTCTAAACAAATCAGGCTGTGGTTCAGTTTAATGTGAACCTTTTTGCCAGACCAGGGTTCAGCTGTTTGGTCCAAACCATGGTCCAGAGGAAGTTTCACACCTGTAATTTTGGTTCTGATCAAACTTAAAAACTTTTAAAAAGCAAACAGCTTTGCACCATCCTCACATTATCTAAGTCCTTTCTCAGACTGATTGACATGTCATGTGAAGGAGGTTCCTGGCATAGCATGGCTGTTGGTAGATGAGAGTTCGCATTTCATTAGGACTCAAATGGATTTGAACATTTGGTGTCAAACGCGCTTACTTACCGTTTCCTGCTGGTGTGCCTAGCCCATCATTTTGTGTCAAAATGCCAACCAGTAAATAGACACAAAGTCGAAAAGATGGTTTTTGAGCCAAAGTGCTTTCTAAAGCCATTACACTGAATTATGTCCGCTGGTTTATGGCCTTAAAGTTCTGTAAGATTTTTATTTATTCATTTTTCCAGCCTAACCAGCATTTGCACACAGTCAAATACACACCTATAAATGCACACATTTATTCTTGCAGGAAAAACAATGTGCTGACACTTTACTGTACATGCAAGAGTGAGACGTTTGCCAAAGGGTATTGGTATTTGTCTTCCACACAACGTGCACACAAGAACACATAGAGATACAGTAAGTATCTAGTCTGTCACGGCTGCACAGCAGGCCAGAGGAGATAGGGAGTCTGTGTGTGTGTGTGTGTGTGTGTGTGTGTGTGTGTGTGTGTGTGTGTGTGTGTGTGTGTGTGTGTCCCAAGGCTTTTAAAATGCCCCCACATCGATTTCCTCTCTCCTCTCCCTCGCTATCATCTTGCATTTTGCCCCACAGCACACGTTTAGACACACAAACGCAAAACGTCTTGCGTGCACACAAACACACACACGCACACATAAACACACACATAATCTCTGCCCTCTCGCTGGTGCAAAAACTGTATCTGCTGCAATCCCGTCAGGGCATGAAATGACTAGCATTAGGCCAGAATAGCATAGCTTTGCTTTTGCAGGAGCTCCACACATTTGCAGATACACACACACACGACCTTGTACAAAGCACACATTACTGTGACCTCAGCAGACTCATGTGGACTCTATTTCTCTTTGAATCTTCTTAGTAAGAAGAAGGCATAGACACATTTGAGAGGCAGCGTTGAAGATGCTTTCAGAACCATGTGAACTGGGCTGGTAACAGGATTGAGGACAGATAGAAAGGTCCCTAAATACAGAAATGCTTTACTTTTGGAGTGCTCTGAAGCTCAGTGGAAAGTATGTATGTGTCATGTTTTGAGCTCTTAAGGGGCTGCGACTTCAGTGATAGTCTTGCCCAAAGGTTATAAATGTTTTCAGTCTGGGATCCAGCAGAGAAATGTACTTTGCCACAGGAGACCTTGGATTATAAAATTGCGTTATTGCCTTTTTTATGTGAAGATCAGGCAGACACAAAGTTTACATCTGAAGTTTAGCAGTAGTCTATGCAGCGGTAGCGTTTAAAAGTTGTCAATGTCCTTCTGACTTCTGAAGAAAGATCTAGTTATCTACTAAGGAGCAAAGCAACAAGCCAGACTCTTCAAATAACTGTCAGAAGTGAATCTTTATCTCACTGTATCTGTTCTGTAGTCAGAATACTTTGCATTGTGAGCGTTAAAGTTTTCTGCTGATAAACATAAAAAAAGTTATTTTTGAAGAGCCTTCTTGTCACAAAGAGATGCTTAGCTTTTGAGACATTGCTTTAAATCTTACTTCAGCATCAACAGCAGCAGGTTTGCTGCGGCTCTCCCAAGTTTGGCTCGCACTTAAATAGAGTTTCCCTCCTTAAAGGGGCCAGATTGTTCCAGCCATCCCAGCAGTGAAAAACACAGAGCGAAAAGGCTAACAGACAAACAACAAAGAATTAGCAGGTGAAACAGGAGAGAGATTGAAGGGATAATGCACTGCCAGCGATCTGAAAATAGATGAGCATCAAAATGAATCTTCACATTAGACAAACACACACCCACATATATGCACACCCACCCAAGCAGCGATTGCTCACATAAAGGCACAATCTCTTTGGCTATTTATCATTGTTTGGTTGTGCTGTGCTAACACATAATTTAGAAGTTGGCTCTTTCAGCCTGCATACTAAAAGATGAATAGAAGAACATATAGCCAAAATAAAAAGCTCTGCTGGGGTTTCTCTAGGCCAACATGCAAGTATACCTCACACACACATCAACACTTAAGACGTCCATCACAGTCGTGCAAGTAGATGAGGCAAGCTCTGTGCTCTGTGGGCACTTTAGTTTTCATTCCTGCCTGTGCACACAGAATAAAAAAGGAAGGTTTTAGGGCATCCATCTTTGCTTTGCAGTGCTGTTAAAACAGCACACAAATAATCAAACACACACACTCCCATGCTGCTCAGCGTTGCTATAGCTGCAGTGCTATAGCTTTGTTTCTACGGAGGTATTCTGATATATGTTTGCCTTTCTTTCAGCATTTAAAATAAGTGATGTTACTCCTCCCTGCCCTGCAAACCAGCTCTGTGAATACAGACATCATTAATTCAGTGTATTAAAGCCTGTTAGAGGGCTTATATTCATTCTCACTGTGTTTGCATGCATCTACATGGTGCTGTGTTGTGCATTGTGGTTAGTTGAGTGTCACTTTTCAGATTTATCTTACCTTATACGTTAATGCACTCAGCACATCCAGAGATGATTTCTGGTGTCTTTGCATCTCAGTTAAGTGGAAGTGATGATAACGTCTGCAAGAAGAGGGATCAAGGAAGAAAGTAAAGAAGGAAGGAATGATGAAAGGGAGGGCAAAGTGACTGATAAGACTGATGGGTGAGTGAATGCAAGAAAGCAAGCAGTAAAGGAAGAAACAAATGAACCATGAAGAAATGAAAGAATGAAGGAAGCAATACACAGGGAAGGGAGGATAGACTCAGGGGGGCGATGGGTAAAAGGAAGACAGAGGGAGCAAGTGAAAAAATTGAGAAAAATTAAGGAATAAACAAACAGAAGAGAGGTAAGAAAAAGACTAAATGCGTACTGTAGAAAGGATGCAAGAGTTAGAAGAATGGAAGAAAAGGTTGAGGGAAAAAAGATAATTAGATGAAAGCAATATAAAACGAAGGAAAATGGCCAGGCATATTGATTAGGCAAAGGGAAAGAAGAAAGTTCATTTCCCCATTGACCATTACATAAAATTATCCACTCTAATATCTGAGCCTAACGAAGCCATAATGAAGCAGTAACATATAGATCCATGAAGTGGTTATCTATCACCTCGATGACTGCGGCACTCTGTTGCCAATAACCACCATACAGCACCACCCATAATATCTTGCCTTCATACAGCAGCCTCTCTGTGGTACCAAACATTAAGAAAAGGGTCAAATTGGCTTTTAATTTGGTGATTGCAAATTGTCTTCCCAGCAGCAAAAATAACTCCCTCGTTGTTTCCTCATTGTTGCTTCATTCCTTTCATCAGTCAAAGTTGTAGCAAGTTGAGATAGAGTTGGAAATAAGGGCACACATACAAGGACACACACACGTGCGCACATACATATGTTCTCCTTTTCTGTCATAACACCCACACACACACAGTGTACAGACTGATCACTGTTCCCTTCAGAGAGGTTAAAAGCCAGTTATTGGACTGACTGTGTGAAGTTGTGATACAGTTGGAAATAAGGACACACATACTCACACACAAAAACACACTCACATATATGCGTTCTCCTTTTCTGTCTTAACACACACACGCAGTGTATAGATTGAGTACTGTTCCCTACAGAGAGGTTAAAAGCCATCAGACAGTAACAGTGCACTGCAGTAGCAAAAACATCTGGAATGGACAGGTGGCAGGCTGAAACGCACACACACACACACACACACACACACACACACACACACACACACACACACACACACACAGAAATACCCATGAACATTTGACCTGTTATGGTCATAAAAGATATAACAGTGCCCCCTGTTGGTCTGTGTAAATATTAGGCAACTGAACTATGGAGTAGCAATAAACTTTGAGGCATTTCAACTTCCTTAATTTCCCATATCAGATCCTAAACACACACATACACACACACACACACACACACACAAATCCACTTATTTTAGGATGATGAAAATAAATCATGCAGAAAAACAAGGGCATCTTGTTCTTTGAGCTCATTTTTCATTCATTTTACTTCTCTTTCCTTCTCTTTGTTCATTTACACACTCATTTCTCTGTTTCATCTCTCACTCTTTCTTCTCTCCAACCAAACTCGATGAACCTCTAAAAGTTCAAAAAGAATAAGAAAAAAAAAACACATGGAAACTGCTGCCATGCAACTTCATGTCATGCAAAACCAACAGTTCCTGGCACCTATCGACTGTCTACGAGATTAGTCCTGTCCAAAGCTGTGAGCAGCCGTGTATTGCAAAGCTGAAATCTATACAACTTGAATGAATGGCCTTGAAACAAATGAGCCATTAGATTAGAAATTGAGCACATATTTACCTGCAAAGTGGACTATGAAAGAACAAGGACTTTATGGGTTTTAGAAAGTTGTAATGTTAGTAAAGATTTCAGGTGAATTTCTTCATTCTTTTTCTCACACTCTCTCTCTGCAGCTCCCAAAGTCGTCTCCTTCTCCTTTGACGTCGGAAACGGACCCGTGGAGTTAACGGTACATTCGGAAACACCCCTGAACGACGACCAATGGCATCTCATGATGGCGGAGCGAAACGTCAAAGAGGCGGTCCTTCAGTTGGATCAAACATATCGGGCATCTCAGCTTGCTCCTGCGCAGGGACACACACGGTTAGAGCTGTTCAGCCAGCTCTACGTAGGTGAGACACACACACACGCAATCCAAACAATGTGTAAGAATGACTCACACAAATTTGATTGCAATTTGAACATTAGATATACGCTTTGTGTAGGAGGGACAATCAAAGAGACAAACACACCATAATTACGAACTCTTATTTGTTGAAAGCAAATGCCTAAGTACATATCATTCATGTAATTCTATTGAATTAAAAAACTATCTGTGCCGTCTGGATTTCCAGTAATGCTGCCCTCGAATACAGAAGTTAAAGATGTAGCAGCCTTTACTGGAAATCACAGGCTTTTCTCTGAAGAAGCTTCAGTTCAGCTTAGCCACAGCCAATGCTAATTAAGTTAATGTTAATCCAACACACACACACAGCCATTTCACACTGTAGGATAGGCACACATGCGGACGAGTACATCCTTGGAAACTCATCCGTGTAAGTGATCAGAGTTTTAATAAAGTTAGAGCTGAGCCTCTGTGCTGGCTGTGAGGGTGTGTGACTAAAACTAACTTAATTTACTTCCTGTAAAGGTCATTTCTTTCATACTTTATATTTCTTTGGAGTTTAAGAAACAATCATTGCACTGAGAAGGGATCAACCCTCTGACTTTACCTCTCCCATGCTCATGCATTCTTTATATGAAGTATAGATCAAACCCTTAATATCACACCAATTATCCTTACATTGAAGGTCTGCTTTGCTGTTTATGGCTTTGTCTTCCTCTCCATGCAGCTCCTCACAAAATCCTCATAAGTTCAAATGGCAGGAGATCTGTCCAGTTTTCTCCCTATGCTTTCACTTCTCTGTCTCTTCTACCTTTTGTGCTGAGCTATCAATACTCTGGGGCTAAAACAGTTTTAGGGATTTGCGGATGGAAGGGAAAGTGCTGAGCTGGATCACAGAGTTCCCACTGTCTCATGGAAAAAGTTCTGCCCAAAGGAGATTGTTCCAAATTCCAATCAGGCATCCTGATGTGATAGCCTTACCCTCCCCAATCCCCGTTTATAATATAATTTCATCGTCTCACTCTCACTTTTGCTGATTCGAACGCTGCTGAAACATCCTCACCTTATCATGTCCCATTTTGCCTCTCAGTGTATTTGTACTTTCATTTAGTGGGATGGGAAGGGGCGACAAGGTTTCGCCACTGTGCAACTCGCGGCTATGAAACCTAGAACATAATGGCATCTAGATAGCGCCTCGGCCATCACCTCATTTGCATGTGTGTATTCTGGCTTTTCTGTTGAAGGAAGACAAGAGACGGCTCAGGTCTGCTGTGTGTGAGAAACATGGGTAATAGTGGAAGAAACAGGGAAAGCAAAGAAAAACTTTTACATACAACCCAGAGTCCAAAAAAAGTTGGTACAATGTATAAAACATAAAAAAAACAGAGTGTGATGACTTGCTAATACTGTTTGATATCTCAACCGAAAACAGAACAAAGACAATATATTTAATGTTGATGCAGCAATGTTTCAAACAAGTTGGGACAGGAGCAACCAAAGACTGGAAAAGTTGTGGAATGCTCCAAAAACACCTGTTTGGATCATTCCACAGGTAAACAGGTTCATTGGTAACAGGTGATAGTATCATGATTGGGTATGAAAGTGAGGTTCACCACTTTAGTGAGCACATGACTGTATAAAGGATGTTACGATATGGGATCACTTCATAAAGCAATTGTTGGTAAACACAGTTTGTTAGCAAATGTTTGCATTCTGTTATTGTTTACCTTTCGCACAGTGTCCATTTCTTGGAATCAGTGATGTACCAGCAGCCTCAGAGGTGACAGCACCTTCTCATATCTAATCTCCAGGCCCTGCTTAATCCTCATTTGAGGATTGCTTTGAGAAGTTACAGTGTGGCACACAGAAAGTGACCCAGCCACTAAAGGGAAGTGGTTTAGATTTGGCCTCTGACATCCAGAAAAGATAGAGATCCTTTCATGTTTGATCCCGAGATTAGGAAAAGAGTGGAGAGAGCCCTGCAGGTATCAAGATTCTGTCTGAACTCACCCGATTCTTCCTCGAAACCTCCTCTGGCCCTTCACACGTCTCCTCTGATTGATATTGATGTGACTGTTTGAAAGTGGTGAGGGAGAAGAAAACAATGCCATCAAGACACCTAAGTAAAAATTGTTTTAAAAAAGATGTTTGTTTATGATTTCACATGAAGACACAGGAGGGAGATACAACAGGGAGCTTTATTTTGCTCACCTTGCTCTCATATCTCTCTCTGTATCATCTCCTTCTCTCTTTCTCAATCAATATGCTCCTCATCAAGCATTTGATTGCTTTAGTGTTTACTGCACAGTGGCTCATTTGCTCTAATGGCCTTGAGAGTAAATGTTATACCATCAGCCTGCTGTCATTTACTTCACACTGTTAACTTTTAGCTCCCCAATTCGCTTCATACATGCACATAACTATAAATCTTCTAAATCACCATCTGTTCTTTTGATTTTCCTTTTGATTGATGCTCACAATCACAGTTTTTATGATTTTGCATGTTTGTGGAATGCTTTGTCTCTCTTTGTGTCTTTTGTTTTTTTTTGCTTGCCTGTGTCATCTTGGATCGACATCTTGCTTGTTGCTACTAACTGCATGTGCGACACCTGTCACAGGGAAACCAGCCTCGCTCACCTGCCAAGACAGTAGGTAACATTTAATGAGTGCAGTGAAACATCTCTGTGACACTGGCACAGACATAACACAGAACAAGTATAAAGACCCCAGCTACAGTTCAAATAGTGTGTTTTGTTGCATGTGATTTTGATGCAGTGGTGATTAAAGTTTCGCCAGGGTTATCATCTGAAATGTAACTGTTCATGCTCTTGTGCTTCTACATTTTTTTTATCTATACTATACATTAACACATAGGTGTGATGAATTACTGTGGACTCGAGCTTATTGCAATAAAAAGGAACAATTTCCATGCAGGGATCCATCAGAAGCAAACCCATTATGGACCTTTAAGAGAGATAGTCGGTTAAAAAAAAAAAAAACTTTGCTGTAAACCAACAGATATAAAACACTGTGCTGGTAAAATTGGATTTATATGATAATATCGTGCCCCCTGGAAATTGTGGTAGGTTAGGAAGACTTTGAAATGGCATTCAGACCATGTGAATCAAAAATACTCATATAAATCCAATACATCCAAAAGTAATAAACACAGAGTGGGTAAACACTGTTCTGAGGATCTTGTCTGTATTGAGCAGCAAACAGACAAACAGAAAGAGAGAGGACATCCAGTACCACCACTCTATTAACCCACTGATACAATGATAATGGAAGAAATCAGGCAGCAGATGCCTTTTGGTGTAAAATGGGCAATTTATCTGAATGGTTGTATCAGGTCTAAAAGAACTGCATGCACATACTGTAAATGGGTATCATATGTCCATTCAATAACAGTATACTGCATTTAAGTGCATAATGCAGGTTTATTCATTACTTCATCATTATTCCACACCCTCATACACAAGCGCACAGTGAAGGTCAAAAGTTCACATTTTATGACTTTCTTTTAATTGAATATTTGTCTGTTGTGTATTCTGTGTGTATATGTGGGTGAGTGTGTGCTGTACATGTCCTAATGAATGCAAAGGGTTTCCTCATTAGCACATCGTTACAGGGTAACATAGCCCTTAGTCACACACATCACACCCTATGTAAGCAGGTGCAAACACATGTTGTGTGTACTGCTTTTGTGTCTGAATTTCTTTCCATGTTTCTGTGCCACGCACTGATGTGCTTGTGTTTGCATGTGTGTATTTCTGTGTGCATTGGCGTGTGTGCGTATGCATGTATACAAGTCCCATTTTTTAAGTTGATACATGTAATGAGATTTAAGAAAAGAAAACACTAAACATCTGATAATGATATATTAGCAAATTAAGATTTTACATGAATCTGTTTGACAAGGATCCCTCAGATTTGGTTGCCACAAAGGATTATTTACAATCAGCAGTAAACCTAATTCTGTAAATATGGAATAAGAAAAATGCATTGGAATTAAATTATTTTAAGTAAATGTTAGATAAATACATAGAAGAAAACATATTTACCAGAATGCAGCACAACATTACTTTTTTGCCCCCATATACACCAAAAGGAATAAATCTGTGATTAGCCAATATTGACTTCGGTCAGGCTCTACTACACGCCATTTGTGAGTTATACAGACACTATACGCACCTGTGTGTGAGTACCTGTGTACGTGTCCATGCTGGTCTCCTCAGGCATCAGAGCCTGCTGTCTGTTTAATCAGAGACTGATTTAGACCTGGGTAAACAGGTGGCAGAAACCCCCAGCCAATCACTGGTACAAAATAGATTAATTAACAGGTCTACTAAAAGTCAAAAATGAAAAGAGAGAAAGTGTGTGAAAGCCCAGCTGCATCCTGATATGTGAATAATGCGTCGGCCGGTGAAAATCAAAGTGCACGTATTAGTAATCTTATTATATCTGTGTGCTACCTGTGTGGCTAAGCTGGCAGATGTGTGCATGAGAACGCAGCTGCTCAGGTGGAAACTGTGTGTGTGACCGTGTGTGTTCAAATCTCCTTAGCGTGTCTTCTTGAATGGGCACTTTTCTGTAATCCAAAGGATGCAATTGAGAGGTTTTCATAACTAAAATGCCCCTCAGCTCTTGTTAATGATAGTGTGCTTGAGCGTGCGCCCATACTGGTGTGTTTATCCATACAGTGTAACCGTCCTCTGTGGGTGCGCATGTGTACATTTCAATCTATACCTGTGGGTGTATGTTTATGAGTGTGTTTATTGCTATAGTCATTTAGGCTCACATTAATCTATTTAACACCCCTACTCTGTCCAAGTTAATGGGTAGTTAGACTGTAATGGTGCAAGGCCAGAATGACGATTGAGGCACTTTAGAGGAATGCTATCGACACCCCAAGGCTAAACATTAATGCTTATATTGACTCCTTCAAGTCAGGTGTGATGTGTTTTAAATGTGTGTGTTGTATGTAGTTTCTGCGCCTTCATGCGTCCATTTCCACGTGCATGTGTATGAGATGTTCATTAAGACACAGTGTTCATTAGGCTGTTTTAATTAGAAGGAAATCAAACAAGTTGAAGGTTGTTGCAAGAACAGCGTCACAGTCAGAACGATTAACGTGACATCAGTGGCTTCCTCCAGGCGTGAGGATATTAACGTTTGTAAAAGAGATTAAAACAGCCTCTTGAATTCAAAATGCCTGCTGTGACCCTGGCTTCCATTCTTTCTCCCTTCCTTCTCTTTATTTTTTTCTCTCCTATCTCCCAATGTCACACATCCTTGCTCCACTGACACCACCCTCCCTCTCTCCTCAGGTGCCGCAGGGGGGCAGAGGGGATTCCTGGGCTGTATCCGAGCCCTGCGGATGAACGGCATCACCCTCGACCTGGAAGAGAGGGCCAAGGTCACACCTGGGGTCAAGCCTGGCTGCCAAGGCCACTGCACCAGTTTTGGAATGTACTGCCGGAATGGAGGAAAGTGCGTGGAGAAGTACAACGGCTACTTGTGTGACTGCACCGACACCGCTTATGATGGCCCGTTCTGCACCAGAGGTGAAAGGCATTTTAGGAAAGACAATTTCAGTCTCTATTTAATAGGTAGATCACAGAACTATAAATGCCTCACACTGCTTTCCATCTTCAAAACCTCAGTTGCAAGACAAATCTATGTCCCCCTGTGTGGGCATTCAGGTTTTTTTTTTTTGTCATAATCTGTTTCCCTTTTTGCCAGCACTGCAGGGTTTTTTGCAATTCCCCCAGGTATCTACCAGCAGCAGATAGCTGAATTTCTTTTTTTTTTTTTTTTGCTTTATTCAAACCTTTGTTTGAGGAAGGGCACCTTTGTGAAGCCAAGTTATCACTGGCACAGTAACTCTTAAGTCTAATGGTGGCAGGATTACTGCTGGAGTAGTTATGTTTCAATGAGCTTCGTTGCCTCACAACCCACTGTGAGTTTTGCTGCGCTCTGATTGTCCTCACTTCCCATTCAGTTTGGAGCTGTCGGTGTTCAAAGTGTTTGGGCTTATGATAAAAGGCATCGATTGAGAGTGATATTGTGCTTACCCACCAATTCTCCCTGACTTTGGAGTACACTCGCTGAATGATAAAACTGCAAACGCAGAGCTGAGAGATCAAACTAAAAAACAAAATGCAAGTCACTTCGCTAAGCGCTGGTAGCTCTGAAGTTCAGAGATGAGAAATGTCATGCTGTAACTTTGCTCCTGCATTGTGACATATTGCTAAAACATCATGTTTGTTTCACAGGGATTCATTAGATACAGCATTAAAGTTCTACTTCCCAAAACAAGTTTTCATAAAATGCTCTGGGGAGAAGAGCAGCAGTGCTGTCACAGGCTTTCTGCTTGCTCCCAGTCAGAGAGTTGATCCCCGACACGTGAATTAATTTGTTTCCTAAAGCCGAATAGTGTTTTTCCCCTGTGCTCGTGGCAGGGGGGTGACAAGATGACAGAAAAGAAAAGTGTGTGTGTTTGTGTGTGCGCACACGCGTGTGTGTGTGTATGTGCGTGCATGTATTTGTGTGTGTGTCAGAGGAGAGGGTGACAGTGTGTGGTGATGTTAGTGTAAGACACGAGAAGACCTCCTCTGAATTCTGTCATAACCAATCAGGCATTTCAGGATTTAGAGAATAGAGATTACTGTCTGTATGAGGGTGTGTGTGTGTACGCGCGTGTGTGTGTGTGTACGTGTGTGTGTGTGTCAGAAAAAAAGAGAGGCAAAGAAAGGGGGAGAGCACACCCTTGTGTCTGTTTGTTTCTGTGCATGGCTCTCCTCTTCCTCTCCTGTCTCCTCCTTTCTTCCTTTTCACTCATCTTTTGCTTCCAGTCGTCATCTTTTTTTGTTTTCCTCGTGTTTCCCTCACTCTACACACACGTAGCTTCTTTCTTCTTCTCCTCTCTCATCTCTTTTCTCTCTCCTGTCCCTTTCAGCTACGACTCACCCATTCCATTTCCCCGTCTCTTCTTCTCTTCTTTCCTCCTCATCCTTTTCCTATTCTGTTCTCCCTCCTTCATCTCTGAATCTGCCCTTTCTCCTCTTTTCTGATTCATCTCTCTCCTTTTGGTTTCTCCTTTCCCCCTCCTCTCCTCCCTCCCTCTCTTTGCTTCCTTTTTGCCCCCCTACTCTGGCTTTCTCTTTCCTCTCCTTCCTCCTTTTTTGCTTTTCCCCTCCAAATTTTCTTTTCTTCCTCACTTCTGGTTTCATCTCTGGCCCTCTCCTTTGCTCTCTCCTCTCCCAGTTGGCCCTCTTCTGTTTTCTCTTTCCGAATTTTTCCCCCTCTATCCCTTTAATCCCCCCCACCTCCCCAATTCTCCCAGCCAGTGAAAAATGCATGAAGCCCGCCATAATTGCATAGTGCATTTCCATTGTATCCATATTTACACACTGCTCAGGGGACTCCACAGTATTATTATTATACACTCTCATTCTTCTGCTTTTCTGCCCTTGAGGGTCACAATTGTGCACATTATACATGGACACACACACACAAACTCACAAAACTGTACGTACATACCTGTAGAGGTTTGCATGCTTGCACAAATTCCCTTTCCAAAACTTCTTCACATGCTGACATGAAACACACACACACACATAAAGGGTCCCTGCCCTGGAGCAGAGTTTTCTCATTCCCTCTTATGCTTCCAGACAATTGTGTGTGTTGCTGCGGAGGCTCTGGGCAGATAGTCAAAGTCTCTCTTCTTTTTTTTTCTCAGCAGGGCAGAGGAGGCTGAGACAGGTTACAGAAAGGCCCCAGTTTGTATGAATAAAGATAAAATGTAAGAATCTATAGCTTTTAAAGTGAAGAGGATGGCAAGATTGGGGCCAGCTGCACAAGCCCTTTGTTAAATTCAGATGTGGCCCAGTTAGAAAGCAGCCTTCTGTGTTTGCTGGAGATTTTCAAACAGGTTGCACAATTAATTTACACCCACAAACTACCAGTTGTAACTGTTGCGCAGCAAACTTAATTAACTGACAAAGCTAACATTAGCTTGCTAATATTTGGAGTTTAGAATGAAGAGCAAAAGAAGTCGTATGGAAGTTGCTCAAAACGTCGGACCTGACACTAACAAAGTTACACTCTTACATTACAAATTACACTTGATAATAAAATTATGTGGTACATTTGGAAGATTTTCATTCCATTTGACAAAAATAATACAACACTGACCAAAAAATGTTAGCGTGGTTAGCATAATCTGATATTCCCCACTCATTTTAAACTGCATGAATATTACTAAATCTAATACCTTAATACTCACATATTTCTTCATGCATGCATTTATAGATAAAACAAAATAATACCTGTGTTTATAAATGATCATGTAGCAGCCTAACACCATCATTTTTGGAAGTTTGAAGCGTTTAAGACATTTATTTTAATTTTTTTAATGGTACAACCTAATTTACAGTCAATCGCTACAGTTTACTAAGACCTTCAGCAGGACTTTACGCACAAACTTCAGGTTGACAAACAGCAACTCAATCCAGCACTTGCAAGTGTGAAATTGGAACAACAGTAAAAAAACAAAAAAAAAAAAAAAATGCAGTTTCCTCTGTTTTGGATGTTTTTGAACATTACGATCACAAGAGATTGACTAAACAACGGGGTCACAAGATGTGAATGTTGTTGTGCGGTAAGAAGCAAGCTTTTTTTGTCCTTTGTTCGTAGATATTGGAGCTTGTTTTGTTCATTTGTTTTGGAACTGATGGGAGGAATTCAATGAAGCGTTCTGCTCTGATGGAAATGCTGCGTTTGGTCTGATTTAAGTCTGATTCAGTTAATACCCAGCAGCACTGATCTTGGCAGACAGTGAACAATCCAGTGGCATCAGAAAAGGAAGCGAGAAGAAGGCTATTTGAAAACTTCACAAGCTCTCTGCCTGGTTAACGCAGAACAATTGGTAAAATGGGTCTCTCCAGACTTCCAATGCTCAAAATTCTAAGCAGAATAGAGAAGAAAATTGTGTTGTTGCTGAGTAGAGGTGAGATTTTGCCTATACACCAATACCAGTCAGAGAACTTGCTCATTTTCTAGTAATAAGCCTTCTATTAAATTTAAGTAATGTAGCTTGAAGTATTTAGTGTACTGTGTCCAGTGGGAGACGATGGGTGAAGTGAAGCTTTAAAATAAGATACATAAATGTGTTCGCTTAGTATTCCTCATTCGTATTGGGTGTAGTTATATATTTTCACCGCTGCCACTGAGGGAAAGCAAACATACCAAGAAACAGTCCATGGCATTTACATACATATACATACTATCCAAGGCTCGCTGCTTTCCCTTTAACCACTCTCTTTCATTTCACGCACATTGTGCCTTTTATCTCCTTTATAACTGACACGCGGACACTGTGCATGCATGTACATACACACATAAACACAAACAAGGAGGATGACAGAAGTATAGAAAAAATAAGATCCCGTCTTCTCAACACTTGATTACAAAAATCAATAAGCCCCCTGGAATGGCTGGAATATGCCATTAGGTCTGTTGTACTGGTAAACAATGCACTGTTTGGTTTCAGATGCTGGAGCACAGCAATTTAACACCCACTTTACTACACCTCATGAGCACGGCCATATTTATGTGTGTGCTTATTTTTCTCTGGCAATATAATACCTACCCTGTTGTGTCTTGGCATGTGTGAGTTTCTAAGCGCTTCCCCTGTGGTTTCTTTCTGATGGAAGGTGTTTTTCTTCTTTGTTTTTACCTTTCTATCTTTCCGTCTTTTCTTTCTTCTTTGCTTTTTTATGCATAGATGCATCTGTTGTGATTTGCATAGCTTTATGAAATATGTTAATTCTCCTGTTTGTGGTGTAAGCACCCTGACAAGCAGTACTTGCTGTGTTTGCGGGTGTTCACCTGCTTGTGTGTTTATGCATTTCTTTGTTATTTCTTCTGTCATCTCACCCAGATGTTGGGGGTTTCTTTGAGGCAGGAACGCTGGTCAAGTACAACTTCATGCCCAGAGCGGTTGCAGGAGCTAGTAGGGACACAAAGATCCTGACGCACCAGTTGACGCCACATGAGGTGAATCTAACAAAGGAGGAAGTGGCCTTTAGTTTCAGCACATCCAATGCTCCAGCTATTCTGATGTACGTCAGCTCCAAGACGCAGGACTATCTGGCTGTTGTTTTAAGGCAGAATGGTAAGATATACACACTTAATTTGTGGTAACTCACTACTGAGAAGCCTGCTTGGAGTAATGCTTGTTAGTACAGTTAAAGGCTGTCCTTGCAGCAGTTTGGAAAGTAATCTTCAAAAATCATCCCCATTCAGTGACCTCCCACTGGGCAGCAGACATGCAGGGAAGCACTTTGATAAAATAGCATATAAATTTTACAGTGCCATCTAGCGTTCAGCAATGCAGCACTATCACCAAAATAGAACCACAAAACACTCACTCTGCCAAGGGCTGTTGCTAAAAGTTCTTGCCCTCCCTGCACACTCAGGGCTCTGAGACAGTAAATATCGATAATCCTGTGTCAAGCTGTGGCCCCTTTGAATCATTCAGGGATTCCTCACCCCCTGCACCACCATCACTTCTGCAAGCTACATTTTGCCTTTGAGTGCTCTGTTCAATCAGAATGCTTTGGGCAGAAAAAACTGTTGGAGGGAACAAAATGAACTTAAAAATGGGCCAGTCCTAAGTGTCATCCAGTAGTAACACTCTAATGGACTTGTCAGAGATCATGTTTTTACAGCCACTGCTTGAGGAATATCTAGAAAATTCATTTTATCTCTTCAGGTGTTTACTGCCGAGAGCTCATGCTTAAATCATTGTAGAGAAGTGAAAAATAAGTTGTTGGGCTGAGATGTGAGGTTTTGTACAACCGGACCAGGTTTCAAACCACCGGCCTGTGTGTCTTCAGGTTCACTCCAGGTGCGGTACAACCTGGGAGGTCTGAAGGAGCCATTTGCCATAGATGTGGACCAGCGTAACCTGGCCAACGGGCAGCCACATAGCATTAACATGTCCCGAGTCGACAGAAGCATCAGCATTCAGGTACAGACCACACACGCACACACTCACACCTCTGAGCCCTCTCCAACACATACTTTAGACATTTAGTTAATGCTCAGAACGCGAGAGATTTATGTCTCAATTTCAAGATCCCACTTACGAGCAACCAAGGACTGCATGGGATTGCCATCCAGGTGCATGCACACTAAAGATTCACACACACACATACTCAGTCACAAGTATGCAATCACACAACCACAACCAGTGTTAGCTGGTTTGCATGAAGTCAGTGTCCTGCTGTGTCCTGTTCTGTCGTCTGCTGTGATGAAACTGCTTGTCCTCTGCCACTGTTAATCCACTTCCAGTAGACAGTCTAAGTATAGCAACAGAGAGAGGGCATCGATCTGTCTGTGTTTGTATAAGTGCACGCAGGCTGCTGTGTGATTGTGACTGCATGTGTGTGTGTGTGTGTGTGTGTGTGTGTGTGTGTGTGTGTGTGTGCGCGTGCGTGTGTGTGTGTGTGCAGGTAAGGGCGTTGCATGGCTGTATCTGTACATGTTTCTGTTTGTGCATTTTGTGAGTTTTTACATATCTATGTGTGTATCTGCTTTTGTGTTTGTGTGTGTGTGTGTGTGTGTGTGTGTGTGTGTGTGAGTGTCAGGAGGAGGGTGTTTGTGTGCTCTTGCAGCTAAACAGCTTAGTACAGATCAATGCAGCCAAGCCGTAGTCAGTAGCTGTCAAGGATGGGGTGAAAATACAGCTAAACTATTACAGACTTTGTTCTGGGCTAAAATGCTCAGATTTTCTCACCTGTAAAAACTGCTGTAGTTTTTTGATGCATTTGGATCAGAATACATTTGCTGCTGCATTGGCCATTCACCAAAAGGAATTGAACATGTACTCCACGGTTTCTGTATGCATGGCCTCACACAGAATTTGTAATTTGAATACCATGTTTGCACATCATGTGCTTTCTAAGTCTAAGTGTCATATACGTCATAACATTCATAGGATTTGCATTTTTGTAGCTGTTCAGCCATTTCATACATGTGCATGTTTACATTTCATACATGCCATCCCTTTATATCCAGAGAGACTCATTCACAAAATCACTTGTGGAGAATCCACCTACCCCCTACTGGCCAGAAGGAGGCACGACATTAATCAGAAATTCACTCACCTCTTCTCTGCAAAGCTGCTGAAACACGTGGAGAGTGCCATGTCAATAATTTTGTGTAAACTTGTTTTTACTAATAATCCACCTATTGGCTTACATTCTGCACTGTTTACTCTCAGTGGACTGCAGTGTTTATGCTGACAGAACCTTATTTCCCTGCAGGCATCAGTGAAGTTTGATCTTGTCTATCTTACACACACACACACACACACACACACACACACACACACACACACACACACACACACAAATATTTCAGCACATAACTGCAACAAAAAATAAAAAAAAACATGAAAGTATAATGCGAATGGGGAGACATTGTTCACATAATGTAACCAATCACTGTATTACCACATGAGAACAAATTAAGTATTAATCTGTTTGCACCGTGTTTTAATGAATACATGGATAGAAAGGACATTAATAGCTTGAATAAGATATTAATATGAATGAACATTACTCTAAAGAGAATCTCAGTGAGATCTTTCATTTCAAAGTATGGGTGGATTTCTTCACTTGCATTATTCTTAGGACACAAGATGCCTAATAGGCAGTGAATATTTAATTGGAGTGCTCTTTCTAATTCTGCGGCGGCGGGTTAAGATGTCAACCTCTGTTATTATAATTCCAGGTTCACATGAAGACCCTTCACTGTTGCTTTCATTTGAGGTGAAATAAAATGTCGGCCGCAATGAATTACGGTGCACTTGCAAACCCATAATCACTGCATTGCATCTGTACATGGAGCTATGACCCCCCCATCCACACAGGAATCTCATCACCTACGTATACACAACACAGAGAAAAAGTCAGACGGCAAGAAAATTAAAGTGAAAAATCCAATGGGAATCGTCCTCATTTTCTGAGCAAATCACATCCTGCAGCTGCTGATCACCCCAGTGGGAGCACTTCAACATGATGCATCCCTTTTTACTGGAATAGCAAGTGATTGGAGCAACTGTACGATTCCTTCCTCATCACACACACACACACACACACACACACACACACACACACACACACACACACACACACACACGCATGCATGCACGCACTGTCTTCTTCCACTGGTTGATCAAAGGCTTGATTGTGTCTAGATAGTTCAGCCCAGTGTTCAGTGTGTGACTGAAATACAAACTATCAAGCTCATATCCCCAGTTTATCACTCCCTATGCGCGTAACCTGTACTCTTAATAACAATCCTTGGAATCTTTGTGTCCTTAAATGATGAGAATTAAGAGAAACAGCAGTGGGCATGATGTGCTAATTTAGATTTAGGAAAAAAGACAGAAATCAGCAAGAGAACTGTGGGGGAGGGATAAAGAGAGAAAGTAGATGAAATTTGTAGATAGGGCATGAGAAGTAGAGCCAGAAGGTGTGCTAACAAAGATAACTTTGATGAATAAAACTTTTTCATGTTGCCTTATTGCCTCAGGGCTCTTCTCAAGGTACAAACATGCACTTAATATCCGAGCGTAAACAGATGTGGACATGCATACCAACAGACATGCGTGCACAAACGAGACTTTGTCAGGTCAACTCGCTACGAAAGCTTCACACTGCTACACTACAAAATCAATTCATCTGTCCACTCCACTTCTCTCCTACTATCTCACCATACCTCCCATACCTTCCCATACCCTCCAGGGTTTTCATAATAGTTTATTTACTTCTATCCAGGAACCATGACTGTAGCTCACATTCTTACTAATGAGTTGCAAGGAATGGGACATATTTTGCTGACGGCAACAAAAGAAACACTTAGCAAGACTAGGAAGTGAGCAGGTAGCACCAAGAGGAAATGTAAGTCGGCTTATTAAATTCTCAAATATCGCACGCACAGGAAAGATGTTAATTACCTTTTTTTTTTTTTTACCTGATGTGCCTTGCATTATCCGTGAGCCAATAAAGAACAGGTAACTAAACCATGTTAAAGAAAGAAATTTGAATATTATTGCATTTCCAACCAGGATTTTTGTGGCGTTGACTGTCTGAACCTAAAGTAGCTATGATTATTATTTCTGTATTAACAAGGGATCACATGACCACTTATATGTGAAAGGACTCGTGAATCGTCAGCTGTCCACAAAGCACAAAAGCTCTAAAAGACCACTTTACACTACCTGCCCAGCATCAAATGGCAGAGAGTTAGCAACCAGCAGAGCATTTAGCAGCTAAAGTGCAAGATATTTCCCTCAGGAGTTGGTGGAGACTAAAATAGAGCTAAAAGGTGGGCAGACATTGAACTTACATTTACATCTAAGTGGGAGCTGTCTGCTGTTTGTCATTACAAGACATCTTTTCTATAATGCGTCCGTTAGATTGAGCTTCAGTCATTCAGCAAATTCTTTGACGTGTCATCCATCAACAGCATTTACAGTCAGGCAAAATATGCTAAACTTTTGCTGCTTTTGATTGTTCAAACTGAATTATCATGAGCTGAAATGTACACTTGTTTATTACTCAGTTTGAAATTAGATCACAAGTTATTGCATTATGCATTAAAGCCTAAAACGGCTTTTTTTATTTATTTATTTTTTTTTTTTACAGCTCGCCATTGGCATTTTAAATTTAACCAACACATTATTATTTGGACAGCACGCTCATCAGAAGGCTTGTTGCAGCTGCTTTCATCCGAGATATAACAACATGGATGAGAGGCAGAGATATGAGTCAGATGTAATAAAAGTCAGTTATGCTGGTAGGCCTGCCAGTGGATCAAATTCAATTTCCAGGGTAAAAGAGCAAGTCGAGTGTTTACCTGAGGCTGCAGAGGTCTCACTTCTCTGCTATCAGGGTTCCAAATCTTAAAGGCATTTAGACCAGCGACTGTTTAGTTTAAAGAGCCGACAGAGAACAAGTGGTAAGACAAGTAGAAGTGCGGTAATTGGAATCTGAGAGCGCAAGTCACAGACGAGAGAAGGAGAGCGAACGAAAAAGACGAGAGAGTCAGAGAGGGAGGAGGGGGCTGAAAGAGAAAAATCACGTCTCTCCATAAAGAAAGCAGACCCACAAAATATCATAACAAAGGCCGCTTTGATGCATTTAGGTTATCTATCACCTTCTTAGTCCTGAGGCCAATTTCAACATGTGAACTTCAATGTGCACACAAATACCTGCAGAGACGTACGCGCAGGCATACGGAGTGCAGTGCACGGAGCAAGTGTTTGGCTTTTAAGCAGTCTGTGAGGTCTCGTCTGGTCAGCTCGGCATACCAAGGCTAGATCAAAATAAATTCCCATCTCTCCATCTCTGGCTTTCCCCTTCTCTCAACCTCTCACACACTGCGAGGGCTTAGAGATGAAAGTGAGGAATAACTTCAGGCACCAGACATTTCATCTCTGCTTCCTCTCCACATATACTTGTTGCTGTGGTGCATTAGTGGTGTGAATGGTTGGCACTAGCTGGGACAATAATTCAATAGTTTACTTGATAATGATGTTTAACTTTCTATTAAAAAACAAAAACAAAAAACAAAAACAAATTAGCATTTATTTGCTCTTAGTTTCTATAATGTTTAGTCTGTGATGGGACTATTTTTGGTCCCTCAGATGTCATTAAGGAAACAGAGCTGCCACAGATAAAAAGTTCTCATCGTAAATTAGTGTGAATATATACAGCACATTGGCTAAATTAGATTCTTTTGAGCACAAAGGGAGCTAAATTTCACCCATTGTTAATTTTCTCTTTGTCTAACCCCTGATTACTTTGCTTATGTAAGCTTTATGTAACTTAAGAGGCACTAACAGCGCTTAAAGGAGAAAACAGCATAGTGTAAATGGTGCGGCATAAAAGGAAAGGATCTCAGTAATTGCGGTTGTAATTGACAAAGTTTGGTAAAATGAGGTTTCTTCCCTGGCTGTCTTCCTCTGTGGACCTTTTTGTGGGGTTTTGAGACTCAGACGGCCGTCCCTGACGGTGCAGCCAATTTGTTTTCACAGATAAAAGTAAATAAGCTGAGCGCAATTTAATTGTGCCCCATTATCCCACCCTCCAGTCACCGTGGAAAACAAAACCCACACAATGCTCCACTGAGACCAGGCTCTTGGAAACAATCAAATTAGGATATGCTCTCTTTCTCTCTCACTCTCTCTCTCTCTCACTCTCTCTCTCTCTCACTGTGTGTGTGTTTGTGTGTCTGTGTGCCCATGTATTACTCACATTGTGGGGACTTGCCATATTTGTGGGGACTAAATGCAGGTCCCCATAATGTAAACCATGACATTTTAGGGTGAAGACTTGGGTTAGGGTTAGGGTTAGAGTTAGGCAAGTAGTGGTTATGGTTAGGGTATGTCTCCAGGAAAATAACTGTAAGTCTGTGTAATGTCCCCAAAAATGATGGACAAACAAAACATTTGTGGTGAGAAAGAGGGAGAAAATCTTCTGGAAGGTTAGGGGGTAGAGAGATTTTTGTACATGGGGGGGACTCTACTGATTCACACCTGTAAGCAAGAACAACCAGACACACACGCACATATGCACACACACACAAATCTCAACCCCTTGGTGACAGTCCAGCTCAGCTCTCAGCTAAAAGGCCACGACAGCTATTCTGCACATCAATGGAACAAATTTCCTGTAAAATGTGCAGTAACAGAAGTCATTGTTTTCAATCAACCTCCCCTCTCTTGTCTTGTGCCGTCAGTATGCATTCTGCAGACCGGTGTATGCAGAGATACAGTTCTCCTGTGAGCTGAGAGAGGGGAAGCAGGAAGATCTTTTATTTCTGGAACACACCGAAACCAATTTGTGGGGTTGAAATGATTCTCGTCAATAGCACCGGCTGCAGCCTTCAAGCTAATTAGAAACTTCAGTGAAACAGCAATAACAAGTTAATTATGTTGCAGGGATATTAAAGTCGTGTATTCCCTCCCTCCATCACCCTCTCTGCTCTCGCATCTCCACCGACGCTGGTCTTTGTAAACGTGCTGCTTGTTCTCTCTGTTTTAAGTTCTGGGGAGAGGCTTTGAACCCGCCGCACACTTTAGAGATTGCATATTGTTAACTAATGTGTGCTCATTTATCTGTAGTCCTGGTGAAGAGCTGTTTGTTTGCGGGGTCATTATGGAAGATCGCATTTCACTTGGCGCTCAGGCATGACTAGCTTGACTAAACAAAAAGGAGAAACTTAATTAACAGCTTTCCAAATAAGAGGTTTTGTTTAATCATTTGAGATGAGAGTACAGTATTGTAGTAGTGGAGCAGTTCCCATATGTCTGCTGCATAGGACAGATGCGTCCACATTGGTACTTTGATCAGGCCTTGGTAGACACCACTTGATGTAAGGATTTTCATAGATTTTTCTCCTGGCTCAGAGAGGATGATAAGAGAAAAATACTAAAAGATGTAACACAGGTGGATTTTTGCTGAATAATCATACATTGTCGGGCTCAGAGAAGGCATTTTAAAAACTCAGATCTTCTTTTTATTGATAGTAGAGTTTTCCCATGCCTCTTCAACCATCTGGATGCAAAGTGTGTCAAGGTTTTGGGGGATTTTTTTGGTTTGGAGCATGTATCACTCACATGGCAAAATGTCTTTAGCCTTGAAGAAGAGTCAGTAAGGAACAGACATGGATTAATATTTGATAGGATACTTGTTTCAGTCCTAGTTTCTGTCTCATGGTAATTATATGAAGGTTTATTGACAAGGTACTGAACAATTTGGAGTTTCCCTGACATCTTGAAACCACAAGAGGGCACCAGTGATCTGTTGATTGCATGTTATAGCTCCACAGCACCTGTCAGCAGTGAATTATCAACTCTTCCTCTTCATCATCTTGTGCACTCTGTTTAATGTGCTGATGCAGGTATTAGGGTGGGTCTTTTTAAAGGGCTGTAGTCAGTAGTTTTAGATCCAGACTGTCTTTAAAATGCAGATGCTGATATAAGATCTTTCGCTCCCTCTCCCACTGTTTTAGTTGGATCATTACCCTCCCGTCAGCTACACCCTCCCAGAAGCCTCAGACACACAGTTCAACCTGGTCAAGACGCTTTTCTTGGGCAAAGTCTTTGGTGAGTAGCAGCTCATTTTTTTAACCATTTTCACACTGTGGGAACTTTAACCACCTCTTCATAGTTCGGACTACTTGTTTCCAAGTTTTTTTTAGAGTGTTAAGGGGCTCAGGTTTCTAATCTGCCTCCTAATCATATTAATTGTTAATTAGTGTATAGGTGTGATTAATGCTGTTTAGTCTGCAAAATATGTGAATTTCAGGATATTACAAAGTCCATGCATTTGCTCAAATGTAATAAAATTGTGGTGTTGATCTTGCTGTAATCGCTGATTTGATTTCCAGTTTGTGCACTTGGTTTAAGCGAGACAAAGATGATCACACACCAACAGTCAGCTGACGTCTGTCCAGTCCAAAAGTAAAAGCCTGGACTTGAAATGTGAGCACAGCGTTGCAGTTTTTGTTGTCTGCTGTAGTTATATTTAAGTTCTTAGTGTATACTTTTCTCTGCTTATGCTGTATATCTACTTGTTGTTCTGATCTCTATATCTTTAAATTCATGCAAAGATAAGTCCCTTTTGAGAAACCACCTCATTTACAAATGGTTCTTTAAAACACAATGTATACATGGATTAGCATTAATGAGCTATTAAGGCAAATCGAGACTGGAAGATGAATTAATTAAAATCCAAATGCACATAAATAAAATCCTCCATGTGCCTATTTATTGAGTCTCTGTAGAAAAGAGGTTGTAGTTACTCATTATGTCCACTAGAGGCTGCCAGAGGACCATAGAGGCATATTGGTGCAGCACCTGATCTGAGCTGCATCTATCTCTGTCTTATATGGGTGTGAATGCACATATGTGGCCAATAAGGTTATGAAATCTGGCCAATACTATGTTAGGATGGAAAATTTCTAATTCAAATTACCTTGTCCTTTTATTGCTTAGCACCTAGCCGACTGCCCAGGATTCCTTCAGTGCTTGATCAGCTTAGAACTGTCAGACCCTGTCCCTGATAGTTTACTTGTTGGAGCGCACCCCATTTGTTCCCCCTCTTCATGTGCATCAAATAAAGGCAAAAGACAAAAAAATCAATAAAAATTTTAAAACGTAAATGGATCCCCAACCTTTTTCTTTTTGATGTAGCTATTTAGGTTACTCAGCCACAACTATTTTGACACATTACTTATAGGAAACACGGGCACTGAAGCTGATTAAAATGTCTCTCATGATCTGCTGCATTAGTTTATTTTTTCCCCACTGAATTTACTGAGACCATTGGTCTTAACAGTCCAAACACCAAACTTAAATTACACTAATTATCCTAATTATCATTGGCCAATTATTTTAACTGAATTTGGTTCTCATAAGTAATGACTGTAGTTAATGTCATGATTTTGGTGGGTTTTATTAGCTTCTTTGTCACTCATTGTTTACCTCTGACAGAAGATTATATCTCAGTTTTGCTACAGCTTGCTCTGTTTTCCCCTCATCTCTTTCATCCTCTATCTCAAGAAAGTCAGTGGGGTTGAAGTAATGTCTGACTTCACTTACCAGCCAGAACTATCGACTGCTGCACGCACCACCAGAACCCCTGGGAATATACAACAGCATGCACGCACACACATGAACAAGCACACGCGAAACACAGCCATCCATCTTTACCCAGCTTACTAACACAGCACAGATGCTTTGAGGACACGCAGGACAAAGTCACCTCACATGATGAAACAGCCCCAACTCATGCAGCCATCTCTTCATATGCAGCCTCAAGCTTAATTCATCAATAGACTCAAGTGTCTAACACTGTGGTACACATCATAACAGAATAACAGATCTAGACAGAGCAAGGGAAAAATAAGGTAATTGGATGCCAAAAGAAAGAGGAAAACAGAAGGAGGATGGTAATATTGTGTTAAGAAAAACAGAGGCAGAGAGGAAACAGAACAAGCAGGCATTTGATTTTGCACATCTCATCAGATCTGTTCCACTTCTGTGTTGGGGCCACAGAGACAAGAGAGGCTGTCAAACAGCTATCAGACTCTCTATTTCTGGGAGACAGAGACTCTGTGTTTGGTGCAGCACACACAAACACACACGCACACACACACACACACACACACACACACACACACACACACACACACTGATCACAGCGATGTCTCCTCCGTCTCCTCACAGTCGGCTGATTGTGGGATGGGATAAGTTGTCTAGAATAAAGATGGTAGAAATAAAGCAAGGTAGACATTAAAGATCAGAGACATACAAAGAAACATTTTTACCAAAATCATCATGAATATCCATTTAAGATGTGGGTTTTTTTGTATAAACTAATTCCTTAAATAACAATATGCCTATTTACAGCTACTCCTGATGAGCCCCAATATCTAATAATCAATTATTCACCCATTCATTAATTGATCTGACATTTTGCCTGTGGGCCACAAAGCATAGAAATACCATAAACAACCAGTGAACAGTAATGGGATATTTTCATCATTTGCAACTAATTTGAACTCGCTCACACATGTTCCAAAGCAATTCCCTTATTTTCCCAAACGTCCTCCCAAGTCTCCCTCATACATTCTCCTCGAGCTCCATGAACTCGAAATTCACTGATGATAAATGGGAACGAATACAAAACTTCATATGTCTGCACGTCACTGTCTGCTCCAATGCAAAAATTCTATTTAGAATCTAATATAGATAGATAAGATAAATTGGCAAAAATGTTTCCTAATCATGACATTGCCAGGACTTAAAATTGTTAGTAAGGTTTATCTATAAAACTTCCATTGATACAGATCTATAGTGGCAGTCATGGGACTGACTGGTGTCTTACTCCTCAACACGTACTGTTATACTTTTTTGTGAATTTGTTTTCACATTTCAAGCTCACTAGCTGTTAGATAGTTGATACTGTGCTGCAGATACAATATATCAGGCTGCATATCATAAGAATGATTAGTATTATAGCTGAAATGATAAGTCCACGACAGAAAAATGATCAACTACTTTGATACCCGATCAATTAATTCAAGTCATTTTTAAAGAAAAAACATACTAGGCTTCTTCAATGTAATCATGTGCTGCTTTTTGTCTATAAGATAAACATCTTTTGTTTTTTTAGACTGTTGGACTTTAGGTCACCAAAATTGTGTCCGGCAATTTCTTTTTACATGTTACAAACCATAACAATTCATCTATCAATTGAGAAAACAATCGTCAGATTAATCGATAGTGAAAGTCACTGTTAGTTGCTGCCCAGTGCTGCTAATGCAGATTCAGGTGAAGTACTGTCACCCTAAAGCTGACATAGCCTCATATTCAAAGTCTGTGTGTTTCAGTCCTGTATATAAAAATAACATCTACGATGGTGCAATGTCACTCTGGTCTGTGAGAGCAAAACAAATGTCTACTTGATTGTGTTTGTATAGTGGAGACTTTTTGGTGTGGATATCTCAGGTTTAGGCTCATGAGATCTGCTGTGTTTGCTGCCAAGGGTAATTGTGCTTAAGTGGTATTGATCCTGAAACATGGGGATGCTTCAGCAAAAGCTGCAGCATATGCAAGTGTACCTGCTGCAGCCTGGTGTTTAATGTCATGGTATGCAGTACGTGAAGGTAACTGCATACTTACTGTACATCACTGCTTAACATGTATGTGTGTAGGGTTAGAAGGTTTGGGGTTAGTGTGCATGTCTTTCCTGCCATCATGCATCCATGTGTGTGTGTTGGTGGATGGGTGGGTTGATGTATTGCGTATGGGTCTGTCCTCCTGAGATCTCTGCTTTCTGGTGGAATAGATGGGGGGAGATGAGTCATACGTTAGCAAGAGCAGCAAGCACAGAGCAGCAAGCACGCTCCCAACCCAGCCTCAGTGCCACAAATCTGTCTGTGAGAGTGCTTATGTGTGTGTGTACGTGGGATGTATGTGAGTGTGTCCAATGGGATAGATTCAGAGCCAAAGGCAGAGAGAGAGAGCAAGAGAAATAGTGACACCGTGACAGTGCTATTAGAGACAGATGATTGTAGCCCTGAGGGTGCTTGTAAAGGACATGTACATCAGTACCACACTGTAATTCTCATTTCTCTCATCTATTTTTTTTATTCCCCCAGCCTCTCTAGTTCTGTTAACTCTGTCCTCACACATTTAACACATCGCTCCCTGTGGGTGCTGCCAGTTATTTTACACAGGCTTTCAAGGTGTAATGGCTTTATTCTGAGAAACTTTGATGCATAATGTCTGGCTTTGTATTCAGAGGTCTTTTCTCAGGTTTGTGCTTTTTCACATGCTTATATTTTGAAATTGGTCCTTTTCTTTCATTTTAAATATACGTACGTATAAGTATTGATAACCCAACTGCAAGACCTTACACATTCATATAGGCATACACAAAAACACACGAAGAGAAGTGAAGATTTTTACCCTGTTTCAACAACCATTGCTCTCAACCATTTACCTGTGCTAGCAAAATCTTTGAAGCAATGAACGGCATCATTTTAAATCTGAATTTGTCCACTGAACAATTGATCCCTCTCTGCAAATCCCTCTAATCTCTCAAACAAATTTCTCTCTCTCTCTCTCTCTCTCTCTCTCTCTCTCTCTCAGAGAGACAGTCCCTCCTCACCAGAAAATCGACCATATATGTCGACTGTGCAAACAGGTTATCACGACCATAGAAAGAGGTGGAGGGTGGGTGGAGCTGAGGCGAGCCAAATGAAGCCTAGTTGTTGAAATATAGTGGCTAGCTGTCACTCAAAGCAGTCATGGCCATAATCATGCATAACTTAAAGCCTTAATGTAATATGAATGAGTTATATTAAAATTCACTCCCAGTAGAGTTTTCATGAACCAGGAACGTAACTATAGAGACCAAAACCGTTTTCTGTACCAGGCTGTAAACATGTTGATTATGTCTGTAAAGTTTTTATATGGGGGTTTATGGGGATTGACTCGCTTTTGGATCCTTCCTCAAGTGTCCATTCAAGGACCTGTAGTTGTTGGCACTTCGGCATTGGGTTCATTTTGCAGTCACCACTTGATCACGAGCCATATTTACATTTGTTGTTAGGCGGTGTAGGGTTTGGGGTAAGGGGTTAGGGTTAAGGCAGGGTTAGGGTTGGGTGATTGTTCGTGTCCCGTGTAAAACTGCAAGTCAACATTGACTTAATTAAAGCTACAAAACGTACTAAGGTCATGTCACGTCCACAATAGCATCATATGTATTTTAACCCATGATCATCATATCGCCATGTCGCAGGTACTCTCTCCAATGGTGATATATGTATTATATTTTTGAACTCAATTGACCTATTCAGTTGTTTATGTATGAGCATGTTTGAAATACAGTATATAGTGTGGACGGTCATATGGTTGTCAAAGGACCATACCTGCGGTTTTTGCGTGTTTTATGTACTTAATTAAAAAAATGATCAGCAGGATGGCTGTCCAATGAAACATCTTAGTAACTCAGATATTTCGCCCTTCTTCATCAGCTCTCAGCAGATTCCACTTTGCATGCTGAGGAGGCCATTAATAACTAATTTCATTGGGCTGCTGTCCTGCTGATGGTGTTTTTTAGGGGGCTTTCTGTTTTTGAGGACTCAGCACTCAGCTCCTGTATACATAGTAGAGCTGAGTCTGTTGATTCTTGATAACTAATTAAGTCCAAATCACAGCTACTTTACATTAGTGCTGACCGTTTTCCAAAGCATGCCATGATGAAGTTCATCCTGCCTTCCAGGCAGCCACTGGTTCAATGTCTTTTGCATTATGACCTCTGGGTAGATGTCCTGACTCACGCTGATGAACCTTGATGTTCGATGAGGCTGATAGCACAGAGTAGTTTTATCTCTTATCTGTCTCCAGGCTTTGTGTATCTGTATGCTAATTCTTTAATCTCTCTAATCTCAGGGTGCCTTTAAATCAAAACGGACCTGTACGTGTTCACTACTTTGTGTGTCTGTGTGTGTGTGTGTGTGTGTGGGTGGCTGTGTGTTTAAGTGTGTAAGGATGACATCATGCCACCCTCCCTGGCCATTACCACTAGTTGTACTTTATACCGGTGAGTCCCGATCCATGGCAGCTTGGATCCGGGATCCAGGTTTTCTCCAGCTGCTGTGTCGGAGTGGGGGTGGGACTGCACTGCAGCGAGAAAGAGGGATAGAGTGAGGTAGAGACAGAAAGAAAGAGAGAGAGAGAGAGAGAGAGAGAGATGCTTGCCAATGTGGTACGGTGTTAAGAGATCCACAAAGCAAAGAGGAAGATCGAGGTGAAGAAGAGGAGAGGAAGCTGGTTTGCCTGACAAACTGTATTCAGACACTGACGCAAACTCCACATAGGTAACTACAGCAGGATGGATGTGTGTGCATAATATACCTGTGTGTTGTCATTTGTGTGTGATCTTGCACATGCATGAGTGTGCCAAGCTTTGAATGATAAAGTGTCTGATGTAAATGTAAATTAGATTTGCTCCTAAACGTCGCAAATACAGCCTTTCTTTTCCATGATTTCCTCACAGATTGAAATAGAGCCAAGTTTACGATGCTTTTGAATTGTAGATGCAGTCCACCCCCTGAATTAATGGGATTACACAGAATCCTGGTGTGTGTCTGAGTCGCACAGAAAGACGAGCCGTCACAGAGAGTGTGGCATTAATTACGTTACCGGCCTGTTTGTTGCTGCGTCTCTGTTATGTCTGTGTTTCTTGGCTTGGCGTCTGTGCTACCTGACAGCCTGGTCGAGGAGGAGGTGAGAGGTGGCGTTGATGAATACACCTATGTGTGTGCTTGTGTGTGTTTTGTATGGGAGGATGCTGCAACCACAGGTGTATTTGCACGTCATCAGATCTGTACGCCTAAAACTAACATCTACTTCTGCTCTAATCTCCCTTCTTGTCATTTCTCTCCACCTCCTCTCTGTCTGTTCCTTGCAGCTCATACCAATTTGGTTCATCTCTGTGTTGTTCTTGTGACAGTTTAGATAAAATCATTGCACTTACAACCAAACACTGAAGCGCGTGAAGACCAGCATCCAACGAGGAAGAAAAGTTGTGGTCAATTTGTAGTTCTTAGCCTTATTATCAAACTTTGCATTGGACATAAGATTAGATAGATAAAATGGGACATAACTTTATTAATCCATGCCGGGGAAGTTAGAGTGTTAGAGACAGCAGCAATAGTTGCAGGAATAAAAAAGGAGACGTAGAAGAGAATAAAAAATACGAAGCACAAAAAAAGGTATAGAGGATAGTTACACAAAGGAAAAGCATTCAACAAGAAATGATTTAACGGATGTCATTTATTAATATACAAAACACATAAATACATCTGAAGAGGATATACGGCACAAAGCACTGAGAAGAGTATTTTATCTCTTCTCTCTCTCTCAGTCTGTCCTCCTCTGTGGTGCTTCAGCCTGGGTTCATGTGTGCTGCATGTGTGTATAATCATATCTGTTTTTGTATTACAAAGGGTGTGGTGGATGGATTGACATTAATATTCTTTTGATGTGCCTCAAATACGCCATACTTCCATTAACACCCCCTCCACACACCCGTCTTTTCCTCTCTCTCTCCCCCTGCATCAGCTTCCATTTGTTGCCATGGCAACTATGTTTGATCTCCTCTCCCCTGCCCCTCCATTTGAGCACCCTTCTTGTCACCCCTCTTCTTTTTTTCAGACACACACACACACACACACACACACACACACACACACACAGCAGAGACACTCTCCTCTGTCTTTTGTCCTTCATCTCTCACGTCTCTCACCTTTCCCCCTCAACACCAGCCTTTTTTGGAGACGCAGCCACACCCTCTCTCTCCATCCTCCCTTCTTTTTTCATCCAACTCCTTTATTTTCTCTCCTTCATGGCACCCCCCATCCCCACCCCAAAACACACAACCCATTCTCCTCACTGCAGCCCTCTCTTCACAGCCTCACCTTTTGAATTATTCATGTGATGTCACTGGCCACCGTGGTGACGCACCGTCACAGGGTGCAAACCTCTGATCAACATGCTGACCTTGTCCCTATTTTAACAGTGTGTGTGTGTGTGTGTGTGTGTGTGACATATGGTACATAATCCAACACCATTGTAGGACTTAGTTGTAATCATATGTGATGGTACATTTCATTATTGCAGTCTCAAGCCAAATGGATTAGCTCTTTTCTAATCATGATTAGTGTGTGGAAAGCTGTTGGCTTGCGTGTATCTACAAATGTTTTATTGATCAGTCTGGAAAAGCCTTTTTACAAGCCACCAGGGCAAACAAAGTGAGGGATTACAAGCCTGAAGATCAGTGTGTGGTGACTGGCCCTTGTTAATGTTCATATTTTACTTTGTGTGGTGTTAAGTGCTCATGGTGGACAAAATATTCTTAGAAGGTGTAAAATCTGTCTTCTATTTGATTGCATTATTTTTTAAGATATTCATGCTTACCTGAGAATATTTTAAGCTATTCATATGAGCATGGTCGTCTGCTGATCACAAGGTTGGCGGTTCGCTCTCTGCTTCCTCCTGTCCACGTGTCGACGTCTCCTTGGGCAACACACTGAACCCCCAGTCTGCTCCAGAAAGGGTTGCATCAGGGAGGGTATCCACCATAAAAAGCCTGTGCCAAATCCCAAATCAAATATGTGGATCACAAAATCTGATTTCCATGCCGGGCCGGGTGGGGCCCGGTTTGCCAGCTGTGGCAATCTCCTGTGGCAACCATTAACGGGAAACAGACGAAAAAAGAAGGTGTTCTGAGCTGATTGTGTTACATCCTTTCTTCCAATGTGCATGGAAGATTTCATTGAGCCGAATCAACACCAGAACTTCACAAAGGTAGTATTTTTTGCAGGACAAATACATTGGATTGCTCTAAATGGATATGGTGCCATTAAAGCAATTGAGGCCTCTTATCAGCGACAACCCAGCCTTCAGTTCATGTTAGAGGCATTCATGGGTAACATTGTGTTATTTTACTGGAAACGTGGTGCTTTCTAAGGAACACTCCTTCACTGACCCTGAAACATCATAAAGAAAGGAGATTGTTGGCTCTTTGCTCCTCAGCAGCATTGTATGCAAAGCAGCTAGTTCTACTCCCAACACAGAGCCTATTAGTATTCACAAACAGGCCTCTGCAGTGATCAACACATGTTCAGGCATACAGGAGAGAGAGGACTTGTATTCATATTCATATCCTCTATCCATAAGACTGTTGTTATCAGTATTCTGCTCACTGTCCTTACTGTAACGCTGTGAGGCACTTCTTTCCCCACCATTTCTACGTGCGTCTGTCTCACCACCTATTCTGCACACCCCCACGCACATGCAAATTCATACACACCATTTTCAAGGTGGGAAGTGACTGATTGCAGATCGTCTTATTCGTGCAGAAAAGGGCTGCCTCATCAGACTCGCTAATGCTGAGACACAATTCAGTTTGAGCACACACGTATATATGCATATGGGCCGCATGAGTACCCTGTCCTGAATCTGTATGTAAATGTGATGTGTGGAACCCAACCTGCAGAGCCTGTTCTCAACACACACACTCACACACAGTATATACACACAATGCAAGTGTCTGAAGGAGGTCTGGGCAGATGATGAATACATAGAAGACTCAGATAGCGCTGAGCTCTATTCCTGGAAGCACAATCAATAGTGTACAAACACACACACACACACACACACACACACACACACACACACACACACTTGTATTGGACCCATCAAAATGGAATAAAGAGAGTGAATTACATTATAAGCCATGTCCAGATGCTCAGAACCTCATCATCTAAGATAACATGATTCATTAAATAAACACACACACACACACACACACACTCACAGCAAGAGAGAGAGAGAGAGAGAGAGAGAGAGAGAGAGAGAGAGAGAGAGCAGTACTCTAGTTAGTCATCCCTTGTTCATATTTTGCTGCAGGACCATCCAAACAGCAGTTCCTACTGGGTGTGGCAGTCATGTAGCAACAGAGTAGCCATGCATGTAAAAATTAAAACCTAGCTCTTTCTGCACACACACACTCACACACAACCAGAGTTCATGTGAAGGTCTAAGATATTTTGCCGCTCTGCAGAAAGTGCTGAAGACAGTTGAATCCTGTTTTGACATCGGTCCAGGTTTGTGCTGGAGTGGAGCGTGTCTGAGGATGTCTGTTTTTAAGCAGCGTTTATGTCTTTACCAAATTGGAGGTGTTGGAGGGATTTTTTTTAATCATCTTGTTCGCCGCAGCACGTCTGTATGTGTGTGTGTGTGTGTGTGTGTGTGTGTGTGTGTGTGTGTGTGTGTGAGAACAGCCAACAAGAATCATCTTTTGACTATTTGCTCAAAAGAGTAAGGAAACGTTTTAGTGATTAAAATCAGCACCAAGCAGCTTTCAGAGTGATTAATGTGACATCAGACAAGCAATGTTTCCATACGCTAAATGATTGTGAGCAGATTTCACACTTTTCTGTCATTTTTAATGAATGCTCCTGGGCCACATCAGCCCTGAGAGGACAACAGCTCTCCACTCAACACTTTTCAGCTCCAAATCACTGTCTGCAAAAATCTTTCGTTGTCAACAGTGGGAATTATGCTGTGTGTAACCTACAAACAGCCTATCTAAGACTATTTCTGTCACTTCGTGTTCGTGTTAGAAATATGTCACGTCCAGGAGATGAACAGGAGGAGCATCAGTCTGAGTCTGAGCAGGAAAAACATGACCAGGATGTTTGGTCAGGGTGCACAGTAGAAAATAAATAAAACCTTGTGCGGACTTGTGTACACACAGAGACTTTTCATTGGATTGTGACAGCTTGAGTGAGTAGCACAAGCAGCATGTTTTGATTCTATCAAACACCGAGCAAATACCTTGTTTCCCTCTCTGTGTGCCATAGTGCTCTCTGCTTTAGAAGCTCATGAAATCCACATTCTTTGCTACTGAGGCATCTTGTGAAAAGGCAAATGAATTGAGAGAAAGAGCTGGACTGTGAGAGCGGAGGGGCTGGTAATTCATTATTCATCCTTTAATTTGACTGAAGAGGTCAATGTCAGTGTACGTGCCTCCCCTGCTCCCTCCGGCCGCCTCCTTGTCTCTCTTCATTTTCTTCCCTCCTCACTTGTCGAGATTTATATTCTCACTCCACTAGAGTTTCAGTGTAAGCTCAGTTTTTGTGCGCTCACTAAGAGTGCATATTGGATTTTGAGCATTCAGAGGAAGCGTGTTGTGTGTCTGTGTGTGTGAGTTCACGTTTATTGTGTGCTTTGGATAATCAGTGCCGATGTTTTCTCTTTAAAAACTGCTGTGGTCAGTGCTTGAGATCTCTGGTTTCCCCTTGCGCTCTCTCTGCTTCCCCACACTCTCTCAATAGCAATTAAATGTACAGGCATGGTTCCACATCAGTTAACATCACATTACGCTGGTTTGTCCTTAAACAATAACAAGATGAGTCCATTAAAACCCTCCAGTGATCCCAGCTTCTCTCCAACTCTGTGTCTCCGCACAGAAACCGGACACATTGACCCAGTCCTCATCGAGCGTTACAACACCCCAGGCTTCGTCGGGTGTCTGTCACGGGTGCAGTTCAACGGAGTCGCCCCCCTCAAGTCTGCACTGAGAATTGCTGCAGGGGTCCAGGCCACGCCGACAGCTGCTCAGCCAGACAGACAACCTCCAGCTGCCTCACCAGTGTCTTACCAGGGCAAGCTACTGGAGTCCAACTGTGGGGCATCACCTCTCACCATCCCACCAATGTCTGCCGCAACAGATCCCTGGCATCTGGACAACACAGGTGAGGATTACTGCAAATTACAAGTCATTTAGTAATGAGCAATAACTCCCTACAGTGGCAGCACACGCCTGACATTTGCAAATGAGATGTGTTTCTGTTTTGAATCAGCTCAAGCTGGCACGATTAAAGGTGCACATCTGCACATGCAAACTCAGAAGTTGATCCCATCCACACCGACATACTCCTCCTCTATCTTGGACGTGTACGCTGACATGTCCACGCACACACACACAAAGCGCACTACTCTTGTGAGTAATGTCGGTTCCACACCAGTGTGCAGTATATCAGAGTGTGGATGCAGCCGTTTTCCTCAGGCTTGTTGCCAACTGTCCCTCTGGGCATGTTGAGCTATCGGAGATCGATCCAGTCTATCAACCTGGACTCCAGGTCCTAACTCACAGTCAGCTTGCTGCCATCTTTCCACAGACAGGATTAGTATTTATTCTGCTTTACACTTTCTATAAATGGATCTTATCTATAATTCATCCAGCCCTCCCTCAGTCGCTCACTTACAGTGATCACTGTCTGTCTTCTCATTGATTTTTTTAATTAGTTTTTTTTTTTTACTTGTTGTTCTCCTGTTGGTTTGTTTGTTGTTGTTGTTGTTGTTGTTTGTTTGTTTGTTTGTTTGTTTGTTTGTTTGTTTGTTTGTTTGNGTTGTTGTTGTTGTTTGTTTGTTTGTTTGTTTGTTTGTTTGTTTGTTTGTTTGTTTGTTTTTGCTTTACTGGTGCTCTCCTCTCTGCACTAAGCCCTTGTTTCTCATCTTTTCAGATGTGATGAATTCCAGACATTACATCTGAGCACATCCAGGCTGCTAACACACTATAATTAGCCTGATTGCTCTCCTCTCTTCTCTCGCCTCCTGTTTTCACCCTCTTTTCTCTTCTCATCCTCCTCTTCTCCTTCTTACTCATGCTCTTTACTTTTCCTGAAAATGATGCAGTCAGCAGCAGAAATAGCCGACAGCTCATTCCAGGGTGAAGCCGTTTGTGGGAGTGCGTGCGTGAATGCAGGTTGTTGTGTGCTGTAAGGTCTGATAATGCGTGTCTGCAGTTCTATCCATGTTTTTACATGCACGCTTATATGTGTACAGAGAAAACTGACAAATTAAAAGCTAGTACTGAAGATCTCTTTGTTGTCCTTTTCACCCACCACCTTCTCTCATTTGCCCTGGGCTTCTACCCATTCAGGGACAATTAGAGCAATTAAATGACTGCTGTTGACAGAGAATTATAGCAGACAGGCATGTTATCAACCTCTTCACCTGCCATGGGTTATTAATGAAATACATCAAACAATACAGCAATGCAATAAATAAACTCCACTTGTCGTCCCCTAAGGGGGCTTAGGACTGGTGTATCCATCCAGCTGACCATCTGATGTATCTATGCAGTGAAACTGGAGCCAATATAGAAGAAACCAAGCAGTGTGTCTCTTAGTGCTGTACATTACAATGCATTCTGGTTTTGTTTAAGTTTTGAACTTTGTAATTAGAGTTCAGCATGAGTTCTGCATCATGTTATTCCATGTGACATTTTTCCAGCTGAAAAAAGACCAATGGCTCTGTTTTTGCTGAGAGCCAGACTTTGACATGTTGGCAATTTCCTGACCTTGAAATGCACTTTGTCCACCGGTTTGGTATTTCCATTTGTGCAGATTGTTCTAGTGTGGCTATTCAAGTTGGTTATATTACTAGAATGAATATGAAATGCCTTAGACGTTCCTTTAGTCCATTTATGTGAGTGTGTGTTTTGAATGTTTCTCTCTTCTCGCCGTACTCAGATGCAGAGTTCCCCTTCAATGAGGAGAGAGTGATTCCTGATGGAGTCAACAGAGACTCAGCCATCATTGGAGGTAAAGAGTCTTAACAGATTTGAATTGTTAATGTTAGCACGTCAATTTATATTACATGCTCAAAAATGGAACCAAGGGCCACTTAGCGTCTTTGGTTGAAAACGATTGATCAGATGCATTTTCTATCTATTGAATAAGTGCAGCTCTACAATGAAACCTTGCTCCAGAGTTGGTTGAAGCAAAGCAGTGCTTGAAAATACACAATAAAGCTTGTTTTTGTGTACATCTGCGTCCTCTGCAGGCATCATTGCGGTGGTGATTTTCACCATCTTATGCACCCTGGTGTTCCTGATCCGCTACATGTTCCGTCATAAAGGCACCTACCACACCAATGAGGCCAAGGGCAGTGGGGAGGCCGCCGGGGAATCAGCGGACACGGCCATCATTGGCACCGACAACCCAGAGACCATCGATGAATCAAAGAAGGAGTGGTTCATCTAACGGCCAATGACGGGACTTTGAGGGAGGAAGCGATTCGTCAGACCGCCGGTTACCACAGAGATGGAGGAGGTTCAACTGACCGATCACGGGAGAGACGAAGGAAACGCTATTCAATAGGACAATAATTAATCTCCCAGAGAGGGCAGGGACGCGGGAAAGACATGTACAGAAATCTTTTTGTTTGTTTGTTTAGTTTTTTTTATATATATCCAGAGTATTAGAGAGAGAAGATGGACAGTTATGCAGCAGTGCACAGCTGGAACAGACTGTACATGTATATACTAACCGGCTTGTCCTTCTTTGTATCGTGCTTGGGAGTTTTCAGGAGTCCTTTGAATACTGTATATGACAAATAATTGTACTTACCGGGTCGTGTGATAGCACAGATTTATTACCAGTCTTTGTTGCATTTTTGATTTTATTTTTTAACAAAAATCTTATATCAGAAATGATCAAATCAACATGCCAAACCCCCCTTTTTTTTCTTTTTTTTTTTAAATCAGGCTGCGGTTGCACCAGTCTGTCAACACTCATACCTGTCAAATGACATGCCACCTATATTGTGGTAATATAGAGTTGAATATGGATGCCAAAAGTCACTTTGTAAATATAATATTTTGTTTGTTTTTTTCTTTTTCTTAAAAGATTTATTCAGAGTCCATTACACACAGTTATGATAAATTCCAGATCTATATTACAATGATACCACAAGTCTGTCCATTACATTATATATGTATGAAATATAGAGTTTTATGTTGAAATCTTATGACATTCGATTGTATGGGACGTTCCTTTCTGAGGAAGTGCAGAGAGGCGATTCTCGGAGCATGATGGCAAATCATGACACTCCATCGTTGGTTTAGCTCGAAACGGCAGCTTTCTTTTCATTTGGATTGAGTGAAACCGTCAGCCTTTACTCATTCAGACTTGAGTAGTCGGTTTGTTTCTTTGCCAAACACTTGAGTCTTACAACATTTTACCGATCGGTTCAGAAATTTGCATTAAACGTTTGACTTTGAGTTGAGGAAGTTTTTCAGTGTTTTTACATCTTACACTGACGTTGGGCTGCAAGTTTAGTGTATGCATGCACTGGTGCGTATTATGTGTAGGTCAGATGAATAGGATTTGTTATATTGGACAGAAAGAGTATCAGAAAAGATGAGTTGTATGATGCACTCCATGAACTCCATTAAGTGGGCAAAGCAGCATAAAACAGAAAAAAACCCAATATTTGTTCAAAGTCTGGAAGAGGTTAAGATGATAATTGGCTTACGAATCCGTTGTGCCTTCAAGGTGTTGAGCCATGTCGCCTTGCCCTAGACTACTGAGCACAAACTTATTACAAAAACTTGACTGCTGCTGAATGAATTCTCATTGATCTGATTTTTCAGGTGTTTTTGTGTTTCCTGATTTGTGTGGTGCTATGTTCATCTACCCATGAATCTTAGCCACAATTGAATTCAGAATGCTCGGGTTAAAAAATCCAGCAGATTTCTTTCAAATCCTAAAAAAAAGTCTGACTTTTTCAAGCATAGCTGTGTAGGTTCTGATGCAGCAGGGGCTGCTGCGTTAAGGTATAGGAGAGCTGCTCGCTATACAGTACACAAGAGCTTTACACCTACACCCTGTGCCGCATATACACACGCAAACATGCATGTTTGATAAGAGCATGAGTCAAGGTGGTTCATTCAATTACAAGAACGTGTTCAGAATGAGGAGGCTGCTGCTTTTCAACACGGAATTGAGCTTCATTCTAGGCAGTGCCACTTTTGTCCAACATGCTTTTAAAAGATGTATATTTTCTAACCATGTTGTTTTTCCTGTTGGATATGTTTACCTTTACCGTAGCATTTACAGAACAATGTGTTCCAGTTGAAACCAGCTGCCAACTTTGTTATTTCATTGTGAACTTGCTTTTTGCGTGTCTGTTTGGTGAAACTGCCGCCATGTCACCCCGTTACATGAATGATTTTGTACATCCTCGTCGCCTCTTGGTCGTGTGCTAACTGCAGATCACATTATCAGAAACATTAGGACAGCTGGTGTACTCAGCCTGCCTTCTACTGCGGCCTCAAAGAAGACTTTCTCTGCCCACGCATCGCGTCCATGAAGGCAAATGAGTGACTTTCCTTTTTTTATATAACTATATTACTCAGACTATACATAAACAGGCACACGCGCCCTTGATATGTGGTTTGAACATAATGACGATGGTAATGGATTATCAGCTCCAACAGACGAAACCATCATAACCATATGTTTTGCTTTCAGTTCTATTGAGTTCAATAAAGAGTGTTTGATCTTTAATGTCAGTCTTTTTTTATGCATCACTTGCACGTTGACTTATCGTCAGACAACACACATTATGAAGGACACCTCAGGCCTTATACCAAGTAATAATCATGGCATCAGGCCCTTGAGTCTGACTAATGACCTATAGCTACGTGCCACAGCCATTTAATTAAGTGGAAATGCTATGATATAAAAAGATAATTAAGAAGTGCCATGAATCATTTATTTTGAATAATGAGTTTAAAACAAATCCTATAACAAAACCTGTTTTGAAAAACATGGTACTCCGTGATTCATGTGGATGCACAGTTTTTTGGGGTTTTTTTACTTGTGTGTGGGGGGGTCCACGCTCCACCTGGGCAGACAAATTGTGACAGCAACAGCACAGACACACTTAAAGCATTGGGTGACTAAGCCAAGGTCAAGCCTATTCACAGAAATGTCACTACTACTATATATTTATGCCACTTGAGTTTGCTGGCCTGAAATCTAGAAGAAGAGAAGTAAAGAGGGTGACATGAGACAAACAGGGACACTGAGTCAGAGGCAATGAATCACAACTATATATGTTCTCTAATGGGTCACATTATAAAGTAACTTTATTGACACTGACTGAGCTAAATGTCGGCCCATGCTCCATTTATCACATAGCACTAGTTTTCTGTTATTGCATGTATGTATTTAGTGTATCTGGCTCTGGCCCTCATGAGCCTTTTGGAAGCAGCTCATTTTTTAAACAGATTTAAGTTAAATTGACAGCTCATTTTTGTGTTTTCAGACCTTAACCTTTTACTTTGTTGTTATCATATGAAGACATTGTCATTGGATGATGCTGGACAGTCCAATTTAATGTGAAGGTCTGTTTGAGGCAGATGATAGGCTGCCCCCTTGTGGTGTCATGGTGCAGCTTCCTCCTGACATGGCTGAGAAAACAGTATTCAGTGCAACTGAATATGAACTTAAGAATCCGTGTAAAGTATGCAACAGGTGACAGCACACTGCTATCACAATATTAAAAACTGTCAAAGGTTATAAGCCTAAAGCCTAAATATTATCAATAAATATCAAAAACTTAGCCCCAAAATACGGGATGCCCCAACTAAAACGGGATAGCTGGCAATCCTCCATTTCTTTTTACACAAATCTCGTGCGTACATTACCCATAATGCCACTACACCTCTAACAGACTGGTCAGAGATTCTTAGCATTAGCCCCTATGCTAGCAGCGGCTAATGCCGATGTGGCCTCGAGCTGCTGGCCTCAAGCAGAGATGTGGGGCGGACCACAGAGGCCTGGTACAGTAGGCTCACCTCTTTCTAACTCCTCACACACACATTTTATTCATTTTCAAACTTGTGGTCTTCAGATACAACCGACGAGACTTTGCAAGGCTGCCTCAGGAGCGACAAAAAGGCTTTATACAACTGAGCTGAAGTAGCCTCCATCAGACCTGTAAACACATTGTCATATGTGAAATCCCATTTAATGTTATTGTCCGTGACATGATAAGACTAACCCAAGAGAAGCTGACAGTATTGTCTTATTTCCAGAGTACAATCAAGACATTTACAGACTCCCGTCATTGTTTTCTTAAAATGATTATTTTTATTATTATTGTAGTGAGTGGGCGTGCAGCCCATCTGCACAGTGAAGACTAAAGGCTACTCCAGTATTAAAGCAGCACTTTAATGTGTTTGTGTGTTTTAAAACGACTTTTACTGTGTTAAAACATCAGATCTTATCTGAGCCATATGTTTTCGTAGCCCCATATGTTCACAGGACAGTATTGTACTATTTTTACCTGGTGGTATAGTTTTATACCCGTTAATTAGCCAACAGGGGGCAGTACGTGGTGCAGTTTACAGTATAGATCTGACTTCCACATGCTTTTCTACCAAGAAGGAATCATTCTGAACACTGAGATATTTCTTTGTTATTTTTATTGGCTTATTTCAACAAAAGATAAAAACACTACAGACACGTTCATACATAAAGTCACTTGACAGCTTTCACAGTCTCACGCATTCCTTCCTTTGTCTCAACGTCAGCACTTTGTTGTTCCGCTCTGATGCCACAGTTAATGCGCGACTTAGAGAGAGTGAGGCCTGAATTAGGATCAGGATTGGTCTTTGGAGCACAGCAGGGATTGGAGTAATACTTGTGAGTGTCATTGTCTCAGGTGCAGCTTTGTGATGCTGTAAACATCTCAGAGAGGGAGAGAAAACAAAGCTTTTCTGAGATGAAAGCCTGGGACTTCAGAGAGCAGAGATGAGGGATGGCGGGGGACTCCTCATTGTTCAGGACACTCAGCTGCAACAACACACATGGGGAGGCCAGTGAGCAAAGATCTGAGCCATTTATCAGTTACAATGCATTTGCACCTAAACGTCAATGACCTACCATTCTTAGGCAAGATGACAGTGTTGTCAGCGTCTATGCCGGTCTGAAGGGAGAACTCTGCAAACTTCTGCTGCATGGTGACACTGGACTGAGGGCTGCGACCTGCAAACACACAATAGGTTTCTTTAACTTTCACCAAATCCTGAATCAACTGATTCATCACACAGTGCACTGGCTGCTGTGGTGTGGCTGATGGCTGACTTACTGTAAAGCTTGTTGAGGACCTCAGACACACCGTCCTTTGTCTTGATAGTGTGGACCAGAGCATAGTCATCATACTGAACTTCCACAAAGCGCATGTCGTTGTCATTGTTCCAAACTGGCGAAAGCAGAAATGGAGAGGTCAGTCTGTGTGTTTGCATTTCTTTGTGTGTTCGTGTTTTTGTGTGTTCTGCTCACCCTGGCTGTGGAAGGTGAAGCGTCCTGGGGTGTCAGTTTTCAGTGCGAGGTGAGTCATTCTCCAGCAAGTACCATCAGCACTAGAAGAGACCCAGATCAGTTAAGCTATCATTTCTTTCTACAGAATCATCGGGATACTCTGATATTTTGACGGTATGATTACATGTTAGTCACTCACTTCAGGTTGGCATAGGAGAGATCCAGGTCTCCTACAGCCGTTGGCGCTAATGTGGCAGTGCCCATCTTCATCCCCGCCTTGCTGTTCACAAACCACTGAGCATTAGTGGCAAAGCCAACAAGATACCACTTGCCTGCCATCTAAAAGAAAGACAGAAGGTGGGAAATAAATGGTTAGAGATGATCTAAACTGTAGCTCATGCATGACACCACTCCTGTCTTGCAATAAACACCTCAACCAACCACAGACACTAATAACTCTTTTCTGTGTCGATTTTTGGAATATCACCAATCAAACTGTCTTGCAGCAGTAATACTTGTGCCTCTCTCTTACCTTCTCCAGGTCAAAGTCTTTCATGGGTGTGACATCAGTGCAGGACGCCAGAGCGCACATCAGCGCGACCAGCATCCTCAGCAGTGTGCTCCTCATGGCTTCTCCTTGGTGTTCTGGGCTTCGCCTGCAGTGAGTTGAGTATCAGGATAAGGTAAGGGGGAAAGGGTAAGTGGAGCCTCCTTTTATCCTCCAGAGTCCTGCTCCTCCTCTTCCTTCCCTCCCCCCTCCTGCTAGCTTCTGCATTACAAAAACTCTTTGGCTCCCGTCCTCTGGCATGCAAATCACTGCCGTTACACAACTGGCACGTGTGGATGGAGGAAGGGGGAGGTGAGGAGGGAAGAATAGTTGGTATATAATAGGGTTCTTTTAACACCTCTGCCCCCTCTTCCATGCCTGGACTACTAACAGCTGTTTGGTAAGAGTGCAGATTTCTTCATCATGTGGCACAGCTCCAAAAAGACACACCACATATACAGCAAAAAAGAACAGATTAGAAGCAGTTTTTGCTGAGATTTCACAACTTTGAAAATGTACTCAAATCAAACCTATGAGCCAATAAACTCCACTTATGTAAGATCCAAAATTGGAGCTTGTTGTGTATATATGCATTGCCAGCAGTGCTGAGGCAGTGATATTTAAGAACAGCACGGTGACAAAAGTTCACAATTTCTCATAAAAAGCCCTGCCAGTGTTGCATACAGTGATTGGATTGTTCCTTGCACTTCATTGAGTGTTAATAGTTTTATAAAAACCTTCATGAGGAATTTAACAGCTTTTCACTATTTTCAGTTTTGTAACAACACAGTGAGAAGAAGAGATGGATGATCAGTATCATCTTGCATGATGTTAAATGTTGCATAAATCTCTGCTGCATGTGGTAAATAATACCCCTGAAATCAACCCCTGTTGAAGAATTGGTCTAATTTACATTGAGTAAGTGCGTAATGTGCTGATTGGCTGTGCACTGTTTATTTGCGGGCATGCATTGATGGACTTATCAGTGTTCCCTTTGTCAGAGACAAGACAGGCACCGACTTGCAGTCAGCTGGTTATGTAACAAACACACTGACAGAAACACACACACACGCACACACACAAGCACTAGTTTTGTAACTGAACTCTCTCAACCCCTTTAGGGCTCCACATCTGGGCTACATTAACTCCAGCCCCCCAACACACACACACACCCTGCACCCCTCTTTTTGTGTCCTCACACACACGCAGAAAGCATGCATGCATACATACAGACATACACTCTGGATCAGCTGATGGCCGATAAGGCCCATTGTGCACCTAAAAACTCAAATCTTTCACAATGACTTGTTTTTCCTCAGTTTGTTTTATTTATCTGTAACTGGTGGCATGTAGAGTTGACAGCTGTACAGTTTTAAGACCGGGGGTGCAGTCTTTCAACAACTTTCTTGTCGGTGTTCCCATTTTTTAAATCATACAATACTGAGATATTTGCACCACTGCCGAACACTGCAGGGCTGGATGTGTCTGCTGCACAGCTCTGCCTCTTCAGCATGTGGGGACACAGTCTGTGTAACAGAGAGTGACAGGTTAGAGTACATAGAAGCTATGCTGCAGTTTTAATCTGGCAGTGGAGATTGGATAACATGTTGACAATGCTTATATCACTGAGTGTTCCACAAGTTGAATCCAACACATGCACAGCCTCCAGGGGCAAACGTGAAGACTGTTTGGGATGGTCACAGAAGCATTTCATTGGTTTCCTTAGAGAGCTGCTCTCAACCAATCTCTTTCTCTGTTTCTGCACTGAATCCATGTCTGCAACTTCTTGCAGGGATTTTTTTGATCAATTCTTCACCCCAAATCATACTCTTATAAACTGACATGAAATGCAAATATTATAAGATTACACATGTAATAGTAACTTGAATAGTTAACAGAGGAGATTACTTATTTCATCATTCAACAAAATAAAAAAAGTGCATTCAGCACAACTGCAGCCACAAAGCTGAAATGATGGCTGCCGTGTAATTCACTGGACCAGATGAAATACTGTAAGTCTGTAAGTCTAGAGCACTGCAGAGCATGAGCGGGGTTCTGAATGTACTGCAGTGTGCGACGACCTGTGGAAATACTCTGTACATTAAGCCAGCAAGCTACACTAACGGCTAAACAACTGAAAATCCTTTGATGCTTTTTCAGGGATTCCAGAAAACCCGTCTTGTTGCAAAGTGACATTTTAAACATGTCAGTGTGTCATGGGGGTTTGTCAGTAGCTCCGTTTACCTCTATCCCTTTTCTAATATGAGTTTTATAATCATCACATTTTTTCTTTCTATCAAAGCATTATGGCTACCAGTCATTTGATTACTTACTGATTATATGGTCCTGGTCCACAGCGCCACAGTGACCTACAAGGCCAAAAAATCAACAGTTGTTTAAAGGCAGGTGTACATATGTGTAATCTTTGAGATGTAACTTTGGGTTACATTGTAATGCAATATGCTTTTAATTGTTTTTCTTTCTTTTATTTTGAAAAGCAGCACAAATACATGAAATACTGGAGATCTATTCAAGCTAGATCATCGTGGCTTATTCTGCCACCTTACATTTAATATTACAGTTGCTGACATAGTTCATTTTATGTTTCAGGTCGAGGTGGACGTACTGTAGGTGGGGAAGGGGAATAGGTATGCCAGTCCCAGGTTTTGTTTTTCAGCAAGCTGCTCAAACTTGGTCAGCGTTGGCTCTGACAGATCGTCTACAGACCTGCCTGCATACAGAGGGCAGAAACAAACGCCACATTATAATGCATTTTTTTAAATATACAGTCTCAGTTCACCCATGTAAAACAAGATTATCAGAACTACCAACTGTCACATGGATGAGGAACCCACCATAGAGTTTCATGGTGATTTTGCCCCGTTTCTGGTAGTACATGATCGCATAAGAGTCATAGTCCGTCTCCCCGATCACTATCTCGGTGTTCAGCTCAGGACGCGGTCCTGGTGGAGACAACAGAGAGCACAGTTAGACAAAGGGATGCTGCGTTGCACTCTAATTTATCATGCTGAATAAGGACGTAAAAGAGGCACTGACCTTTAAGTGTTAGCTGGCCTGGAGTTGGTGATAGATTGTAGACCTGTAATATCTCCCAACACTGGTGATTACTGAGAGAGGGACAGCAAACGTTAAGCAAAATAAAGTCTCTCTCTCTGAAGTCATAAAGTAGAATTGTAGCCTGTTTATCAGATGCAGTTTATATACAGTGTTTCACAATCTTAACCACATGCCTCAGGATTGAACTAGAAAAGGACCAAAAAAACAACATTTTTTTTCTCTCCTTGGGTTAAATAGAATTTATTACCCCCAAAATCACAAGAAAAATATCACGCAACATCCCTCGAAAACAACAAGGCACACACCCTTTCAATTTAAATTTGGTCTTTTACTCCCTGTTGTCTCACAAAAGCCAGGTCAGGATGACCTAAAATGTTTCAAAATGATGAGGGAAAGCTGATGGATTTAACTGTTCTGACTCTTTCTTCCTGTTTATGAGGAGTCACAAATAAAATCAAACATATGTGGTTGGAGCGTGAGGTCAGCGTGGTGCATTTGCCCCCTCTGCTGATAAATCAAGGTATTGAATAGCCACAGTGAGCTGCACACACACAGACGGTGGTACTTACTGTCGTGTTTTTGTGCTAACAGACAGCGTTTGGTCAGAGGCAGAGGGACGTGTGAGGGTCATGACTGTCGGCTCCACCTTGGTGCCATGATTAATCAGGTAGGGGCATTTGGAGGCGGTGTTTAGCAGGTACCAGGTTCCTGTCATCTGCAATGTAGAGGCAGGATCAGGCAGACAGAGACAGAAAAAATAAGCAAGAAGCTTTTGGCCTAATATCAGTAAAGCTTGGATTGATCGGGTGATTGACAAACATTTCATCCTATCAAATGATCCTGACCCTGTAAAGCCTCTCTGTTGTTCCAAATGTAAATGAGCCCTAATTGGATATTTAGTGTAACATCTGAAACTTTCTGAAAAAGGATACATCTGTTTCAAATGTCCTGCTCTATTATGCAAATTCTATTTCACTGAAAATCCCTGTTATTGCCTAAAACACCATATTGACACAATTACACAAGCATTTCTCCAGCTCCCACATTAATCCATCACCGAGCATAATGTCAGTTCTCTATAACGTTTTTCTTTTTAGGATGGGTACTTGGATGGAAGTTTGCACGTCTTGAAGTAGAGTTTAAATCTCAGTTGTTTTAGTATCTGTTCACATTTAACAATATGTTAGATAAGGACGAAGACCTGCTGCATTAGTCACTGCACAAAATAGTGCTTGCTCCACAAAGCTCATTTTCTGTACGCTCTCACCGAAGCAATACTAGCTTTTGGCTACTCTGTTGGGACAATTTGTCATGTTTTCCATGGATTATATCTTGTTTGTTTGTGTTATTGTGACATTGTAGTACAAACAAGTGAGAGACGTAATCGAACTGTCAGTGTGCAAAGGTCAAGTGACGGCACAGTGCCTGGTGCTGTGGACTCAGCCCTTTCTCTATGTATTAAAATGAGACATTCTCTCTTTTCCATGAATCTTTTCCCAGACCTGTCACAATTAATTTTGTATGGAAATTGAAAATGGACTGTCTGTTTCCAAACCATATGCAGTGTGGACCCTCAGCATGTCTGCTTCTGTAGCTTGATTTAGAGGTACCAGTCGAAAACTTGAATAGACAAAAAACTCTTTAAATTAGAAAGAATTATTTGAAAAAAGCACTTAATACACAGACATAATGCAAAGATAATACACAGAGCTAAGCAGGCATACAGTGCTGTGTATGATCTGTAACTCTGCCTCTCCCTCCAGTGTCTTACCCGCTGTATGTCTATGTTCTGTGCAGGTGGGGTCACATCAACAGGGTCAACCTTTGGCTTCTTAGGAGGTCGTCTTTGGGGTCGTGGTCGACTCTTAGCCCCCCCTACAGCCTCAGTGGAACCCCACAAACACACGCACATCACCGCCACCACTGCCAACATGCATCGCCATACTCCAGCCATCCTAGCCCTGACAATAATACACTGAGGTACAGTCTTCTTCTCCTATACGATCCTGAGGTTCTTGTGGTGTTGTTTTTTTTTTCTAAACTCTTTCCCACTTCTTTTTGTGTTGGGGTTTCTGTACCCTCTGTCTCCAGCTGTGGTCTGCTATTCCAAATGTGCTTTACTCAACCTCAAACACACAGACAAGAGGAAATGCATACACAGGGAGCAGGAGACAAACAATGTGAAACACAGGATGGCCTGTCAGGTTAAATATTAATTCGGCTTCCTGGCAGAAATGAGGCCACACTGCAGCGCTGCGGTATGTGCAACTGAACTACGGGGGGCAGCCATAAATTCTCATTAATGACTGACTTTAAAATGTTAATAAACTCTTCAGAGACATTGTTTCTTCGAGTGAATGAAACACTGCATTTATGTACCACACTTGAGTGCCAGGAAGGAGGTCAGGGTGGAGGGCAGACATACAAAGTGCAGGACTGTGACACCAGAATCCAGGGTTCACATCCAGTCCCCTGTCTGTGGTTAGGTTTAGGCAATAAAAGCACTTTAAATGTTATTAAAAAATCTTGTCTCAAGTCACTGCTGGCTTTTATTGTATGAAAATAGATGATATTTCCCCAGTATTTACCAACTGCTGTCAGTGCCTAAACATAACCAAAAAAGTTTAACAATGCTACAGTCACTATGAGTGGATAGTATATTGCAAGATTGTCTATTTTGGTAGAAAACACATAAAATACATTGTCATTAAACATTTCAAACAACATTTCGTCATTATGTTAATACAGCTCACAAGTCGAACCACATCAGATTTCCCTCAAAATGTATTTGCTGTTGCTAATTAGTTCGAAATAAACATAATTTCTAGGAGACGGGCCACAGTAAAGCATAACCATAGATTCACAGAACAAAGAAAATGTGCATTTATTGACAAATTATCAGCCAAGTTTGCATGAGTCAATCAGTCAGTTTGATCCGTAAATGTGACACCAGATGGAAAACAAACAAAGCAGCAATGTCATCACTTCTGGTGTTTCGTAATCTCTTCAGAAGAAGAGGTCTTTTTAACTCAGGCCCAGCGTGTTTTGACACTTTTGAGACATGAAGACAAATAAAACATCACAATGATGTTCAAAGACGATTCATTTTTTGTAACATCAATGAGATAGCCACTATCTATCCAACGAAAGTGTGGAGTTGCTCATCCAAACAAATGTCATTCAGTTAACATTCATCAAGACAAACTTAGCTATTGAACAAAAATTAGAAAACAATATTACATATATAAACAAAAGTTCTTTATTAAGTGATTGAGGTGACTAAAGAAGCTGATGGTATTCAGGCTGGGTTTGTGTGAATCTTGTAATGTATGATCGGCAGATTTGTAGACTTTTCTCCAGTACATATATCCAAAATTTCTGAACTAGACACTAAGCTCAGTTCAGTGTCCTTCAGTTTGATAAACCACAGGAAGTCCATTTCCACCAAAATTCAAACATTAAAACACCTTGTGCCACACAAAGCCTCTCACTTCTAGACCTGTATCAGTCAAAACCATGGACTGAACTCTGCTCTGATTCTGGACCTTCATTTTGCCTTCTTTAAAGGACTGGCCTGCAACAAAACATACAGGAAGTGTGTTGGTCTTGGCAAGTTCGTATAATTCATCAGTTTTCCTCAGACTTGTCAGGTTTGTTGTTTCCTCTGGGTTTAAACGTGAGCGCCACACTGTTGATACAGAACCGCTGACCTGTTGGGTCTGGTCCGTCATCAAATACATGACCCAGGTGGGCATCGCACTGCATCAAAGACACACAACCCAAGTCGTAAGCCAATCACAAATACAAAAATGACAGTTGTTTTTGAAGAAAGTGATGCATGAAATTCTGAAAATACTCATGTAACAATCCTAACTCTTCTGTTTAATAAAAAAAATGTACATAAAGCTGTATTAACTAGAACTATTATCAGCAAACATGAACTTTGGCTCCATAGCTCAGGACGTTACTCACATTTTTACAAAGGACCTCTGTCCCCGCACTCCCCAGGCTGTTGTCAGGGCGACGAATAATGGAGGCGTGGCTTTCATCCCGCTCCCATGTCCCATGAGCCTCTTTGAATGCTGGCCAGCCTGTCCCAGAATCATACTTAGCCTCTGAACTATCAGGAGAGGGAAGAACATTTCCTCAGTGAGCATCTATTAATGCACTTCTAAATAAAATGTAACACAGAAATAATGTGTGGAAATTCCTTTAACACTTAGTGCAAACAGTTACCTGAAAAGTGGAGCGTCACAGCAGACACAGTGGTACATCCCCATTTCTGAATGGTTAAGGTAGATCCCACTAAAGGGCTGAAAACATCCACAAATACACACAGACACATAGTGTTAAGAGCAGAAACACGAGACATCTGATTTCCATGTTATTCATTGTCATGAGTTTGTAAGTGCAAGACGATACAGTCCTCATTTTAGCGGGGCAGGCTGAACTGATCAGCTCAACCATACAGTGATGACCAAAGTCCACCTGGAACTGTGCCATGAGACAATATGTATGTCAGTCTGATAGACTAAGATGTTTGTTTGACACAAATCCCTGTACTCATGGGCACGCAGTAAGCAGTACTCACCACCTCGGTCCCTCTCTCCCTGGTGACTACATACTGTTCCGGGGTCAGTTTCTTTTGCCAGTCTGTAGTCTCGTCATATCGTGTGAGAGACCACAGGCCTGCCGAGAGCAGAGGTCACAGTGAGGAAGTCACAGAGGAGCTTCAATGTGCATGTGGAACCTACCAGAAGAACATTTAATCCACTGTTCCTGATCAATTAACCTATAGATAATGAAAACCATCAGCTATGGCAGGATGTTCCAAAACCTTTTCAGAATAAAACCCACACTTAAGACTACAAACCCTGAAGACTTTGGAGCAACATTTAGAAAGAGTCTCATCATATCTTTATAACATTTTAATTTAATTATGACTCCTAAAGTAACTAAAATTCAGCTAATCCCAAATGTACTTGTCTTTCCTGTTTTGACCACAGTCCATTTTGCACAAACAGTAACATGAAGCTACCTGCTTCTTATTCTTCGTTGCTTTCAGCAGATTTAAATGTCCTAAAATCCAACACCTGCAGCATGCTGGAGCAGCAGGACTTTGCAGCCTGTGATACTTCACGGGGCAGTGTAACTATACCCAAAGAACAAAGTGACAGTAAAGAAATCAAAGTTCTCCCAGTACCTTGAGATGTGGATACAGGACGGACTGGGATCCTCCTCGGTAACGCCGCGGATCTGGCTGTCGCGCGTCGAGAAACGACGACGAAGAGACGAGCTACGAAACGAGACATGTTTGCAGCCACCGTGTCGGGTCTTGTCTAAAGTCAAGTGCACATATCAGCGGAAGCCAAGTGCGCTCGCTGCGTCGGGATCTTTCATGGCGCGGCGAGTTCACGCCGGTCCACCCCCAGCTGATGCAGGCTGATTGCTGGGTGACCCGGTCAAAAATCACACTGTCATCTATATAGGTCAGAGTGGAGTGTTTTCCTGGCTTTTTGATGCCAGGCGATGTTCAAAGAGCATCATACTATAAATGCGTAGCAGCTTAATGGCGAGGGGGGAATCGAAATTGGGGTTTGGGGTCTGGTTGGTGAGGAATCCTGTAAAATGTTGTCAGGAGTCCCAACAATGGTACAGTGAAGTAATTATAAACTAAAAGGCGTAATGAGAAAAAAGCGGACACATATTAGAGGATTTTTATTTAATGCTGAATAATCTCAAATAAATGTTCTGGAAATACAGTCTTTTCAATTATCTGACCTGGGTTGAGGCACAAACAACAGTTGCAGAAATTGACTGGTGCAACTGTCTGACCTTACCTGATATTTCTCTGTAGTTACAACATTGTGAATCCTCTGTGGCGAGGAAGCTGCATTCATTGACAAAGAGCATTTTTTTTCCTTTTGGCTTGGACATACACCAAAAATCAACTGACCATTTGGCTAATAATGTATGGCTGCCCATACAGCAAATACACATACAATACGAATCAGTAATCTAATGCACCTCAATGTCTGGTCACAGCATTATACTCTACAGTATTTCTATACTACAGTGTTGGTCTATATAGTCTGGTATTGCACAGCAGCAGGAGTATTTGCTCTCAACAGGCTTCCAGGCTGGTGCATAAGGTCCACTATGTAGCGGCAGGGCTGTGAAGAACGGCCATTGCTGGAGGGATTCCCACTGAAGAGGAGTACCTCGTTCCAAGCCCGGTTGTACTCACCCCGAACAAGCGTGCAGCTCATACCAATGCAATCAACAAGACACTGCAAAGTTAAAGAGAGGAGACAGGTCAGGGAATGATTATTTGGAAACAAGAGACAGATTGAATGAAGAGGGTCTGTGTGGTAGCCAGGTCAGTGGTACCTTGAAGAGAAGCGCCCTATGGCAGTAGATTCCCCTGCTGATCAAACCAACTGGGACGACGTTTGACTGGAGTTGAAACTTAAGCTCACTCAGGTGCAGTACCCATGGGAATTCGTGCAACTTCTCCATCTCCACTGCTCCGCCCATGGCATCACTCACGAGCCTTACACCCAAAATCAATGCACACAAAACCCATTACAGTGCAGGAACTTTCCAAATTTGTGACGTCCTGAAGTCTCACAATGGTATCTTTCTATTATGTGTCGGCCATGTATCTGTATCTGCATAATGCTGTTATATGCCACATTTAATGAGTTGGGGTCATTCTGGAGATTAAAAAAAAAAAAAAATGAGTGCCATTCATTTAATATAACTTGATTTCCTTCTCTGTTTGTGGTGGTATGCCTGCATACTGGCTGCATGCTGACTGCATTGATTTCTTACCTGGCCAAGGCAGCATACTGCTCTCGTTCATCACTCTGTGGGAAGACGGATTCTTTGGCCTCTTTGACTAGAAGCTGCAGTGAGACATCATTCATCATCTTCCACGGTTTCTCTGTAGGAGACTCAGGCCGGATCTCATCTTTCTGTTTCTCATCCTCTTTCTTCTTCCTGTAGAGGGAGACGGTAAATGAAGATGAAATTGCAGTCAGTGTTTTAAAAATAGGGAGGAATATAAATAGTGATTTTATATGACTGAACTTAAAATTATACCAAAAAGATGATGATGAAGATGATGAAACTACACTTCCCCATACAGTTAAGTCACATAGTACTGTTTTGTATGTTGAACTGGTTCATAAATTACCACTGATCTTTGTAACAAATAAACCCAAGAATCCTGTTCTCACCTTGGTGTCCTGCGTTCTGCTTTACTGCTGGTGTCTGTTTCTGAGGGGTTGTTCTGCCTCTCCTCTGGCACATCCACTGTCTCTCTGCCACAGAAAGACAATAAAACTGAACACAGCACTCTTATTCTGTTTTCCCCCTGTTCTCTTTGTATGTGTTCAGTGTTTCCATATATACAACATTTAGCTGTAAGTTACTCTGCTTTATTAGTTCTTTTCTATCTTTCTTATTGTTCTTGTCTCTGAAATGGTTTGCCAGCATCCATGAGAGGAGTAAATGCATGTAACACTTGTAGAAAACACACATGTGCACAATGATAAGTAATAACAATATAGCTTTAATTTCTGCCACATTATTATTATTATACATATTTCAGATGAAAACTAGAAGTTATGTACCAAGTGAGCCATTGTCTGCCAACACAGAACATTTTTTTTAATTTGCTGTTCTATCCAAACCCATTATTCCAAACACATTTCTTCACCTAAAAAAACAAACAAATAAGATCTGCAATCAAGTCTCTTCCTCTGTTATTTAAGAATCATGGCCAAAAAGATTGAAATTGTATGCTTGCAAAATTTGTGGAGCTGCTTCACCATCATGTCTTACCAGTCCACCACATTCTTATGTTCCTGACATATTCTGCAGATAGACTGGAGCAAAAGCTGAACCATGATCAAAGTAAGTTACACAAGTTATATTTGGTACTGTGGAGATAGAGGAAGAAAACTTGAATGAATTCTAGTGAGCGGCATTTTGCTTTGTAAACTTAAAAAGTTACTCTTGGATTACATGGATGGATTACATAACTCACTGCTTAAGAATGCCTGAGGTGTGTGTGTGTGTGTGTGTGTGTGTGTGTGTGTGTGTGTGTGTGTGTGTGTGTGTGTGTGTGTGTGTGTGTGTGCGCGCATGCCGAAGGGCGGACAATGGAGTGGACCTGAGGTACCCTGAGGGGGTACTGCCCTCCTTGCAAATGTTAATTCATCAAAATGCTGAAAGCTTGTGGGAGCGTTAGTATGTGGCTCCATTTACAGCCTAAATACATATATTGTGTTGTTTTATAGTGTGTGTGCCTCTCAGTCAACATGCATGTGAATTATGTGCAGGCATCTTCGGCTGAATCTTGATGCGTGTGCGTGCATGTGCACTTGTTCGTGGTTGTGCGCATAAGTCCATTAGTCTGAACACAAAGGCTCTTTTACTCTGAGTGTGTTGCCATCTTCAGAAAATGGGATCGTTTACTCTGTGAGGCCACGCTAGCGGGGCACACTGAAGGCAGCGGGGAGAAGGAGAAAAGGGAAGAGAAGAGAAAGGGAAAAAAGTGGAGCACTGGATTGGAGCAGGGAAGGGGAGGGTGATAGTAATCTAACCACCACAATAAATTGTACTGACAAACTACATAGTGTGGCTGGTGGTGTAGGAAACTTGCCAAGTCTCAGCTAATGCTCTGTCACTATCTGTGCAGTTGTTCTAGTTACTTTCCCACTCTGCTTGAAGTGTAAGAGGCCCAGTTAGCGGTCACAGTTTGGGGGTGGGGAGTTTACTGCATTACAATATAACAAATATAAATAACAAACAATGTTAAGTTCTTTTTAGGATTTTCTGACTATTCTGAAAAGATTCAAGAAAACATACTCTGCTGCTGTGTTGACAACAATGATTGGCTGGTGCTGGTTGACAGGCTGCTTGGACAGTTCCTCTAAAGTCAGAATCCTCTGACCTGCACGAGCCTAAGAGAGAGAAAAACAGCATTATGCTAAAAACCAACATGTTAGAGTATCCTTTGCTAAAGTATGTCTTCCTCTTTCACGACAGACAGACGAAAAAGAGAAAAACGCTGTTATGATCATGTTGGTGAAACAGATCAGTTCAACAAGTTCAAGCTCCAGAATAAAAAATTAGAAGCATGTCTGTAGATTTTCAGATTTCCACTTAGCTTACATGTGTTTGAGACTTCTGTTTCACATAAATGCCAACAGCATACACACCTTCCCAGCATCATAGAAGCCATCACTAATAACATCAGTGGAGGACAAATGACCTGTCAGGCTGTATTTAACAGATAAGTTGGAGTTAAGGAGGCTGATCGTGGCCAACTTGCTAAAACTGCTCCTACGATTCACCGATTGGTTGATTTCCTGAAGCATTTCCAGGGCTCTGAGACACAGATAAACAGAACAGGAATACAAGCACATGCAGATACTCAGACATTGATAGTATAAAAATGCACACTCTAACAAACATAGACACTTGAACAAAGTGAGCTTTACTTTTCTTATGTAGCCTCACAAATCCTGCCCTATACTGCCATCTACTGGCTTTTTAAGAGACTACTCTGAGTTGACTCCAACCAGAGCATGCTTACTTCACACATCTCAACAATACTCCTCCAGTTTCAGTTACATTTCATGATTCACCATTCATGCCCTGATGTTATTGTTAGTTGTAATTGCAGTGTCTCACCCAAATTTGCACATTTCCACCGTGGTGGGCTGATCACTGGCACATACGTTGATTGCCAGGCATGCATTATACAGCACCTCCTTGTGATAGGAGCGCAGCAAATTGACCAGTGGTTGAAGGCTTCCAGCACTTTGCAGCTGAGTAAGACAGGAAGTGAATTTTAGGTAATCAGCAAAAGCATATGAAATATTGTTGGGTAATTTCTATGAAATTAGTGTTCATGATGAATATTTCTTTTTTATATATTTTGTTGTGGTTTTCGAATAAGAACAGTATCAGTAAAACTAAATGATACTTCCTTTATCCAAAACACTCCAACTTTCATAATAAATTGGCAAACATGAGAACAAGTCAGCACTTTGCAGTCATAAGATACATGCAAACACCAACCTCTGCCCTAGCTTCTGTATTGCAGGCCAGCGCTGCCAGGCACTGCGTGGTGTTAACCAGCACCTGCGTATTTGAGGACTTCAGGGGCTCCACCAGAGCCTGTATGGCTCCATGTGACAAGATGCTGCAGCGGATGACCTCCTGTCCTGCCATGTTGGCAAGTGTGGCTGCAGAATTGGCCACTGTCGCTGGACAGCTTCCATAGAGCTGCTGGACAAGGATCTCATGGCCTCCTGCCTCATACACTGCACTGGAAGATAAATGGGAGATTTACTTCAAACCTAGCTGGATATAAATGCAGTCTCACAACTTGGCATACAAGAGTATTTCTGTAATGTGCGCATGAGATGTCTGATTTACACAAATAAGCAGTTTATAGGGGAAAACAAACATTAAAAGTGAGATAGTAAGGATTGATGTAGGTGAGATGGAGTTAAATGGTAATGTCCTGGGAACTGAAGGAGAAGTAATACTGAAATATGAAGTCAGGCAGTGAGAGATGATGGGTATAGGGAAGATTTGTCAGGGGAATAAAAAGGTGGGAGATAAAATGGAGAAGGGGACAGAAGAGGGGTAAAGAGATTTTCAGTGAGGGACAGCCATGAGAAGACAGATGAAGCATTAAATCATCTGTGAAATGGTGGAGACGAAGGTGTACTGCTCAACCTTAAAATACCACCTCCTTCTAAGTCTTCGAGACTACAAACTTATCACTGAATATTTTACACATTTGGCAATAAGTTACACACATCATTAATACTTTGTGGCCTACACACTCAAACTCACTCAATCTTTTTGAGTAACTTACTTTTGGTATGACAATTTACATTGAATAGAACACAAAATACCCAACTTGTTCAAAGAGTAACAAAAAAAACACCACTCACAATGCGTTGAGCTGGCTGTTATGTGTGAGGTTAGAGAGGGTCTGGGTCGCTGCCTCTCTCAGTGCCAAACTCTCATCTTTCAGCAACTGTACAACTGCGGGGATGCCACCTGAAACACACAGTCATCCAATGCATTCCCTCTCGACTGTGGTGAGTGTGTTTATGTTACGGTGGCTGTGTGAATGTGTATGTACCCAGGTCTCTGAAGCTGTCTTTGCTAGCTTGGTGGAAGCTCATGGTAGACACAGCCTGGCAGGCAGCTGTTTTCACGCTGACATCCACCACAGACAGAAGCTCCACCAGAACCTTCTCCAGACTCTGCTTATGGAGCGCATTGCAATTCTCAGCTGTGACCCGTGTACATGCACACACATTGGAGAAATGACAGAAAACACACACAGCTAAAGTAAGTGCCTTCACAACTACGACAAATGTATGGCTGGAAAGTTGAGAGCAAATGATTATCACTTGTCCCCCTCCGTGCTTACGGCTCTGAGCAACTCTGGCAATGCATTTAATTGCACTGGACTGGATTTCAGGCATGTTGGGGGTGAGAACAAACTCCATCAGTCTCGTCAGTCCTCCACCCTTGTGGATCAGCTGGAAACTGTCACTGTCACTCAGACAGTTAGCAACTACCTGTAAGGCCTCAGCATGAAGGTCACTGAAGTCCTGTAAAACATAAAAAGACAGAATGGAGGGCACTAAAGGGCAGGATGAAGACACACATGAGTGTGTTAGCATACACACACACTTACCGTGTTACTGAGGATATCCATGAGCTTCTCAAATCCTTGCTGTTGCCTCAAGGTGTGGCATGCGTCTTTATCAGTGGTGACATTCTGCAGCGTCTTTAAAGCCAAATGCTGAATGACGGGGAAATCTGACTTCAGCAGTTCCAGAAGTGGAGGAATCCCGCCCAGCTCATGCACTGCCACACGACTTTGGTAGTCCTTCATACAAACAGTACAACAGAGGATGCAAACGGACAATTTGAATGTCACCCATCCTGAGCCTATGGCTTTCAAGATACTGATAAATGTAACTTCTATTTATCTGAAAGCCAAATAACTGCATAGCCTCATAACCTCCTCTAGGCTGACAGGTTTGAGTCACCTGAACTAGGTTGAAGATGATCTCTAGCGAGTTCTTCTTGACATCGGGGTCTGGACTGGATAGGAGCTGGATTAGAGGTGGTAGGCCCTTGTTATCAAAGATCTGGACCTTACAGATGAAATCCACTGACAGAGAGGCCAAGCACAGTGTTGCAAATTCATGCACAACTACATCTTCTTGAATAGGAGAGAGAGAATTGCATTGTTAGTTCCAAATAGAGCTCATTTGCAGTAAATCATCTCGCGATCAAAATTACTCACCTTCAAGTGACAGTTTGCCAATGATTGATGGGATGACATCTATTTTTTTCAGAGCATTTTTTACATCACCTTTCAATGAAAACATGAGACAATGTTAAGCACTGAGTTAATCAGTGATCCAACCCATCAGCAAGTCTATAAATCAACAAAACAGTGAATTCTGTAGCCTGTCAACGAGTCTCAAAAGTCAATTGCCTGACAAGCAGATAGATGGTCAGGAATGTGGTCTGCAAGTTACAAGCCAATCACATCATTTGTTTTGTAAGCCACAAATGACTGAAATGGCGAGTCTGCATTGATTTGGTATGTTGTCTGACTCACCGTTGGTGGCCATGATGCCCAAGGCCATGAATGCATTGCGTCTGACCTGCTTGTTGTTGTGAGTAATGAGCTGACAGAGAGGCTCCAATGCCCCAAATGCAAGCAGAGCAGCCTTGTTCTCATCTCCTAACAACAGGGGGAGACAGTGAACAGGAAACTTTAGCATGGTATCTGACAGACCTGAGTGCCTGTGGGCATTCATTGTGTATCAGCAAAGTAGTGAAGATGAAATATGATTAAATATAAAAGGAGGTGGCAGAAGTGGGACTTAAAGCCAAAATGTGGTGGTACTCAACATAGTAAGATGCACAAGTGAAAAATGGTTTTGATTCAAAATAACGTTGTGAATTTTAAACATGCCAGCCCACCTTACATCCAAAAAGTGCTTTATGAGGGTAGTATGGAAACATAGTAGATGATTTCACAGTACATGCCAGGAAATAAGATTTTGCACTTTCAGCTGTAGAGTTGCTCACAACAACAACAACAACAACAACAACAACAACAACAACAACAACAACAACAACAACAACAACAACAAATAAACAAACATCAAAAAGGGTGCAAGAGTTAGCAGTGGGAAGTCTGGTGCACCTTTCTCTGCAAATGTGTGGATTGCATCACAGGCTTTGACCAGGATGTCCTCCTCTGAGGAGCTCAGCAGCAGCACTACTGTTGCTGGGGTTTTGCCCTCAACAGGTAGTGGTTCAAACTGAAAGAGCGAGAGGGGGGGTGAAAAATGCTTTATATCCGATCTTATGTCTGTCCTGGGGACAGTGAGGCTATGAGCATCTGTTCCGGTGGCCACCAAATACACAAACCTTTCAGAAACACGTTAACTATAGGCTTCATCAAAGCGGACAGATGAGAAGGCTTTCATTATATGATTCTCTCACCGTTTCCTTGCATGGACTTTCACCGTCTCTCTTCACTTTCTTTCCCATTCTGAGGCCTAGCGAAAACTGCAGTGTAATTAAATGCGTCGAAACAGCCTTTGTTTATCACAGATCACAGTTCAATAGCTGCTCTGGGCAGCAATCAACTGTATGACGTGCAGCAATGAACACAGTTAGCTATGTTAGCTACACTACAGAGCTAGCTAACCTGACAGCTTAGCAGTGATCACAAATGACGCTTGCAAAACAAACAGATCTCGATCTCAAATACTCACTGTGACTTACCTATTCTTTTTTCCAAAGTAAGGCGCAAGTTCAAGATTTATAATTAGACAGCCGGCCAGAAGAACCAGACTCTAAGCTTAGTGTTTTGGAAAAGGAGGTTGACACCGCGTTGCTTAGCAACAGGTGCCACGTTGGGCAGCATGAGGGTTTGAACAGTTATTGGTTTGAACTTGTTTGCTCCAGCTGTGGTTAGTGGCCTTTTGTATTAGCAAAACAGATTAGTGTTAAAACACGTCAGACGTGACTGACAGAGTTTACCGTCAAGAGGCCTGCAATGCATAATTTGGCAAGGGATATGTAAATGTAGGTTAATTAAAGAATTTATACGTGTTATGCACACCACAGCAGGCCTACAGTGAACAGGAAAATGTGCAGTGAAATGCTGAATTACGAGACTAAAAGACAACAAAATAAAATGTGCAAACTAAAGACGGCATAAACAAACTCAGCAAAATGTGAATCTCTGACATCTGTAAGACAGACTTGTTTCAGCTGTCTCCCTGAGTTTCTGTAGTGATGGCCGAATAATCAACCATAGCATAACTCACATTTGCATAAGCAGCCTAAACCCTCTATTAAATGAACGGGCACAAATACTGAAAACTCAAAGAGGAATTTGCAAGTCTGTGTGAGTGAGTGTGATATGTGTTGAGGGGCTGGTTCTGTGTAGGTCATAAGAATAGTGGGCTATTAAGGTAAATGCGTTGCTGTGAAGAGTGAGTCATAAAACAAATGAGCTCAAGGCCTATACAGCATCAGCACACTGTTGTCTCCTGCTCTTGGAGAGGCACTGACACAGCAATGTGCCAGTGGAAACGGCTCAGTATGCACCAGAATGACCTCTAAAGACATTAGCTCTGGTAGTGTGGGACATTATCGCTCTGGTGCCTGAAATGAGCCTCAGATTAATCTAAACGAAAGCAAACCGTGGATGGGGGACGGCCGGGATGATGTACAGGTTTCTCTGCTAATGCATTATTATTAGGCGACACGAGCTGCAAACACGCGCGCCCACGCACGCACGCTCAGATTCAAAGGCCCACCCTGAAGATGTTAATAGTCGTCCCGTGAATGCAGCATTTTGACTTATGATTCATTTATGTCGTTTCAGTCGTCAATATGAAATTGAAATCGAAATGAATATTCTGAAACGACTCCTGCGTGCTGTTGAAAAGCACGAAAAGTAGCATTGACCCAGTGGAGGGAGGGGGCTGCAGCGAATCAGCGCAGCAGACACTGCAAAGCGCAGGCAGTCACCTCCCCTCCTCCGTCGAGCTGTCAGTTGACAGCTGCACACATGAACTTCAGTGCTGCAGATGGAGTTGACCACACGCTGATTTTACGTCTCGATAACTGCTCCTCGGCGTTTTAATTGAAACGGGCAAGAATATGACATGACATCCCTGTCATCTCTACGGACTGACCACAAAAGCGTAGGAGGGCTGAGCCGCCTGCTAGTTCAGAGCTGCTAGCTAATGTTAATAGTTAGCTTGCAGGCTAACGGTAGCTAACTGCTGAACGGAGTCTTGTTCTGCTTTGTGCCGTCAGTCCGCTAACGTTTCATAGCTGGCTCGCTAGCGAAGGTCGGAGGGGCTAACGTTAGCTGGTGGTCAAGAGCGTCTGGTTAGCGATTCAGCATCATTAAGGTGTCATTTTTGTAAAATGTTTTAAGGTCGCGTGGTAATTTGTGTTACATTTCTCACGTGGCTTCGCAGTCTTCTTGTTTTATGCCTTTATTCATTTTACGAAATTTATCGTTGGTGTTTGCTCGCTAGCAAGCCACTCGGCTATGCTAACGCCAGCTCAGTGAGACCTCACATCGCAGGGGTGCGGAGAGTCAAGGAAGGAAGAGAGGTGACTTATGATGTGGGCAGAGGGAAGCGGCGGACTGGTAGGCGAAGGAGAGCAGCAGTATTAGCTTTAACACATCGTATTTTGTCATATTAGTCCTTGTCGGGGTAGGGCCATAGCGTCAGCCAAGCTGTGTGGGACATTGGATGAAGAAAAGAACTGGGGCACTTTGATTTTGCGAGCTGGCTAAATGAATAGTATTGGTGTTACGGAGTCGTGAGCTGGTGGCCACAGTGCCAGCTTCAAGGGAAGACACTCTGTCAAGATTATCGCACAGACTGCAATAACCAGCCAGTTTGCTTAAAGATGGCTTCGGCGAGCAGTATTGCCGCATCTATTGCGAGCAAAACGAAGACCAAGAAAAAACACTTCGTTGCACAGAAAGTGAAGCTCTTCCGTGCCAGCGACCCCCTGCTCAGCGTGGTTATGTGGGGAGTCAACCATTCGGTGAGTCAGAACATCTAATGTCCACATAATGATCCACAGTCGTGTCCCTCTCGTCCGTTTGATGTGTCACATGAAGTCCTACTTGCTGTCAGCTATCAGCCTTTGCTTTATTTTGTTTGATTGACAAATAGGAGATGACAGCTGCCCAGCTGTTGGCTATAGTGGCTCTGCTTTGTGACTGGCTGCAAGTGTACCGAACTCGTTCTGCAAATCATTGCTTGTGTTTGCTTTAGTGATCTTTGTACAGTTTGCATGATATATGCATGTATGCATTTGATGTAAGTACTGAAAATGTGTGTGTGCGCGCTCGCTCGCCCGCGCGCGCATCTTTGAACTGTGTGTGTGTGTGTGTGTGTGTGTGTGTGTGTGTGTGTGTTTGGCTTCCTGTTGTGCACATGTAGGATAATCTCCTAGGGCCCTGTGTCATGAGAGATCTTCCCATGCAAGACAGCTTATCTCTGCTCTCTTTCTCTTCCTTTGCTGAATATTTGCACTGGGCCAACAGTCATATGGTAGAGAGAGAGAGCAAACTTGGTCTGTAGAGGACATGCAGATATTTCTGGCTACAAATCCCGTGTTAAACTTTTTACGATGTTTTACACATATTATTATCAAACAAAGAGATTGTGCTGGCATATAATTTATAATCTGGAGTACTTTATGTGTCTTCACTCTTGCAGTCTTATTGATATATACCTTTTCCTCATCCTTTACTCAGCTTGCTTATAGTTATCATATCATATTATTACAGTAAAGCCAGCCTGTTTACAGAAGGTTTTATCTAGTGTTTTAGATTGAGGAGAACTGCTTTCCAATGTGTAAACAAAAAGATCTGAGCAGTAAGTAAGCAGCAGCACTCACATATTCCTTCAGTATATAAATGTCTAATTATATGCTGGTATGAAATTGTGCCCATGGAGTAGCTAATGGTGTAAAATATGACAATAGTATAGTTTATATAAAATATAAAAGAAGTTTGGCCCTGTGATGCAGAGTACTGCTCTGCTTTCTTGCTCAGCACTTATGTCTGCCTGTTGTTGTCCTGCCTAGTTTTGTTGTGTATGACAATGGTTAGCAGATAGTACGAAAGAGTAGAGCTGCTTTAGCAAATTAATTCAGAATTCCTCATCTCAGTAGAAATATAATATTTTTGACTTGTTCCACAACACCAGGTTGATTTGGCTTAAGCTAATGGGTCAGAGAAATGCTATTTTTGGACATCTGTCTTCACGAGCCTAATTCTAAGTAACTACAGGGGATTGACATTGCATAAACCCTATGTGAAACTGTGTATCTAAATGGCTGCTGTAAACCTTGCCCCAAAATTAGATAATGTCAAGGTTGCATGCCAATTTCTTTTATCAGCATCCTATATACTATATACTATGTCTGACATATTCATTTTGGTATGTTTCAGTTTGTTATCACTGTTTGTTGATGTGGTTTGGCATGGTTTATCATTATATTATATTTGAATTTTCCCCATGGCATATCAAATGATATAGAGCTGCAACAATTAGTTGAATAATCAATTTGTCAATCTAAAGAAAATTAATTTCCGAATATTATGATAATTGATTCATCATTTTTCAAGCAAAAATGTCAAACATTTTCTGGCTCCAGCTTCTTAAACATAAGGATTTGCTGCTTTTCTTTGTCATTTATGATACTAAATGAAGAGTCTTCGGTTCCAGATTGTTGGTTGGATTTAAGAGGCTGGAATCAGCAAATGTTAGACATTTTTGCTTAAAAAATGGCTGAAAGGATTAATTAATTATCAAAATAAATCTTTCGATTGACTAGTTGTTGCAGCTCTACTACTGCTCTACTGTATTGGGTTGCGGAAAAGGAGTGTTTGGTGGACAGCAGTATGACAGATCTTCATTTTCAATTTAGGCAGTAGCACTTGATTTTTGGCCTAGTGTTAAGGATGGCAGTGTAATGTGGATTACACAGCCTTGAGACAGACTGATGTATATAGGGCTAAGACAGCTAAGATCCAAAGGTGTTATTCTGTATCTAAGATGTAGTCTGTCGATAGATTACAGTCACTTGGCTGTGGTGTTAAGCCTGAGGGGGCGAAGTAAGGTACACAAGAGGTTTACCTCCATGCAGTTACGCAGCACTGATTAATTGTTAATATTTTTGAATGTCGCTTGAAATGTCCGAGAATGATCAACATTGACGGACATCAGATGCCAGTTGAGTATCAGATAGACTAGTGCAATGTTTTTCCTTACGGGAGCCTTTTCTGTCATTTAGTAAACTGATGATCTCTGATGAAGTGACATATATTTTATTGAATGTTTCGTATTATATTCAGTGCATAACAATAACAGTATAGAACAACTGATACATTTTACAAGTAACCCAAATAGTGACTGCAAAAACTGCAGGAAGTTTGTGTTAAATGAGCGATTTGGATGAATTTTGAGCAGATAATTTCCATGGACTGTTGCATCAGAGGTCAGTTTTCTTTATATTTTTAAGAACTTGTGCAAATTTTTTTACTTACTTTTTTTTTTTTGAGAAATTCAGTGTTTCTTCTCCACTTGGCCATTGCTCTTTTAACTCTGATTGTTTTAACCGCATAGATCTTATATCTTGAAAAATAATCGAAATTTTTAAAAACAGCAATTTACTTCAGTTTTCCTCACATGACATAGTTCTATACTGCAATGTCTGTCAGTACTGCAAATGTTCAATTTTGAATCAACTTGAAATGTTTTTTCAGAGTTAAATGGATTGGTATCATTTAGATCATCTATCTATTTGTCCATGCATGTCCAGAAGAGTGAGTAATCAACACTCCTATCTTAAACTTCCTCTGTCTGATTCAGAAGTCTTCTAACTGTGGACTAATAGGCCACTGACAACCATACAAAACTACACAAGTTTGGAGATACTGACATGTTCAAACTGTTCTCTTGGATTGCGTAACACAGAGCAGGGCTGCCGCCAGCACATTTCCTTCTTATGCCTTAGGCTACCTCCCCTGCAGTTTTTTCCCATTACTTGATAAGGTACTTTGTTTCTTGTACCATTGGCAACATAAAAATGACATTCAATTCCAGGTCACCAGGTTGAGTCACTGAGTTACTGCCAGAGGGTGTGAGGGCTGCAGTTTGGAAGTGTTAATGTAAGGGTACTTTACAGGATAGTGTTTGCAAAACTAACTTCAACCTGTAAATAACAGGACACTGCAAAGGAATGAATAAAGGGGGAGGCTGTAGAATGCAACCAGACTGCAGAGGCAACATGCAAACACATGTACCTGTTCTACAAAATGTTGCCCCAACCCCCCATATCCACCGTGACTTGTCAGTCAAAAGCATCCACTTTGGCTCCTCCTGAAAACCAGACCTATTATAGTGTTATTGCCCTGGGCCAGTTGGTTACTCTAGACAATAGGGAAGAGCCACAAATACTACCTCTCTATTTGTCTAATGAAGCAAAGATGTCATGTAGAATGACTTAAATATAATGCCAAGATGCACAGAAATAAATTAGAGGTGTATACGGCCCAGTGCGTTCCGTGTATGTCATCAAAATCATTCTTGTGTAATGACTAAGAAGTTTCTTTGTGTGGCATAAGGTGTGTGACAGCTTGCCGAATATAACCTTTGCTGACAGGCAGCCCATTTTTACTTTAATCTTAAGACTGTGAAATTTTGCTTGCATTCCTCAGAGTCGGAATAGGTTACATAGCTCATGGTTTTACAGAAATGGATTGATGCCAAAGCTAAAAAGTTTTTCCAGTGGAAATCTCAGTTGTTACCTCTGAAGCGTAGTGGTCACGAAAGCTCAAACTAACTAGTCTCTACAAAATCAATCCAAACTCATCATTACAAAAGCCTAATTGGGCTACCCCAAAGTGCATTCTGTAGTCTTTTCCCCGCTTTATTTTATCCTTGTGAAAGTAGTCTTCTCTCCCTCACAGACATGCTGGATATGCGCTGTCCTGAACAGTATTGAGACAAAGCACAGTTGCAACCCCCTGGATATACCAACAAGTTGACAAATTTTTTGTTAGTTGTATCATGTAACACTGTATAAGCTTCATGAATGTAGTAGCTCTGGTATGCAAGTATAAATGAAAAAGCTGTTGTTGTCGTTTTTTTCCAGATTCCATTTTATTTTTTCCCAGATTCCATGGTTACCATTTTAATTCTTCTGAATGCAGTGTTTTACGATTTAAGTACATTTTGTCATCAGAAAGACTGTCTAAACAGGTGAATTAAAATGAATATATAAAATAAAAATAAAATGAATAACATTTCAGTAATTTAATAATTTAATGAATATCATTGAATTTAATGTAACACAACTTTAAATGAATGGATCTTCTGCCTCCATATGCTGTTCAAACACAGAGTAAATGGGTCTGACTGAAGCTGCTGTCACATTCACGCAACGCTTCTCCTTGTTTACAAGGCTTGACCAGAAACGGATGCAGCTTCTTCTTTTTTTCCAACAGAATATCTGAATTTGGCAGTACAGCCACAGAGTCTTCAACAAACGCGTGTTGCATCTGCCGATGTGGTTGCACTTCTGAGAGTTTATTGAAGAGATGAGCGGCCTGCTACCACGCTGCCCCTCTCTCTCAGAGGACCTTTTCGACTTATGTGTGCATGCTTGTGTGTGTGTGTGTGTGTGTGTGTGTGTGTGTGTGTGTGTGTGTGTAGAGAAAACCCTGACTTTTAAAAATTGCGTCCCCATTTTTGCAATTTCCACAATTTGGCACGTTTTCACTTTCCATTTGATGCAATTCTGCAATTCCATCCATGATTTCTGCATCAAGGAAATCATAGGGTCTAAAAAACCCTGTAAATCTTGGCTCTGTAATACATTAACACCCTTGTCATGTTTGGGCCTGAGAGTAAGATGATCCTAGAAAGACAAAACATCCTAGAGCTGAATTTTTGTGCCATTTTGATTCTTAAAGAAAAAAGACATCTTGCTAAACAATCTGAAGTTAGCTAGTGTTTCCAAACCACCACAGGGACACTTCACAGACTGCAGTCCTAACCCTTTTATAGTTAGTGGCGTAAACAAGTTGCATCAGACACCTTGGACAACCCAGCTTTTTGCAGGATTTATTGCCATCTATTTGGCCATAACAGCATGTTGAAAATTCGAGCCTCTGAAAAACGGTACGCTCTTCCTACTACCTTTAACAAGCTAAGTCTAAAAATGTTTCGAGGTGCTGAAACACCTTGTGTCAGGAGATTTGTTTCTGCAGTGGAAAAAGGATCAGAATCTACACCTTCACATAATATGTGAGTCTGTAACAGGGATATAGCCCTGGCTTGTCTGTCAGTTATTTTTGTAAGTTCTTGGGGTGTCTGAGTGCACCTTTGGAACAGAGAGGTGTGAATGTTTTCCACTGATGGTTTTGAGTAGATTTGTCACTGGCTGGAAAGTTGCATTGTCACAGTTTAAGGCACCCACTGTGTAACCATAGTTTTGAGTCCAGCAGCTCCTAACCTGCTGTTGCACATTACTCGCACCTGTCCTTTTAAAGTAAAAAAGATAACTGTGTTGAGTTGATGTTTCACATAGCTTTTTATTATCACAGGCAGTAAAATTGTTGGTTAAAAAAAAAAAAAAAACCTTTATTGTTATTAAGTTCAGTTCGACTTAATAACTTATAACCCTAATAACTTAATTTGTATCCTACAAATAGCAAATTAAAGAAACATTTCTTTGTTGAAATTTTCCCGAAGTATAGTTTAGGCAAATCATATGCAAGTCTAGATTTTAGGTCTTTCTTTCCCTTTTTATTTTGGGCTTCCTTAGGTTTTAGGTATTCCTTATTGTTTTTCTTTCTCTCTTTCAGTCTCTCCATTAAACTCTCCCCATCATGCTTGTCATTGCCCCTTTTTGTGTCATCCTGTCTAGCAGGCTCACTTTCCCCTCTCTCTACTTTCTTTGCTGTGTCCTGCCTCTCTGTGTGACTCAGAGTAGCTATGTCTGGTTCTGTGGATTGCATAAGAGGGGAATTCTATAAATATCTGCAGGAGTGACCTACAGCTAATATGTGTGATGATTATGGGTGAAGAAAACAGAAAAGCTGGGGCCTTACATACTGGCACCTTGAGGCAATGACAGATAGAGGAACTTGTGGAAAGCATCTTGTCTTGTCTTGTATGTGTGTGTGTGTGTGTGTGTGTGTGTGCGTGTGCGTGTGCGTGTGCGTGCATGTGTGTGTGTGTGTGCACGTGCGCATGTGTGTGCGTTTCCCATGTGTATCTCCCAAAGCTTAAAACAGAATATTTTCTTTTTTATTCGCTCCTCCATGCATGTATGCAAACGTGCTTGTGTGTGTGTTTGTGTCTATGTGTCCTTCATTATAGAGTCAGTGCGTGGTGTGCTCTTTGCCCAAATGCAGCATGACATGTTGCTGAACAGCTTGCTTCACCCAACAGGACAGGGGCCATATACCATAAGCCTGTTTGTTGCTCAGTCAGTCTAAACCACTGTATCCTTTAATAGTTGGCCTTTCATTACATTGGCTTCACAACAGACTTGCTGAGCTGGCTGTGTGTGTGTGTGTGTGTGTGTGTGTGTGTGTGTGTGTGTGTGTGTGTGTGTGTGTGTGTGTGTGTGTGTGTGTGTGCGTGTGTGTGTGTGTGTGTGTGTGTGTGTGTATATGTATGTATGTACCTGTTGATGACAACTACATAATGTGTTGCCTATTTCTCCCTTAGTCATTACTCATTTAGTATTTCAACATGGATATAAAGATGTCTGTTGTAAGAGGGTGCTGACATTGAATAATATTTGCCTTAACCGTACACTGTGTAGGTTTTGGTATACCTGGCATAGTCTACTGGAAACACACATTTCCTTTCCTCAGCACTTAGTGTGTCTGATTGACTGACTGACACTGACTAAAATAGACTAGAATGAGCTGTTAGACGTGAATGTAAACATCTTACAATTCCAGGGACGACTACCATAAGCTTTTAATTGCACTGCAGGTGTCTTACTCAGGTAGTTTGTTGTATTTGTCCTCTCTCTGTGTCACTGTCTCTCTCACTTGCACCAACACGCACAGATGCAGCAGTCCTTTTACCTTACCACTGCTCCACTTTTATCATCAGTGTGGCCCCATTATGACTGACTTCTCCACACTGTGGTTGTGAGCACAGGGAGGAAAGGGAGTAAGGACTACCCTTGACACTGAGGTTGTCAAACTTGCTCCAAAGAATTAGGTCATAGACAGACTGTCATGGTCACATTTGTAGTTAAATTGCAAGGGCTGGTCATTACGCATGCTTTAAACCAGAAGCTGTACTCATGAATATTCTCTAAAGGCATTAAAGGACTGCTATACCAATGATAAGATTAACTGGACATAAAATGCATTCAATTAAGATATTTCTCATTGTGTCAAGGTATTAACAATTAAAATGTAGCTTCACTTGCTGTATAAAGTACCTTGAACAAAGTGCTTGGATCAGTTATTTAAAGACTTCTTTTTCTGTAAGTTTGAAATGGACATGTTGCCATATGTAGATGTGATTGGAATTTCAGATGTATTGATAAATAAAACACTAATAATGGTAATTTTCACATTCTCAACTTTTTTTATACTAGCCCTGTTTGGGTTCATTCCTTTTCACAGGCTAGGCAATGAATCCCTGATACACACACCCAGATACCATTGTTGTACTGTTTTTAGGGCTTTCCACCAACAGGGCCATGAGTTGGAGCCCAGGCTCAGCTGTATTCTTCTTTATTTGGATATTGTTTGAATTGCTCAATACTGTGAATGGTACTGGAATTCATAGCAGGTCAGGTGATGATGTAATAGCCCTGTTAATTGGTTAGTGAAATGTCAAGTGCAAGTTCAGTACAATCTACTACAGCTATGGGTGACCTTTGATGCTCACTGTTTGACCGTGAAAGGTCAAATCTGCATGTAGCTGGGTGTATCTATACTGCATATGATTATCTTTGTGGTTTATAAAACTCATGTCTTCCAGTACAGAAATTGATTAAGGTACAGTGGTTTGTCACTTTGAACCATTCTCTAAAAAGTGCAAGACATGATTTTAAGTAAGCGCTTTGGTGTGTGTGTGTCCGTGTGTGTGTGTTTCTTATTTTGGGCATACATTTTGATGTGTATCCTGGTGAGTTTCAAAGCTAAAAAATACTGTACCACATACTGCTGTGCAGCATTGATTGGAAGATAGCTTTTTCCAAATTTGCTTGTATTTACTCCTCTATATATTGGTTAATTGCACGTTCAGTCGGTCTTGATTACACTTTAATTAGAGCCACTTAGACTGTATAATCTTGTAAATAGGCACAGAAGAAGCCAGCACTAACCCACCGCTCAGTCTCAGAGTCGCTTCTTCAGAGCACATGTCCCATTTCCTCCACAGAATTGACAGCTTGATACTCGAACATTGAGCATGATGACTTCAGTAGAAAATATGTTACCAATTTCATCCCAATTATCCTGTTTGTTTATCATATTTAAAAATTCTCTTCTGAGGTGATGAATCTCCCTTATTGACTGTTATGTGTCTTCACTTAAATCACCAATGTTATTTTTTTCAAATTGGCATTGGTCCAGTTTTGTTTACTCCTTCTACCTTCAAGGCAAAATTGCAAATGCAGAGAGCAGCTATGAATTATGAGCATTAAAAATATGACTTAATATGACTCAAGACTGCAGATTGTATGGGGGCGTTACCAGGAACAGAAACAGTCCTGTCCACTTCATAATAAACCCATAATTTCAAGACTGTTGTCTGCAGCAGCATTGCAGTACATCAGTGGATTTTTTTTTGTTTTTTGTTTGTTTTTTGTTTTTGTTTTTTTTGTTTACAACCCAAAAGTAAGTAAGTATGGGAAAGTTCAAATGAGTTGAGAACAGTTTTGTTGTATTATACGTATCATGGCTAAGAGACTGGTAAAAAATATAGTGCAGTTTCAGTATTTAACTACCTATTGATTTGTGACTGATTCTGTTTTCTTGTGCTCGTGGCTGTGTTCTGTGGCACCGTAGAATCAGGAGCAAGTGAACTATGCAGTGCAAAATGTAAACAGCAGCCATCAGTTTTACCTAGTTGTATCTCAGTGGACCATACAAGCACTGGGTTTAAAGTGGCCACTATGTCATATATTTTTATCAACATTTTGCAGGAATAAAATATTACATAGATAAAGATTGGATTAAAACATTCAGTATCAATCAGAGTAAAAAACAATGTAATCATTGACTTTTTACTCACAAAGGTAAATTTCAACAGGAACTTGACAGAGTTGCCACATCACTATAGTGACTTTTCACACTGGTGACACATTTAAGTTTTAGCATACAAGGCAGTTACAGAGTTATCAGAAATGACACAAGGTAAAAGGATCACTGTCGTAGCTTTCCTGTTCATTGTAAAATGTCTCCCCCCAGGCGATACATCCTGATGGCATGCCTGATTAGTCTTGCTTCTTTCCTTTCTAACTTTGAGCAAAGTTTCTCTCAGCTCTAGTGTTTTCATTAGCCTTCTATATGTTGTGCTTAAAAAATGACCCTGTCCTTTGTATGATAGATTTCTTTACCAAGTAAGCAGTGTTTCAGTCTCACTGCTGTCAACACTATCAGTAGGCTGTCATCTGCGTCTTCTGTTACAGTTCAGAGAGATAAGGCTATGCCACACTGCTGACATAGCACGCTCTCTTCACCAACTTCCTGTCCAATGGAGCAACGGCACACACTTGCTTCACTGTGGGCCGGAAAACCAGTCTTAATCACCATGGAGACAAACAGGAAGTGGTGGTGTGAAATTTGTAAGTTTGATCGCCGCAGGAAGATAAGCAGATATGCTAGAGGCATCCGATTAAACAAAACATAAGAAATTCACTGTACTCGAGACAGAATTATGCCAAGAGCCTCACAGATGAAATAGAGAGAACTACGAGTGTTTTTTATTTATGTACTCCACGTGATGATTGGCTGATTTACTGGATTTGTCACCCCTTATTGTAAGCACCTGCAAAAACATGTAGCACCAAGGCAAAACCGCTATATTAAAAATCACTGCTGTGCCTACTATCCAAAACAACAAGTGGCATAAAACAGTGACTGTCAAAAGCATGTGTGAAAATAGTATATAATGATTCTCACTCATGATCTCTTTACAGTATTTTAGGGAAGCATGAATTTAATTGCAGAACAGGAACATTCGCCACTAAAATAATATCTTTCAGACTGTTGAGAGAACCATTGATACCGTCTTGTATCTAACAGTTGTTTTCGCCCCATTTTAGACCAATTTTTGTTGCTGTGGCTCGCATTAGGCTTCAGTACACAAGTGTTTTTCCAGACCTGCATGTGTACTTGGTAAGATCAGGCATTGTCTCTGCCCTTGTGTGAAACACAGCTTTGTTGATGAGGCGACATCTCCCCACTGAGTACCCAGGAATCATCTGTGCTGTAGCATCACTGTGACGTCTGTGCCTGTCACGTCGGGGCACTGAAACACACTTGGATATGGCATCTGTGGACTTAGATGCTCTGCTTGCTCTATCTCTGAAATGCCCTCCTTCCCATAGTTTTTTTTCTCATGCTTTCCTGTCTTTTCAGATAAGCTTGCTTCTTTTTCACCAGATATGTTTTTTTCTGTCTTTATCTCAAAGGTTTCCTTCCTAAAACGTCTCTACTGTTGTCACTCTATCTTTTATTAATGATGCACACTAAGCCTGTGTTCTCGTGCATATTCTTGTTTCTTTTCTTTTGCTTGTAATAATCCTAGAGGATATTTAAACTACAGGGATATTCAGTCTGACAACATCAAGGTGCTATATGCAAACTAAATAGCTTTGTTCTTGAAAAGTTACTGTGCTCAATTTGTGCATGTTTGCTGAGCTGGTTAAAGTTGGAATAGTGTACAAAGGCAGACCTTTGCCCATCACCGGACAAGCTTTTGCAGACTTAAGCGTTAAGATTTGTTTTACATTTGACCAGTGAAGCCAGGGGGTCAGAGTTCTTTTTCTTTTTTCTTTTTTTCACACCCATTGATGAGTCTTCATAACGAACAAATTGAAACAATTGTGTGAATGTATTGTGTGCTTTGCTATTAATAGGTTTTACAGTAAGTTAGCCTGGTATATTTTAAGTTTGTCTGATTTTCATATAAACACAATTCTCAACATATTGACTATTTTGCTGTCATGAGTTGGTTGGCATAACCATGCATTGTATTGATATTGGTCTGAAACAAAATCATGAGCATTAATATCATGAACATGGTTAAGGCACACTCCTTAATGGTCACCTGAAGTATGCCAAATTCTGTCATGGGTCAGTTAGTCATGCTGAGGCCATTCTCTGCACCATCTGCTATAATACTCCTGCAGCATTACAGGGCCAAAGTCAATCCCCAATGGTAAAAAAATATTCCTCTAAGGCAGCTGCTGGAATTGCGATATGACACCACCTCTTGTCTGTCTGCACGATCCTAGCTGTGAGCAATGTATAAAGCTTGAAGTATGTCTGGGACTGTACTGAAGAACACACATGTTTTGTGATTAATGTTACAGTCAATCAATCTTTGAGTGTTTGAGTATATCCAGTGCACCTATATTTCAAGTGCACTTGGTGGAATGACAGGTTATTAATAGATTAATGCAAGCTGCCAGCACCCCTGCCTGAAGCCAACAATACATACACACACACACACACACACACACACACACACACACACACACACACACACACACACACACATTATATTTCTATCAAGCTGTGCCTGAGTCATAACAAATGTCAGGACTACGTATTACAGCAATGTGACGCATGGCCAGCTCCAAATGGAAACTCCTGCAATGTACCTTATGTGTTTGAAGCCCTGCTGTTTATTCTGTGTGTAAGGTTTATTGAAGCCTTCTGTAATTTTGCATTGTGTTAATGGCTATCATGATCATTAATGTGTAATTAGTCAGAATCATTTCAGTGTCAACAGTCTAACAAACCTAATAGTACACAACGTCTAGTTGAAATCTGGTCATACATAAGACTCAAGTATGTCATGACATTTTAGAGACATAACCGCTCAGGATTCTCAAAGTAAGCGTGAGTGGTCCTTTCTGTCGACTGTTTCCTTACATTGCCTTAACTGTCCCGATTTGCCCAAAATGTATCTGAAATGGAGTGAGATGTGAGCACTGAAAGGATGACTTCTCTCGTTTAGCTAATGGCAAAATCACCAACTAATTTTTAAAAATACATTTCAACATGCACACAGAGAGAAGTGCAGATCACAAGAAATGTCCTCACACATTGAAAGAGAAGTGATTATCTGCTTTGAGTCATGATCACACTCAAACTGGAGGATTAGAAAATAGGCGTGCATCACAGACTGCAGGATATGAAGAATATCTTTCTTGTAGGAGCAACACATAACCCTAGCTTTCACTCATACATCCTGTATTTATGTTTCTCTCTCTCTCTCTCTCTCTCTCTCTCTCTCTCTCTCTCTCTCTCTCTCTCT
>JBBMOE010000016.1:10172410-10197941 GCA_037975065.1 Chaetodon trifasciatus | reverse complement strand
CTCTCTCTCTCTCTCTCTCTCTCTCTCTCTCTCTCTCTCTCTCTCTCTCTTCATCGTCAACCATCTTCAGGTGCAAAATCATCCTTGTGCCTGTTATGGATTCTTTTTTTTTTTTGTTTTGTTCTTCAGCACACCACATTTTGTTGGCCCTTGGCCATCTTGGCCAACTGTCTCACCCTTTTACCACTACCAGAACCCAAATACATGTGTGTCTGAGGGAGCATACTGAGTGTGTTTCCAGAAGCAGAGTACAGTCGTGTAAGCATTCATGTGAAGTTTTGCCAATGCTCATCTTTGCATCTATCTGCTGCACTTTACTGGGTTGAATGATGCTGTGAAAAGGTCACCTGAGTTGAGGTGAGACATGTGTCACAGCGAGCACATGGTTGCAGAATTGCAGAATCTGCAGAATTCCTATGATGACATTTATAAGATGCTATAGTAACATGTTATAGGAAATATATAAAGAAATCTGTAATGGTTGCAAAGTTCAGCTACCATGCTTGTAATGTGACGTGATTTGACGGATATGTTTTAGACATAGACTGTATAAAACATGGACGGAGTCTCCATAACAAAACCCATAGGTGTCTGAAGAACCATTGTGAAGCTCAGTGACAGTGGTTCAGGCCGTTGATATCTTGGTATTGCCAGACGCCACCTAACTCCTGGCTAATCCAAAAATGGGCAAAGAGGTGAAGTGTGGGATCTGGCGGGCAAATTAACACCGGTTGTTGAAACCTTGCAGCTTGCTGCTCAAATCAGCCACACCCTTAATTATGCATAACTTTAAGCCTTAATATAATTTAAACAGGCCAGTTTTTTCCAGTTTTCAAAAATTCACCCCCTGTGCAGTTGTCATGAATGAAGAAATTGGCTATAGAGTACCAGGTTTGTGTTTATTTCTTTGTAAAATTTGGGCGTTTTAATATGGGGATCGAAGGGGGTTGGCTTGCTTTTAGAGCGAGCTTCAAGTGACCATTCAAGGAACTGCGGTTTTTGGCTCTTGGCACCACGTTGGCTTCATTTTTCAGCCCTGGAGGATGTTGCTTGGTTTCAGACTTCATTGTGTTCCTAGATGCATTACTGATCTCCCCTTCTTTACTCTGCTTTTTTTCTGCCCAGATAAATGAGTTAAGCCATGTTCAGATTCCCATCATGCTCATGCCAGACGACTTCAAGGCCTATTCTAAGATCAAAGTGGACAACCACCTCTTCAACAAGTAAGCTCTTTTTAAGTACATTATATAATTGTTTCATTTCACTACAGTGATGACACTGTTACTTTCAAAAGTCTTTGACACATTCTTTAGGACCTATAGCATCTCATAAACTATGTCTCTTGTCTTTTCCTGATTTTTGTTAAACACACAGGGAGAACATGCCCAGCCATTTCAAGTTCAAAGAGTACTGCCCTCTGGTGTTTCGAAACCTCAGAGAGAGGTTTGGCATCGATGATCAGGACTTCTTGGTATGAAAAGCCTTGAAACATTCCAACCACTTCTCAGTCAGATATCTAGTTTCTTTTGTCATTTTTGTATTACTGGATTAGTGTGAATTGCTGCATAAGAGAGCACCTGCTGCTGTAGACGGTCGGATGATTGTACAGGCAGTACATTATTCTTAAATGTATCTGAATTTTATTTATCCAATAAACACAACCACCTGGTGCAGTAAGCATGTTGAAACAGTTATGACCAGATTTGATCAGTCTTAACTAACTAACTTAACTGTTGCTCTGTTGTGCTTTTTTCTTGCCCCCTTTTGTTTCAGCCCACTCCTTCTCCTGCTTTATGTTCCACTCTTCCCTAAGTCCCCATTCCCAGTACAGGCAATGAGTTGGCAGTATTTAGAGGTCATTGTGTCCCAGCTTAGTGCAGCTGTCCTTCTCACATGTTTACATTAGGGTTCGGCTGGCTGCAGTGAGTGGGCAGTTGGGGGTGTTAAGACACTGGCCACTGCAATGGAATGCTGTTACATTCTCAACATTAAACTCCTTTCCTACATGAGGCTGTAGTCACGTTGTGGTTAAAGAGGTTTATTGGGTTTTTTTTTTTTCTTTTTGCCCTTGCACTAAAAGCAGCCTTGTTGGCATTATTTCTAATTATATTGGTAATATTCCTCATTACAGCCAATGTGTACTACCAGCTGCAGGCCTTCTCTTTTGATGACATGCAGCAGTTGTCGTTTTAATAAGCAATGTTGGCAGTATTAAATTAAGTTTTGGGAGGGCAACTGAAGTGCAAACAGATTAACCTTTTTTCCCCACATTATGATAAATGCATGGTGGAGAGAATGACTAACTAAAACCAAAACATTAGGATATTGCTTTGAAAGCTTTTCATCTATGCCAGCCTCAGGCAAAGGGCCTCTTAAACATTTTCAGCCTGTGACACAAACCACTTCCATGTTACACCAGGACCTGATGTGTAAGTAGCCCTCTACATGTCCATGCTTTTTAGGAATTTCCAGAAACAAGACTGCAACCAATTTTAGGCCCAAACACAAGAAAGAAATGCTGCTTAACAGTTGTTTTAGGTTACACCTTAAAGGTAAGTCCTCATTTTGCAATCCAAGCAAAAGATGCTCTGACTCAGAGAGGGAACTGAGGGCAGAGGACATGAGGAATTCTTGGAGAATGAGGCATTGAGCCAGGGGTGTTGGATCATGTTACTTTTGAGCTCCAAAGTCTGGGCAGCAGCTGTTTGTGTCTGTGTGTAGGTTTGGACAGGCAGCGAGCGTAGGGGTCAGAACCCCACATGTTTAGACTGGAGAGTGGGAGGTGGTCAGGCAACATGGAGGTAGATGCACTGTACTGTATTGTGGAATCCAATCAAGAGCAGCTATTTCAACCATTCAGCCAACAGACAATATTTAGTTTCACCACCAACTATTTAAACATAATATGTCAATGTGGGTTCTGACTCATAGTTAAACAAGCACTTTTTACAAAATGTTTTCTGTATATAGTGAAACAAACCATTCAAAAAAGTGAAGTTCAAGAAATAAGTACATAGTCTTGGGTCTCTGAAGGCAGTGCAAATGATGTGTATATGCAGGGGTTGTCAAAAAGTCCAGATGAAAAGACAACAAGCTGATCACATCTCAGTGTGTACATCCTGAAAAACATGATCATTGTGTGTCCTTTCTGTCTTTGCTCTGTGTGTTTGTAGAACTCACTGACACGCAGCGCTCCCTTGAACAGTGAGGCCCAGGGACGGAGCGGGGCCCGCTTCCATACCTCCTACGACAAACGCTACGTCATCAAGACCATCAGCAGCGAGGATGTGGCCGAGATGCATAACATTCTAAAGAAATACCATCAGGTGATAACAGACTGTCTTACAATAATATTTAGAAACACAAGCCTTGAGTCGTCTATAAGATAAGCTACACTACATACACTTTGTCACCTTACAGTTGGACACAGAGTGACACTAAATCACATTAGGATCATGCTGTGTTTTATAAACCTTTCTTTCTATGTGTCTGACAGTTTCCCCTCCTGATGCAGACATTAAGCGTACACTGGGACTACAACATAGCCACTAACTGATATTCCCTACTCTCTCTCTCTTTGATAGTTCATCGTGGAGTGCCATGGTAACACGCTGCTGCCTCAGTTTCTGGGGATGTACCGACTCACCGTGGACGGAGATGAGACCTACATGATTGTTACTCGCAATGTCTTCTCTCACCGCCTTTCTGTCTACAAAAAATATGATCTCAAGGTAGGAGGGAGAGCAGTTTGAGGAAAAAAAGGATGTACAAGTCAAGCCCCTAAAAACACATTTGTGAATATACCTAAAGTTGGTCAAACAAGGTTAGATTGTATGTTTTAAGATAACACGCATTATCCACCGGATAAAAAGAGTTGTAAAACAGGGTTTAGGTAAATAGTCTCAGAACAGAGTGAAGCCATTTTAAGCTGCTTTAAGCCATTGCGCCTTTCATGCCTAATTGGGTGAGCTTCTGTGTTCAAACATGCACAAGAGTAATGAGTGTCTGCAGGAATGAGTATAATTAGGTGGGTGATTAAAAGACTTTGAGTGATTTTAGTGAGAATTGGGTTATGGAGAGTCATTTCCTTTCTTTTGTTTCTAGGGTTCCACTGTTGCAAGAGAGGCCAGCGACAAGGAGAAGGTACAGTCACCTGTCGTGAGCCAGGATATTGAACACACAAGTTTAAACTTCAGCAGGCAGGACCTCTTTACTGTATACTTTAAAGAAATAATAATAATAATAATGACAGTAATAATAATTCACAGTGCTGCAGTTTTAAAACATGGTAAAAGGAATGCTTCAAACTAGCACAGCCTCAGCTAAAAACATGTCATAAAACACAGGAAAAGAAACAAGACAGTCCACACCGCCAGCATTTTTTAAAAAGCGTCTGGAATATTTTAGGCATTTGTCCCTCGTCTGTCTCTTGGAGTGCTACAAGTGTATCAATCCACAGCGACACAAACAGCAAATAATACATGCGAATCAGTAAACATAAACAATGCACATTTTCTTCTTTCATTATCTTTCAAGTAGCTGACTCGAAAACTATTTTTGTCCATCGGACAGGCAGTTGTCCTTTCAGCACATCAGGAGGTAAATTGCTGAAAGGGACAGCTGGTTCTGGTGATATTGGAGGTTGGAGTCAGTGTGGATTGAACAGATGGACACATAACACTTGCGCACTGCTGACGTCTCCATTCTGGTGTCATTTTCGTGTATGGAGCGAGGCCAGTTATAAAGTGTTCAGAAACTCTATCAACTTTTTTTTTTTTTTTTTTTTCAAATACACTAAACATGAAAGTTAAGCTTGTCTATCTTTCAAGTAATTTAACTGCTGATGAAGATGAGTCAGTTATTATTGAACTCCATGCCTATCAAAAGCCATGTGGACGGTTATAGAATGAGAGAGAGAACAACCTGTTTCCAGTAGTTTCAATAACCAACACAGCTTCAAACAATTCCAGGCTTACTGTCATCACCCAAATGGCCCGACGAACACAACTTTGATGTGTTTTGTTTCCCAATGGGTGGGCATGACAGTAGCAAATATCCATCTCCTTCAGTTAGTACCTACTTCATCACTCCATTCCCTTTCTAGCCCCTGCACGCTACTTGTGTCTCTTTAATTTGCTTCATTCCCTTTAACCTCGCTTCCGCTGTTCCATTAGTTCCCCTGCTTGATGTGTGTGTGTGAAAGACTGAGGGTTGTGTGTGTCTGGGTATGTGTTGGGTTTAGCGTTTTATTCAACCAGATGTCTCATGAGTAGTCCTGCGTATGATGTGTTTTCTATGTAGCTGTGTGTGTGTGTGTGTGTGTGTGTGTGTGTGTGTGTGTGTGTGTGTGTGTGTGTGTGTGTGTGTGTGTGAGTGTGTGTGGGTGGGGCGTATATATGAGCAAGAGACTTGTGTGATTGATGGAAATGTTATTTGTGTCAAACTGGCTATTTTGAGTTTTTGGCTCTTGGCTGCTTGGACAGAGTCACCTGTCAGAAATGAACTGTGTCAATGGAAGGACCTGATGGTTCACTGTGCTTCCTATTAAAATTGTTTTATCTAATCGTTAGAATGGATATTTTACCAGATATAAACAGTGTATGTTTCAGAGGTAAAAAGCTTTGATCTTTTGAGCGATGGAAGTTGCTGACAGTGTCCTTGAGCGCTGTCACTTTGGAATACATTTTGTCTGACCTTGTCAGCTCAGCTGTATTGGAATGGGATGGTTGTCTAAAGTGATTCTTTTCATTGCATGTCCCCACACGTCACTCTGCAAAGCTTCGTCTGACCATGAAAAAGGTTTTTATATGAGTGTGTCACAGTTTTGACCCAGAGGGGTTCGAACTTTCCACCGTTTTTTTTTTTTTTACAGAGGCAAAATCGTGGGGCACAGTTCAGTGAGGCGTGGAAGACTTAAGGGAATCCCCGAGCTAAATATAGCTTACTGTAAATGGAAGAAGAAAGAAAATGTTATTGGGGTTAAAGTGAGGGGTTAAAATGGGTGGAAAAACAAAGCAGCTGAGGATTTAACACACACGTGAGCCTGTTGTGTGACCTCTTTTAGTCTGCTGCTTAGTTGTGTGTGTGAATTAACTTTTACAGTCTAGAGATAGAAATTAAGAAGGAACAAGGTTCATTTTTGCCAAACTAACATTAATGAAGAAGGCTGTTAGCTTGTGAGGAATCGTGTGGTGGTTTTACCTGCCAGTGAAATGCAGCTAATACAGAAAGCATTAAACAGTAATTGCCACCACAGGTGAGAAACCATTCACTGTTTTCAATCAGACGTGGTCTCGCACACACTGTCCAATGCTCACACATGTTCACACACAACTTGAAACAGGCCTCAGAGACACAACTAAGTCTCAGACATTAAAATCCAGAATCTGCCAAGAGACATGCTGGTTTCTCCACATAAAACACCTTTGAACATCCACACACATACAGCACAGACATACGGAAAGTGTATCTGCACTTACCCACTGCAAGTGCTCAACAGCTATGAGTATGTGTGTCTCTTCCAAATAATATTTCTGTAGTTAGAGTCCAGTATGTGAACACACACACACACACACACACACACACACACACACACACACACACACACACACTGCAGTTGGCCAGTAAATTGAGAAAGAGAGGGCATCATGCCAAACGAAAGAGGAAAATCATGTGTTTTGTCCAGAAGGTGCAGTGTGTGTGTATTAAAAAGAATTGCTTTACACACACACACAAACAACAAGCACGGCAAGGTTCTATCCTGACTGCATGACCGTCCCCCTTTCATGCATGCATCTGCATGTTATATAATGTTTTTTCTGCATCTTTTTTGAAGTTATATTATTTCTAACACATTCCAATGTGTATGAACACCAGCCCTATTCTGTTGCACATTATGGACATGTTCTGTTCTACCCACATTTGACATGTATTTTTATTTTCACACAATAAATTTTGAAGTTCTTGTAGTTGCTGTCTCAGGGTTTCGACTGTCAAATTGGCTTTCTGACACATTTTGTGTAGAGCATGTTACCAAGCAGATGATCAGTGGGTTTACGCATTTTTTTTGTTTTGTTTTGTTTTTTTTTCCTTTTTTTTAACTATAAAATGATCTTAAGTAGAGCCCAAACTAGGTAAATTTGGTCTTACTTAAGGCCATCAAATCATACTAGTGACATCATTTTTTCTTTACTTTATTTGTGGTTAACCACACAAACACCTGTCCATGAGCCATTCAGGGCACTGACCCACGATTTAGCAAACACGACTGGAGATGACATGTGTGATCGCAGTATTTGTTATGTTACCTGGAAAATATAGAGGTTGTGCTCGAATGTTATTAGATAGCTACTGGCCGTTGGTATTTGGAATACCACTTGTCTCCTCTAGACGTCTGCTCAGTAGCTATCTTTTGCAGTTTTTCTGTTGTTTTTGTTTACGTTCCTCACGGCAGCACCGGCTGGTGTCTCCAATGGGAGCACATGGCTTTAATGTGTCGGTATGACTGAGTGTGGACAGCCTTGATATTTATTAGTTGCCCCTTATTCAGTAATTGTAAGCCCTTAGAAATAGCACCACACCTGAAGAGATGCTTGGCAAAATACAGGTTTGTAGAATGCAAATTAGTTTGCAGTCGTTTCCTTGCTCTTCGTAGTTCCAGCTTCTAGCCTCCTTACAGTAGTGCTGCCGGGCTGCTTCCTTTCTCTACCAGGCATTTATGCCAGGAAACAGTCATAATAGCAGTGTAGGCAAACCAGACACATGGATTCATAGAATATAACTAGTATTTTAACATTTAGGAATATTTTTTAGGGAGAGTCTAAAATCCTGTTGATTAGTGAAACCAGTAGCATGGAACTAACATGCTGCAAAACCTTCTTACATAGTCAATGGAAGAACCTGATGAACCTTTGATAACACTTTCCTGACCCAGCCATTGTAAATACATCAAAGCATTCTAAACATCTAGACCGGTCGTACAGATCTTTCGCGTTGATGCCCTTTCCAATCCTCTACCAATTTGAAAAAAACAATTGTGTTCTGTTACATTTTAAACATTTTGCCTTTACTTCCAACTTCCTTCCTCCCTTCCTCTCTCCTTTCTTCTCTCCTCTCCTCCACCCCTACCGTCCCTCCCTCGCTCCCCCTTTTCTAGCAGCCGCCCCAACCAGAGGATGTGCCCCCGCGGCCCAAATCTGGTAACGTTCAGCAAAGGCTGCAAACACTGCGGATTGCCACGCGCTTTTACTGCGCCATGAAACACGTAAGAGATGTAAGAGAACCAGGGCTCATATACCAGGCATGATCTATTATACCAATCTTATTTTATTTCTAATTTTTTGTACGGCCGAGCTTTTTCGTCTCCACGTCTTCTCCAAGCTGACACACTGTTATTTCAAGGCCATATTTTGCACACGTTTCATCCATCTACAGTCACCTCTTGTTCAGCTTGTCAGCAAATTCAGTTTTAGTTATAGTTTGTTTTTGTTCCCACCATTCTCTCAACGGCACCATGTATCTGAAACACTGGAGAGCAAGAGGTGGAAAAGCTGGTCGCGTGAACCGGAAGTACACAGTGCATGGTCCAAAAAAAATAAAAAATTCAGGAACCACAGATGGGAAGAGAAAGCAGATAAGCCGATCATTGCTGGAAAGATGATTCATTTCTGAGGGAGAACTTTCTTGTTTTGTTGGTATTTTAACCTAGTTCTGCAGTAGAGCTGGATTTGATTAGTCCTTTGAATCAGTGAAGACTGCAGCCTTTGTTTTATGAAATAAAATATATTTGGCAGTTTTTTTATGAGCAGTCAGCATTGTTGTGTTGTTGGTGATGTCTCAGTTCTCAGTTTGTTTGTAGTTTTGGGAGACATTGCCTGTTGTTTCCAAAAATAGTCCAGCTTATGACAGCCATAATGGTTTTAGATATGCTGCTTTTAGGATAGAGGCAGCAATAGTTTGGTCATGAAAAGGAACATTTGACAAAACCATTCAGGTGCAACCTATTTGAAGCACTTTTTTATTGTTTATGCCCAGTTTACATACTCCAAAAACTGTTTTCAAGAGCAAGTTGTTCTCATACACACCCAATTATGCATAAATGCTATACACAGCTTACACTGTGTTCATATATAACACTAATAAATAAACACATGAAGTGCTTGATTCATGTTGCCCTTGCATGTGTTTGAAATAAACCTGCTGATCTGCTAGTAGCTGATCATGGTGTTGCATAACAGTTCCACATAAATAACATTTTAACAGACAGTGACTGTTTAATGAATGGCGATTAAAAAGTTCAGACAAAGTCTGCGAGCATTTGTTAAAGTTATAGCCTATAATTTACAAACTGCATGTCACTGATGTGAAACCTGCTGGTGGATGTTGATCTACACCCGACAACATCAGCGGGAATATAGCTGATTACAGTGGTTTTGGGGTGCTCCAAGTGTTTGCATACCACTAATCTTCCAGAAAGGCATAGTTTTGTCCTCCTGAGACAGCAAGATGGCAACATCATCAGATGCCAAGATCCATTTTCCAACCAGCTGACGGGAGACGCAGAAGAAATGAGATTCATTTTTTAAAGACGGGGAGAAATTCACCTGTCACGGAGCCTTACAAGGCTCATCGACAACCCACCCTTTCTTCCTGCCTCTAATATATCTTTCTGTTTTTCCACTTACGACTTCAAGGTAGTGAACCACTGAGGAGTCGGACACATTTGGATGCAGTCTGTGTAATAGATAAAATGAATAACAGGCCAACTGATAGAATCCTGTGCATGACTGGGAGAAGGCATAAGATGTAATGAAGCAGTTAGAAAGACTGAGAATATATGGCGTGGAAATAAATGACAGTTGAAAGTGAAAGCGTAGAAAGATGGATGACTGTAAGAGTTGAGGTGTGGGTTAGGTGACAGGCCCGCGAAGTGCTTTCAGGTTATCTCTTGCAGTCAGCCTTCTGCTGCGTCCTCATTAACTTTTTATGTCACATTTATATCCAGTCCAACAAGTTGCACATCCCATATTTATTGCAAATTGGAGGTCTATGTCTGTATATATGTGTGCTCAAATGTCCTATTTTGTGATATGTATTCCTGTCCTCATTTGTGTTCAGGTCTAATCTGTATGTGTATGTATGTGTGTGCTGTCCAAGCTCATTCTAGTGCTACAAAGTGCTGTTGTGTTGCTGCTCTTCTCCTGCTGCCATAGAAACACTGTAGTAGCTAATAGGCTGCTGCTGCTGCCCTGTTACCACATTTCCTGCTCTCTTTTTCCTCAGTGACTCAGAACTAGGCCCCTGTTCCTCCTCACTTAACACCTCCTCCCCCTGCAGGCTGCTGACAGATCTGCAGCAGTCGGGTTAAGAAGGAAATTAATCCCAGTAGAAAGACACTTAAATAGGAAACCCCTTCATGCTGCTTGTAGGCTGAATAGTGGGAATCCGTCACAAAGACACAGTGCGCTGGCTTTACAGAGTTATTAAACAAAAAGTTTATATTAGATGCAAACCACAGTTTGGTTTCCGAGAAGCATCTTAGATGAACAATGTTTAAATGATTTGTCTCAGGGAGGGATGCTTTTCGGAGACCGGCCCAGTGCCAACAAGAGGGTTTCATGGCTTTGAACTGGACGTCTTTTTTTCCCCGTGACACAAAGTGTATGGATCTACCAGATGCATTGAAAAAGCTGTCCAAAAAGCTGTCTGTTTACTGTACCACAAAAAGTGCTCTGTGTTTCATGGGACTCAGACGTAAATACATTTCAGTGCAAACAATGTGGAAAATATGCGACTTGGTGCATCAGATGGATCTGTGCCCTGCTGTGAGCATGCTGCATGTACTGTTTTACAGTCAAATCACTTAGCTTGAAAAGAGGTCAGCCTCGGTTTGGACAGACCGCCTGTACTCTCTTAGCCAACTCATTTTACCAGAGATATATGTTGTATTTGGCTGAATCAGACAGGCTTATCTAACAAACCACAGGCTCAGAGCCTCATTTATGTGAAAGGGGTATTTCAACATGCTGGACTGTCTTGTCAGGCAGATCTGTTTAAACACATGACTACTTTCCAAGACTAGACTTAATCTTTATTATGCATTTTGAAATACCCCTTAATTCTTATATTTGAACAAGACAGCTATATGCTATCTTTTAGTCCTGTGTAATGACATGTACAGTGTATTGAATTGTTAATGTTTTCTAAGAATTCTGGGGAAAGAGGATGATGAACACTGATGCTGGTTTTACTGCTTTTAGTCTAATACTTTTAATCTTACATTTAATATTTTCTTTCTAGTTAGTTTTTTCACCTTTTATGTAAAATATCTCAAACTAAATTCAAATATATTCAAGGATTCAAACCTGTGTGATTGGGTGGACTTGATATTTATGGACTTTCTTCTACAACAAAAATTGACCTGTGATATGAGATATGAGTACCAGAATTCTGTCCCATTTTTGCCCAGGTCTGCCGCCTGCAGTACCATGCCTCTCAGGTGTGAACAGTCTAGTGTTGTGCTTTTGACTGTTGTTTATTTGGTCGCTAATCTCCAATACTAATGGGCAGGCCAAGGAGCTGCCCACCTACAAGGACAATGACTTCATCAATGATGGGCAGAAGATCTACATTGATGAGGAGAACAAGAAAATGTTCCTGGAGAAACTCAGGAAAGATGTGGAGGTACGTGGTAACAATCAGATATGACTGAAAATGTTGCTCTGAATTACAAAATAAACCCCTCTGTACATCACCCCTTTCTATCTATATTAATACATTTCTTCTCTTTCCCATCTCCCTCCTCCTGAAACACACAATGCTCCCCTCCTCACTGGTTTTTATTTCCTCTGCCATCCCACCATCTTCCATCATCCTCAGTTCCTGGCCCAGCTGAAGCTCATGGACTACAGTCTGCTGGTAGGGATCCACGATGTGGAGCGAGCCGAGCAGGAGGACGTGGAGAGCGAAGACAATGAGGCCGAGGAGGAGGGCGAGAGTGACGGGGGGGGCATCGGGACGCCCCCTGACAGTCCCAGCAACACCCTGGACAGCACCAAGCCTCTGTCACCAGGGGAGTTTGATCCCACTATTGACGTCTACGCCATTAAAAGCAATGAAAGTGAGTCGCCAAATGCATGTGTTTTTCAGGCTTGCAATCTGAGGGTTGTATTCGACAGCTAAATAATAAGTACAGTACTGAGAGCTCCCCCTACTGGATATTTTAGTTCCCTGCTGCTGTCAAAAATATGTCAGGGATTTTGTTTGTCATAAAAACAGTACCTGGTTTTGCCTGAGGTTACTGCAGATATATAGATTCTCATTCAGGGTGCATTTGTTTTGAACCACAGCTGCTCCCAGGAAGGAGGTGTACTTCATGGCTGTCATAGACATCCTTCAGCATTATGATGCCAAGAAGAAAGCTGCCCACGCCGCCAAGACTGTCAAACACGGGGTATGTAGCTGCATGCGTGAGCTGTTAAAACGGTCCTGCTCAGAAAATGATGCATGTGGTGAATGACGGTCGTCTGTGTGTCCCTCTGCAGGCCGGAGCGGAGATCTCCACGGTGAACCCAGAGCAGTACTCCAAGAGGTTTTACGATTTCATCACCACTATCCTGTCGTAGCCTCCCGGAGCGACAGGGGGCACAGAGGCACATGGGAAAGGGAGGGCAAGCGGGGAGAAGGGCAGGGAAGAGAAGTGACGGAGAGAAAGACCATCGAGAGGCTGAATTAATAAGGTGCTGTGATGGCTTTGTATCACTCTGCCTCATGCGTTCTCCTCATCCCTCCCTGTTTGTTTCTCTCTTTCACTGGGGTGCCACGCTCTGCAGCTAAAAAAAAACATCATTCGTTTACATTTAACCTCTCCTCTGTTGAATTTTGTTCATGTGTTACTTTGGATGATAAGGGTGTCGAAAGCAAGTGTCCAAGTCATTACGTTTTGTTTTTTTTATCTAATTTCTTTTTGTCAATGTGGTCGTTTATGTGGGAATATGGCTTTTTTTATTGCCTCTATACAACATCCAGAACCCTGCATTTCTTTTTTTTTTTTTTTTTTTTTTATTTTCTTAATTTTCACGTTTGTCTTCCCCGCGTGATGTTTTGGGGGAGGTGGCGGGGGAGGGTATGATGTGTAAAGCGTGAGGCCAGGGGGAGTGCAGAGGTCAGATTGTGGCACAGACTGAGGTCTCTCTTGCAGAGAGAAGGCTTAAGCGAGACGTGACGAGGAAGTTCACGTTGAGCCTCGCCTAATGCAATTGCTTCATTTCTGGAAGTAGGAAGCAGTCTTCCAATAGGCCAACAGCCAGACCCCCACCCAAATGCTATACAAGTACTCAGCCAAACAAATCTTCCTATTTGAGTTCCTCCATCGCTCACCCTTTAGACGCCTCCCCTCCCGCTTCCCGCTCCTTCGTGTACAGTTTCCGGGTTATCCTCCCGCCACACGCTCAAACAAACACTTCTCCTCAGCTGAGATGAGTTCAGTTGTTGCAGTAAACTCTTAATGCTTGTTTCCAGCACTAATTGCACCTCAGTGGTTGTCAGTGCTTTGTCCCTTTTGCTTTGTTGTGATGTACAGCGATTAAGAATGATTAAGAGGAGGATATGTACCCTTAAAATGAGAAGAAGAGGGATTCGAGCGTACGGTGTTATTTACTTGCAATACGTTGGGCATTGTTATGTGGGCCTGGTTTCTGTTCCCGTAACGGGGACGACCCAGAAGTCTCGTGTGGCTGTAGTGAGACACATCTTTGTACAAAGGGTGTCACAGTGAAACATCAGCAGCCCTTAACTTTCTGTTGCCATCAGCACCTTATGAGTAAAATCAAAAAATGTTGCACTTTTGTTTGTTTGTAGAGGTTAGGAGCTCTTGTTCTGTTACATGCGCTGCAACAAAGAGGAAAATGAACTCTGCTTTCTTAGAATTGAATCTTTAGAGGCCTGAGCTCAAACCCTGCCTCCTCACCTATGGGCACTTCTGACTGGTTGGGAAGAATTTACTGCAATATAAGACGGGGAAAGTGGATGAGATCTGTTTACAGGGCTTTCGTAAACCAACCTTTCCAATCCTTTTTAGAAGTGCTCTGTGGTGGTGGTGTTGTGGTGGCGGGTTTGGGGACCAGGCGACAGTATGACTGCGCCTGTGTGTTCAGGGCAGACAGCAGACTGTTTACCTCGAGCATCGTACCAGCACACACCCAACGATGGCGAACAATGTGTGTGTCAGTGTTCAAAAGTCAGGGGGGGGGTGGGAAAAGAAAGGGGAGGAGGGAGGTGGGGAGGAGTAGCTGCAGATGTAAAGTTACATGTTGTTAAGTCATTAACACCAACGGCTTCGTTCTCACCTCTAACCTCAGCTGTGAGTCTGTTACTCATCGTCGTTCGTGTTGTTATTGTTGACATTTTTTAAAGGTGGTTTATCTGTGTTTGAATTTGGCGGTTTTATGAATTGATGTGGTAATTTTTTTTTTTTGTTTCTGTTTGACTTTTGTTGTTGTTGTTTTTGTATATTTTGCACAGGAGGAAAGGAACCAAATGTTACGAATATGATCCCAATTAGTCGATATGGTCTTAACAAGGGAAATGCAATATACTTGTGTGTAAGTGAGAAAAGCTGTTGTGAGTGTGACGTTGCGTATCACTTCTGGATAACCAACTTAAACACGTAAAGTCGTCGTCCTTGATTATTCTAACCCATGCAAAAAGCTTCCATCACAATATGTTTTAGATATCATAGATTATATTCACATTTATATTTTTACATTGGATTTTAGTCATGAAATATAGTCGTATTTAAAAAAAAAAAAAAAAAAAAAAAAATGGAGCCACCCTTAGGAATGAATGATGATGCTGTGGTAAATGAAGAATGATACTGCTTGAATTTATACAATGCTTACTATAGATGTACTTAAAAAAGAAAAAAAAGTAAAAAATTTGCATGTCACAGGACTAAGTTTCCTTTTCCCGCTCTAGTCTGTGTTGTTGGCTGTTCAGGTTCTTGTTGTGTCCCTAGACTTTAACCAGATATGTGAGCTGTTCAGCGTAAAATAGTCCCTACCATGCTTTAAATAACTGTTTTTCATTGTATACACTGTGCAAGATGTGTGCCTTTATACTCCAAAATTATTTAATTTTATATTTTGTAATCTTTTTTTAAAACAAATGTAAAAGGTTATTTTAATAATAGGGTGTTTACTTTGACATGCATTGTTTCCAACTTTATTTCCGACGCCCTGCTCACCCCACCCCCCCACCACACCTCTGTGTTTAGACTTGTTCATGTTCTTGAGTCTGTTAAACAAAACCATGCTAATGATTGTGTTTTAGCCGGCAAGACAAAAAAAAAAAAAAAAAAGCAAAACAAAGTGAATAGCTGTCTTAAATTTGAATATGGTGGATCGGTTTCCGTTCTGTACATTCAGATCCATCGTTCTGATTATTCAGTGTGCGCGGGCGCCTCTTTCCTCTTCGGAGTGAGGCGGCGTCTGCAGATATTAATCCCTTGTTCGTTTCACGCTGGTCCTGCCTTTATGAAGAACGTGCGTGCGTGTGGTGCGTGGAAGTGCATTGTGGAACGTGTCGTGATTGTGTTTTGTCGTGCTCGTCCTCGCTAAGTGACGGCTTCCCCTCCCCAACCCCACCCCACCTCAGGAGTCTGTCAGCATCTTCATCACATTTACCCCTTTTTTGTGTGTGTTTGTCCAAAATTTCATTTACCTTCAACTCCTGTTCATTTCTGAACCAGGTTTACGTTCTCTTACCTCCTTCCCTCCATATTTTGTGTCATCCAGATCATCTGCGTGTTATCAGGGAGGTTATCAGCTGATAGTTCATCCTGAGTCAATGGATAGTTGATATTTCTGTGTTCTTTCACTATTAATGGGCTGTTTTGTTTCTATTGTCACGTAGCTTATACTGTACATAGGTTGTGTCATAAAACAGGGAATGAGGGAACACAATCGTCTTCGAGTCTGCTTTGCTCCGTTTGGCCCTGGAGGCTCCCTGTAGTCAGGCATGCGTGAGTAGAAAACAGAGCAGTGCGTGCTGGGAGAGTGAGTTTTCTTCTGTTTTGTTTTGGGAATATTAACTCTGGGTCCCTTGTGAGGAAGGCGATGACGGACCCCTACAGATGCAAATTAAAGACGATTACAACACACGCGCCCTGCTGCTGTACGATACAAGTCCTTGCTTTTGTGACTTCTCTCATGAATGAGCTCCTCCACCCGTTAACCCCACCCACCAGTCAACCTGCTGCCACTGCTAACTTGCCAAAAGCATCCTTCAGCAGTCAGAGCTACCCCACACGAGCTTGAAGAACATTGTGTATCGTATAATGTGTCTGTTTGTTTGAGCTGAACTTGTGTTTTTTTAACTTGTACTGGGAGACGGAGCGAAGCGATCTCTGATATGTGAACACGTCCAAAGTTCTGGGAAACGGACGCTGCGTTCTTGTGCTTCATCAAGCGTTGAGGGAAAATTTGATTTGACAGATGCAAGCGACAGGAAGCCAGGCAAGATCAGCAGAGCTGGAAAAAAAGAAAGTCCTTTGGCTGTAAGATTCCAAATCAAATCTTTATGCAGGAAAAAAAGAATTTGGAAGTATTTGCATGCGGATGTCTACACACAGCAGGCCAGGAAACATCCCCTCCTGCAATTAAGCTTTGGTCTCACAACAGTCCCGAGTACATTTAAGACTTAAGCATTGGTTAAAGCATTACTCTATTTGTATGTGAGAGTGTGTGTTTATTGCTGTCTGACAATGGTTGGCGAGAGTTCCCTTTCAGTGGCAGAGAGGCCAAAATGTTGATGTATGTTTATTGTTCTTCACATTTAATGATGATGATGGTGATAATAATACACTCCATTCCATAAGCGTTCACTCAAACCAATTAAAGCACTTGTTCTGCTTGACTCAACGTCTGCTTTTCTCTCTTCTTTGCAGTCATGCTCTGTGTTTATTCACTCACTGTTAGATGTTTGTTTTCCACTGATGGCCTGTTTTTAAAATGACATATTTCTCATTTTAGTTAATGCGTCTTTGCTGAGGGAGAAAGAGGGGAAAAAAGCTTTGATTCTTCAATGAACATTTGCCATTTTTACCACAAAAAGTAGATGTTTTGTTTGTACTATTATTTGTGATTATATCCCGTTAAATAGCTTATTAATGAAATACATTTCAACCAGCATTTCATAATAATTTATTCAATTTGGAGAGAAAACTAAAAACCGTAAAGGTTTTAGGAAAGATATTTATTTTACTGTATTATATTTTTAGCCTGTTTTTGTTGTGTTTCTTTGTTTGATCAGCGTAATGATAAACAAAAATCGCCAACGAGATGTTTTATTACCTGCAGTATTTATTTCCAGAGGGAGTCGCGCTTTGGAAATATTTCCTCCCACTTCTGTTTGGATGTGAATGAGCTTAATGTCGTAAAGGCTTCGGTCGTTACACTTTGAAAAATTTAGCCTGAATAAACAAATCAGGCTGTAACGCTTTAAAACAGTCTCATGCATAATTTAGTGAAGTCTGATTGTAGACGTGAACACACTGAGAGCTGCAGTAAAATGCCGTTTTTGTAAGATTACTCAAACACACCTCTGATATTAATATATATGAAGAACAATCCGTTCATGGAGAAACAAAATAGGCTGAACAGCAAGCCGAGCCGGCGGTCTGTGTCTCTTCCACACGCAAAGTATCAAATGTCACAATTAAAAAAAGCTGCAAGAGCACATGAAAGCACTTACATTTGACTCATAAACAGTATTTGTACCGAGAAATGTTTAATTAATTTGTATTTTTTGTGTGTGTGAATCGCAAAAACCCTGTGCTGAAGACGTGTCTTCACGCTTTCATTAGTTTTTAATTTTTTTTTCACTTAAATTCAAATTAGGTCGAAATGTGAGCTCCCATTGTTTCAAGCCTTTTTTTTTTAACCACAAAACACAGCCCGGCTTTTCAGTTCCTTTTTATCTTTATAATGCTTTTCATTTTTGATCCTAATGATTATCAACTGCTCCAAATAAGCCGTACCTCATGTGTCAGAGGACTAGGATCAGCCTCCGCGTGAAGACTAACTCGCTCTCCTTTGCTTTGTTGCCATGCACGCGCCAACACGTGATATTTTTATGTGTATATAGTAAACGCTAGAATTTCTTAATATTTAGATTTCAAAGACACATTGGCATTACTTCAATAAATGAGAATAAAGAGGAGCTCTAACAGGAGAAGATCCGCCTTTACACAAAAGGCGCTTTTGTTTTGCAGCAGCCACTATTGCACAGTTACTCCAATGCAAAGGTAAGGAAAAATGCACAGGTCGTGTTTTCGATCCTGTTTTGCTTTGTTCATACGCTAAATACGAAATTTGCTTATTTTTATTATATGCCTTAATAAAAGCGGCAATTGTTGGTTATTTATTTATGTCAACCTGACGTCTGTGTTTATTAATTTATGCTGGATAGTGGCAGAGGAAATCAGAGACTGCTTTGCGTCGCACTGTGTGGATATAAAGTCAGATTTTGGAAAGAGGAGGAGGGGGCGATGGTGGTGGCAGCTGCAGCCGGGACATGTTCAAATCTCCGCTGCGGTGAGAGGCGGAGGCTCATTTGCACCGTCAGTACAATGTGGAGAACAAGCAGAGACAACCCAGCAGACAATAAACAAAGAGCGGCTCGCCATGTGCGCTGCAGCTGCTGCACACACACACACATACACATACACGGACACACACAACTGAGCTGCAGCGAGGAGCCATGGCCGCCAGGGGGCAGTCTGAGCCCTGCAAACCACAGCAGAGACGGGGAAAGATTCATTAAGACAGATAACACATCGTGTCTTGTGTGTTTGTGATGAAAATGTGCATGAGCTGCATGTCTGTGAGGGAAGCCGCTCTTAAACAGGTGGACTCAGGTTCAAATCCACGTGTCAGCAAGCATCCAGCCTGCCCAGGTGTCTTTGAGCAGCATACTTGTTCCAGTGCTGCTCAACCTGACCTTTGACCTCTCTATGATTGGCAGAAGAGAAAAGTTTCCATGACATGACACACTAGTTGTGAATGTGTCATCAAAGAGAGCAGACGTTGTTCCTTACCTCAGAAAAATGGGATGTTATTGAAAGGGGTCTTTTTATTACATCTTTAGGGTCTCTTGCACTACATATAGTGATAATATCGGCATGTAATGTCCACATATCTGTCCTAATACACAATGCATTCTAATGCAATATAAAACATGGAAAACTGGTTTGATCAAACAGATTAAATTTACTGTGAAGGCATGAACGGTATGTTTTCATGTGAACAGGATGTGTGAGCTGACATCAGGCCGGCTGGTAGTTCTCCAACCTATCCAGCAAGACCTCTGAGTAGCCTGGGGAGTAGTACCTGAAACAACACAGTTTTTAGAAGTAACATAGCGCTAATTGGAAGCGCCTTTTTAGAAAACCAGTTTAACCTGTTTAATAAAATTTGCTGAGTTTATTCTCACGAAACACTTCTTCTAATTATGGTGAATTTTCTTGTTCATTTCTTTGGAAATTATTCTGGTTCATTTGACAGTTAAAGCATTGTTTTAGCTGACACTGACAGGAAAGACTGGGTGGAGAAAGAAAATAGTGCCAAAAACAGTGAGTCATCACACAGCTCTCAAATTACTACTGTCTATACGGTCATGTGATCTGATCAGTCAACCCTAGATTACTGTTTACATTTATGCGTGTGTGTGTGTAGTGGGGAAAGAAAACACACCTGACGATCTCTTCAGGGAAACAGCTGTTGATAGCGTTGATGTGCTCCTGCAGAAGGGAGCCAGGCTCAGCTTGGATCTCCTGGACTTTCTTCAGCCCCCCGCTGGTCACGAACAGACGGCGAGCCTTACTGTCATGAGGCAGCACCTTTGGAGGGAGGGGACAGATGTAAAATCTAAGATCTGAAAAACATTCATTCTGATTTTTGAACCAATGCAGTTTCAGGTTGTGATACCGGCCATAGACTCGCTCACCTTGCTGAATTGGCAGAGTACATGTTTGAGGATGTTGCTGGGGACATCGTAGAGGAGGGGCTCCAGACCCGGCAGGTAGGTGCACTTCTGCAGGATGCTCTTCAGAGCCTTCTTACTCTGAAAAGAACAAGAAGCATAAAATGTGCAAACATTTAAACCTCTCAGCTTTTTACTAAGTGAGCTTTGATACCAGCTGACCGGTAAAATCCAAATCTCTACACAAATGGTTTAAAAAGAGTTTGTTTTGTCCTCTTCTACTGCTCTCTATGCACCAAAGTTCCATTACTGATAACAGCAATTTGTGCCTCACTGTAAGTACAACCAGATAAAACTAAAGCATGAGCAATAAGTATTCTAGCTCTGCTTTCTCTCTCAGTCCAAATGTTCATCAACTTGCAGAGCTGCAGCTCTTACTTTAGCCTGCAGGTCCTCTGAGCTGCTGGCATCCATGTAGACTTCCAGCAGTTTGGGCAGCAGGTTGGCTGTGGCCACTGCCTTGGCGTGCTCAGGGGTGTGATGGCCTATCTGTCCGATGGACCAGGCCGTGGCTGCCTTGATGTGATGTTCAGGCTCCTCGGACAGACACAGGGCCAGCTGGGGCACCCCCTGCAGGACAGGAGGACACACAGCACAAGGGGACTTTTTCACTTAATGTGACCTACATACCAACCTGAGGGGACGTCACTGGTTTTAGTGGTGGGTTTTGGCGTGTTCAGAGGAATCAGACGAGAGATTAACCACCACACATGCACACCTTAGAGAGAATGACAGCCATGGCGAGGTTCTCACTGTGAGCTGCCACATATCCCAGCATCATGATCCCCGGCAGCCGCAGGTTTCCACGGCAGTTGCCCAGATAGTCAATCACTGCTGCCATGCCGCCACAATTCACAATCACCTGGGACAGCTGGAAACACACACACCCAGATGCATTACTTTGTGTCCAGCCATGCATATTTGTGCTTACAAGTGTGTGTGCGTGCAGTACCTCAGGCGTGTGCTTCACCACCTCCCTCATCAGGGTGGTGATGTTCTTCCTGACGTACTCGTCTGGATCTCTGAGGCAGGCCACTGCTGCAGGGAAGATCTCAGCCTCGATCACCATCTCTGCCAGGCTGACCGAGTGCTTACTGATCTGGCTGAGGGCGGAGAACACCTGCCTCTGCATGGAGACAAAGACAGACTGAGCTCCAGACCGAGATCACATTTTTGGAAATTCAGTTCCAGCTTCATGTTGAACATTTCTATGTTGAAATGTCACTTCTTCACTTCACGTTTGTCCCTGCAGCTAGCACTCAAATCATGCTTTTTCTTACAATGTCATGTGTAATTGTTCCTAAAGTCAACTGATATTTACGGCTTGTCAAAAAAAAAAAAATTCTTTCATTTCCAAATCATTTGTTTTCAAGGATAGGTGCCACTTTTTGATCAAATTTCACTTTTATTTATTTATTTATTTTGTTTTTTAAAAATCTGTTGCAAACAGAAGTTATGCATAATTGTCTTGCTTGCAGGATCTGTAAAATGTCAAAACAATTTTGCTTCTCTATTCCACCATATTTTGCAAGTTTTTATAACACTGGTAATCTATAATGTTTACTCAGAAATATTGAGTTACTATTTGAAGCCTACTCAATGTAGAAAATACAAAAATGAAACGAAGAACGTGTCTCATTAATGACAAAGAATACTCTTTACTGTGACTTTTCAATAAAATGATGGAGAAAATTTTTCAAATCACTTTAATTAATTCAAGATATACCACATGGAATTCAGACAGGGAAAGAGGTTTGTTAAAAAGGTGAATGACAGAGAAAGAGAACAAATAAACGGGACACTAGAAACCATAAAGTAAAAAAAAATGTACATATATTTAGATTATATCTCTTTTGAGTACATTTTTTTAAATAGAAATATTTTCACAAATCTGCATCTTTAATAATCCTTCAGTGATATTATGCAACAATATCACAGTAACCTAATAATATACAAGAAAAAGCATTAAGGAAAAGCATTTCTGTTGTTATCTAAAACGGCTTTAAGCTTCAATAATTTAGGTAACATGAATATTTATCATGCAAGTCTCAGGTATTGATTATTTTTGCCTTATTTTGCAAGCATTGTCATAAAGCTTGTAAATAGGTATGAAGAAGAAAAATCAAAACTAATAAAAATGATCAGTTACTGTAATTCCATGGAATGATTTGAATGGAGTGTTTTAGAAAAATGTGTTTCTTTCATTCGTGCCATCATACATGGCTGAGTGACACCAGCAGCTGTTTTCAGTGAGGCTGTCTTACCTTGAGTTTGGCGTCCGGGTTGAGGATCATCTGTGCCAGGTGTGCGATGGCACCATTGTCCACCACAGTGTGGGCCAGCTCTGGTGTGTGTTTGGAGATGTCGCTGAGGGTGGAAGCTGCAATGCGTTTGAGGGCCATCTCAGGCTCCAGGAGACTCAACACCAGCAGGGGAACAGCACCCGCATCCACTACGGACTGAGACAACACTGCACAGTGATGGAAACAAACACAGGTGAAGTATGTGTGTGTGCAAATATGGGTGTATGAAGGAGAGCGTGCTGAGACAAAGAATGATATTTGAAAAATCTTCCTATGGCCTAAAATGTAGAAGAGGAAGGTGAAATCTAAGTGTGTCAGTGTGACTTCCTCACATGCGTTGTGTCGTGCGATGTAGCCTAGAGCCCAGGCAGCAGCCTCCTTCACCCCAGGGTCAAACTCCTCCAGGCAGAGGACCAGGGCGTCAACTCCCCCACAGGCCACCACAGCCTGGGCCAGCTCAGGCGAGTGTTTGGCAACTGCACGAAGCACAAACGCTGCTGCCTTCTTATAGAACCTCTGCGTGCAAACACACACAGGTACACACATCAGCTCTCATGGTTATATTGTCCTGTAGTTTGATGGGAAACTTCAATGCAAAGCCTGCAATGAGATTAGTTTTTTCTTCCTGTATTTAGACTACTGTATATTTTTTAAAATACTTTATCTTGAACTAATTTAAACATCCTACTATCCCAGAGTTTTCTCTCTTCTCTTTAACCCTCATGCTTTGTTGGGTTTCCACATTACTTAATGCTGCATGTGTAAAAGTAAAAATAATTGCATATATATATATATATACATTTTCTTCTGGCCCAATCAACTCAGTCAGGCCTTTACATTTGAGAAATGTTACAAAATATGAGTTTCCCTCTAGAAACTCCATAAATAGAATAAGCACTTTATATTAAGGTACATGTATTCACCATTAACTAGTTTCTTATGAGCATGCATATTGGTAGTATACTTGCTCTTTATTAGTCATTATAGAGCACTAATTAATATGTTAATCTGCATGGCCATATTCTACAACTACTAGGCCATTAACTTAGAGTTTTCCCTCAGTAACCTCCTAATTACTGCTTGTTGATAGTAAGGAAGCAAGTTGTTGTACATAAATTGCAATCTTAATAACCTAACCCGATCCTCCAGAATAAGGCATTAATCAGTGCTTTGTAATAACTAATAAAGAGCCTACATGCTACTGTGCATGTTAATAAGCAACTAGTTCATGGTGAACATGTGTACCTTAAAAAGATGTGTTACCAATATTCCTTTTGTCTAAAAACATCATGTTACAGCTTATGCAGCTTGTGTTTTTGGTGTTAGACTGCAGAAAAGTTTAATTCTCAAAATCATGTTTCTATGCAGTTCTGATCAGATGAGGAATCAAGCTGACAAAACAATGTTTTTCAGCGGTTAAAAACAGGGTCTCTCCCAAGCAGACCACTTGAGTGACGTGTCAGCACACCTTGTAAAGTCACACAGATGTTGTGATCTTTTCCTGCAGGCTTCAATGGAGATTTTTCACTCTTTCAGCAGCAAATTCTCACCATATCTGACATAAAAGGTCAGTAGATTTTAAGTTTATTACATAAGACTGCGATGTTCCATTAATGACGAGAACTAAACCATGTCTGCCTCCTCTCTGAGCCTCTGAGTGGGCTGAGAGAGGGAAAACAAAGGCCTGGTTGCTCTCATGGTAAAGGGCTCTTACGTTTTGAAGTAGCTCCCAGGCGAACTGCCAAGTTAGCCCAAAACACACTCTGACATTCAGGGGGCTGACCCAGAGGTCCTGCAGGGTCTCTGTCTATCTCTGTCCTCTCACAGACACACACACACCAGCACCTAAAGGGTACTTTAGTGTGCACTTGTATGGCCAAAGGATGAGATACTGACATTCTGCGAGGCCAGAGAGTGGACCAGCTGGGGCAGGATGTCTTCCTTCACCACGGCCTCAGCCAGGTCATCGCTGTGGTCTGCCAGGCGGCCCAGAGCCAGGGCTGCCGTCTGCTGGATGCTGGGGACCACGTCCAGTATCAGGGGACGCAGCATGGACATCACACCTGCAAAGAGGACAGGAGGGGTCCACACACTGGGAATAGCAGCGAAAGCTAACATTGTCTTATAATCTTGTGTCTTACCAGCGTTTAGGAGGATTTCTATGTTTTGTGGTCTGGATGCCAGATCAGCAACGGTTTGCACGAACTGCATCCTTGATTTCTGATACTGCTCAAAAACTGCAAAGCACAAACCAGACAGAAAGACAGTTGGACTCTTTGCTGAATCTTTCCTGCATGGATGAAAACAGCTCATGAGTCTCACCTTGAATGATCTGCCGCTGACTCATTGCCTTTTCTTCAGGATTTCTTTCCACTCTGAAAACACGCAGGGTTTATCACAGATTTCAACGGTTTCTCCTGGCCGTCTCTAGGTCCGGGTTCTGGGTAGTGTTGTTGTTAAGCGTTGCCGTGGCAACAGACGGGAAGCGGAATGTGGCGCTGCTCCTGCCGAAGATCGTCTGCTGGAAGGATGACTCACTCTCTGAATTCGCTCACAGCCGGCGAAGCCTTCGTGCGTCCCCGGAAACATGCAGCGTGTGAACGCTCCGCGCTGCTCTCTCATCTCTGCTGTCTTTCAGTTCCCGCTAAAAGACAACTGCGGACATGTCGCGCACTTTGACTGCAGCTCGGTTCAAGAGACAACAGAGCCGCGAAATCCAAGCGGCCATTGGCGCACACAGTGAACGCTGCATGTGAGCTGGTTTTAGGCTGCGCGGTGCGGCGCTCAACATTTCACGATGAAAGAAGGTTTTTTTCCCCTTCTTCTTTTAAACTTCTGCCCTCCTGCTCAGGAGTGTGTCCTCAAATGACCCGCCTGGAGGAGCTCTGCTTATTTTCGCAAAGCACTTTGTAAAGCCCGTTTAAAAGAAACGATATGGCCCAAATAAACTTTATTATTATTACGATAACTATTATCATAATTATTGTCATTAGTTGTGGTAATGGTAGTAGTACTTGTGGTAGTCGTAGTAATAGTTGGAGCAGTAGCATTGATGCGGTTGTTTTTATTATCACTGTTATTATTTTTCTTAGTATGAGTAAGCCCATCAGTATAATAAAATATGATCTGTCCAAACATTAACCTCTCTCTCTCTCTCTCTCTCTCTCTCTCTCTCTCTCTCACTCTCACTC
>JBBMOE010000016.1:10141539-10167410 GCA_037975065.1 Chaetodon trifasciatus | reverse complement strand
ATATAGATATAGATATACTGGATCTACAGAATCAGCCCCTTAAAAAAAAATCCACTTCATTACTTTCCTCTTTTTTCTCCCACAGATATTACAGTTTTTTGTCTTAAAACTGTATTTAACACAATCTTCGAACTTGTAACTCATTACTTATGTCAACAGCCCTGAAAATGTTTACACAGTATTGCAAGGAAACCAAGAAAGCTGTCACACTGCCTGAAACAAGCTGATCAATTACAAAACATAATTTTAAAATATATCTTGAAATAATTTCATTAAGGCTAAAACATTAGGGGTTAATGCATGAAGAATGTTTAAGTCACTTCCTTAAAAAAAAAGATAAGTGACACCCAAAAACAGCCACTGGAAAAAAGCCAGTTTCTTAACCTGAAGAAAGCAGGTGGTGAGGACGTAGCTGAAGCAGGATTTAATATGCTGGACAGCAGGAAAACCAAGAATGATAAAATGCTGACGGATCCAAGAACACGTAAACACTGTTTAACACTGATGGAGCTCATTTCTAATAATAATTCTCTATTATCAGAACAAAAACAGCAAAGCCTACCTGTTCTGATCAAAGAACTCAATAGAGAGGCTGATGATCTCGTCATCTGTGATAATTCTCTTGTCCTCGTCTGCCACCTCTCCACGATCCTCATTGGATCCATTGGAAGCTATAGAAAAAAAAAACAGGCAGGGATAAATACACAGTAAAATAAAGTTTAAAAAAAATAACAAATTCACACACGTGCTTTCAAACTCACCATCTACTGGGTGATCTGCGTAAAAGTCTCTCCTCCTCTTCATTTCATCTGAGGACATTCAGGAAGACGAGCAGTTACAAGCCTGCTCATTCGCAGCTGTCACACAATTAGATATCCAGTTCTTAAAATAACAACTACACCAGAATTTGGTGCCACTCGACTTTTATCTATCTTAAAAGGAGTGTAGCTGATATACTAACTGAGACTTTGAGAGGATCTCTCAACAGCATTTACAGTGGAACACAAGACAAAAGCAGCACTGAACAAAATAACAAAAACAACCAACTGTGCTGACAATAACAGCAGACATGACCTCAGATCAGCAATTACAGCACTGCGCTTCTCACAGATTATGAACAAACACACTGAAAAAATCTAAACATTAATATCTGTGACCCTTTTGAGGGTGCGAATCAATTAGAATCCCATATATTCTATTCATTTGGAGAAGTGGTGACACAGCTGCAGTGCTGCCGGCTGACTGCGGATTAAAATGACTCATCAAACAAAAGCAGAGTCAGAGAGAAAGGTTGGATGGCTTCTGCCGCCGTGCTCTTACTTTTGAAGAGGCCGGGCACCAGTTTGTACACAATGTCCTGAAGAGTTTTGTCAGACCTTGAGAGCGGAAGAGAGACATCAGTCGAGTCATTGAAACGCAGCAATTCTCAACATTTGCAGTTCAAACTAGACGAAAAACTGATAGCAGCGAAGGCTGTGGAGGAGAAGATGGATGAAGCTTGCTTTCGATGCTTCAACATATACTAAATGCTCATTTCTTTCATTGCAGCACATACACAGAGGTTATGCAACACATTCATGATTTGTATTCAAGGCTGTGGGGAATCTCTATATTATCCAAGTGGCCTCTAAGTGTGAATATTTTGAAGCAATTACAGGCTGATCCAGCTGCTCAGTGGGGAAACAAAGGGGGAAACCACAAGGGCAAGAAACAGGAAACAAAGACATAGCTGCTTAATATTATGCATTACATTAGAAAGAATATAAAAAGCAATTCAACCCATGGTGAGGCACAAAAGACAGTTTGTTTAATTGGCCAAACTAAGGTGTCTTAAGGAAAGCTTCTTTTGCTTAAGAAAAATAAGCAGAATGTGTATTTAAAAAACAATACAAGGCAAATCTAAAAAGATGCAGAATAAGGCAGGAAAATGAACAACCACAGGTCTCACCTAATGTTTAACAGAGGCTTGGTTTTATGCACTTGTACATCGCAGATGGGACAGTATTTGCTGGTTTCCAGGTAGCGCACAATGCACATCTTGCAAACTGCAAACCATAGAGAAAGAAAAAAAACAGTCAATATCAGATCGCATGTGAAAGGATATCCTGAATCTGAGCTGCTGAGGCTAAATCTGGTTTGAAGGACTCGTTGCTATGAGGAGAAATCTTCTTTGCAGCATCAACACTGCAGCATGGGAGCAGGGAGCCATGAAACGAGAGAAGAACGCTCACATGAGTGAAGACATTCGATGATGGTGGTCGCGTCTATGAAATATCCTCCACACAGGACGCACATGAGGTGAGGGTTGAGCTCGGTGATCTTTATCCTGGTCGTCCGATGCATGTTGAGGGAAAGGAACAACAATCCTGCGAGGAAAAAAAAAAAAGAAAAAAAAGTCAAAACAATGCGTGCACGGCAGGCGAGGAGGCTCAGACCATTTGGACCAAGGCTGCTGTTTGTTTGACTGCGTTAAAGCAACATGAGCTTTTACGCATAACCAAAGGGGAAGGAGCTGCGGTGGCGGAGTCACCTGACCGAGACGCGGTGAACAATCATAAATCAGTCACTTCCACCGACGGACCGACGGACTGATGGAGCTCTGCGCTTCATCTTCAGTCAGCAGCGGTCAACGCGCGACACAGTCAGAGGCGCAGAGCGCTGCAGCTCCAACCACAAACCAGCTGTGATCTACAAGGCTTCTCCCCAGAAAAGAAAAACAAAGAAACACCACGATGGCTCAGAAAATTCTGTAAATGCTGGTATCCCATGCGGGACTTTGCCTAAATGGACTGAACCTGCAGTGTTAAATTTAAGACCAAATGTCGAGACAGAAGCTCCAGAAATCTAAACGACTAGAAATCAAATCAGACCAGTGGAGCTTCACAGACCAACACCGCTCTGGAGAAGCCTCTGCATGCATCTTTCTCAATAAAACTGATTTAGTTTGCGGCCGCTCCACTTTAGAACCGCACAATTATCCCAAACTGGGTTAAAAAAAATAGGAGGTAGAGGGTTTGTGGCGCCCTGGGGTGAGAGGGGGGATGATGGGAGACTCCCAGTCTCTGCGTCAGGTGTGCCACACAGGCTGTGGGGAAACCTGAGCGTTTCTATGGCAACCCCTTTTGCTTTTTAGCCCACATGGCTGTTCGCCAGTCACCAGAACAAGGCGGGATCTCACCGAAACAACGGCACGGCGAGCCTGCCGGTGTGCAGAGCGGCAGCGGGGAGGGACCGGAGGCTCCCCGTCCCTCTGCGCTCACAGCCAGCCGCTGGACCGCCAGGCTGCCGACAGCACGGCTGCCATTTTGTGGAGGAAAAAAAGCCCGTATCGGTTCAACGGGCTGCGGGGTTTCCTTCGAAAGGGGGGCAAATAAAACCAGTATCTGGCGCGTTTCCACCAGCTCCGCGAGTCTTTGCGGAGCACAGGGAGGAGAATACGAGCCCGACGCGGAGAAGAAGCTCGGCTTTATTCTGCTTCGCTTTGCGCCGTGTTTTTCATGGCTTGTGCGCGATAATGAGCACTGTGCAGCAGCAACATGGCCAGACGGCAGCAACTGCGCTCAAGTTGAAGCGCACAGCGGATCCTACTTATTTATTCTGCGCCATTATCAACCAAAGTCAACACAGACCGTTTATGAAACGTTTCCATTACCCACCGTTTGCGCCAGCGGGTATTTAACTTTACAACCCCGCTTCTCCGGACAAACCACACGAGCTGAAATAAGTCCTCCAACGCCAACAAAGTAGGATATCACCGCTTTTTTTCTCCATTTTATCCGATAACTACGAGCCATGATGCAAATCTTGGAGGGATGGGAAACAATAATAAAAAGCTGGGCTGAGGGCGCTCTTTGCGGTCGTTTGAAGAACTCAAAACATTATTAAAAGTCTAGATGTCGCCTATAGGCTGCACACGAGGAGATGATCCTCTGCTAACACCGTTTGACAGCCTGCCTGTCCATCCACAGCCGGCACCGTGCCCGAGTCCCGGCTGGCTTCAACGCTCCAACCGACCTCCCCGCTGGCCGTCCCTGAACGGACCTGTTCGGACTCCGCTCGAAGGATGCCCCGCACATGAATAACGATGGATAGTGTCCACATATGAGCCTGTCGTGCTGTGAATCGATCGGCTGCTGTTTGGACAACTGCTCCTCTCTCTGTCCCGCGGGAGCTGCGTGCTCACTCCATCAGACTTCAAGTCAGTAACTCCAAAAATCCAAACATGAAGAAGTTCACGCATGCTGGGAACGAATGCTGCTCAATGGCTGCAGCACCAGCCAACACACGCTGGACTAAATCAAACCTGCTCAACACTTCCATTATGGACACAAATACGGACTGTACTTAAATTGGCGTACACATCACATATATTATTTATTTTAAGGACAGGCAGGTTTAATTATGATAACACGCCATCAATTAATTCAGAACAGCTACTGAATCTTTAAATCAGTCAATAAGGCAGCAACAAATGAAGAGATTTCCCCCCTCGGTTCTTGCAGTGACCCAAAGTCGTGCCAACCTCATTTATTCCCAAACGAGACCAGTTACTCTTGTAAAGGTCCCCCTTTGCAGGTAAATCAGCAGCAGCTGGAAATAAGCCAATTAAAATGGGGGAAAAAACTAAGACCTTAACCGCTGTCAGTCAATTTAGAAAATCTAGAAATGAGTAGCTGGAGATTCCTAATTGGCCACATGACGGCGACCTATTAAAGTCAACAGACACAAAGTTCACTTTCATTTCGTGTGTTAAATGGCGCTCATCGCGCACTGTAAACCCTCCAGCCTGTCTGTCTACATTATCACATCCACAGACTTGTGAAGCTGTCAAACCAGCAAACCCGAGCGGAGGGAAACACATTCATTTTAACCCGTTCAGCACACACAGACTCCCCAAAAGCATGCATGAGTGAAATGATAATTTTTTTGATCCCCCCCAAGAGGCAGAAGCCCGCCTGGCTCGTGTCTGACTGTCCTGTATCACCACATCCAGAGTCACGCAGTGCGCCAGCATGAAGCCCTGTCAAGGTGAAAATGCGCAAATCCATAATGAGTCTAAATGTCAACAAACAAACAAACAAACAAACAGCCTCTGATGGCCACTGCCCATGTGAAATAAAGAGAGTTTACACATGCCATGGCTGCTTGCGAGACACAACCAGCCTTTTGTAGGCTACCCTGGCCGAGGTGTCGCCCACATTTTTTAAATTTCTCTAAAACCCAACCGCCCCTGTTAATTAAGATAATCACACACCGAGACATAAACAGCCCCAGTGCGTGATTAACGATGATCCAAGTGTTTACCAAGCAGCCGTCATGAAACATTTACGCACAACTGAAACGGTTTGCCTCCTCGTCACGTCTGTGAAAGCAATCCAAGTTAAGTTAATAAATCCGGCATTTGGTCATAAACACCCAAAACCGACATATCACCCGGTTCACAACACCCCAAACATCCCATCTCTATAAAGTTGAGACGCTGGGTGGAAATACGGGCACAGAAGGACCGGTTTGGAGCACTTGCTGCTGTGAACATCTCAGCCAACACAGCCTGGTTCGCCTGAGATCTCCCACTTTACATAAATCCAAACGACGCAAGGCGAATCCCCACCGCGATCAACTTATACAGGCACGTTACTGAACACCACACCATGCCACACTGGCTGTGTGTGAATCTTAATTCGCGTTCGTGTCCGAGCGGGGAACATGTTTTACGAAAAAAAGTGGTGCGCAGACACACGGAGCTCCACGTCGGTGATCGCTGCAGCCACCGTTGAAAGCTCCACATCCACCGCTGGATCGGTACGTAGAAAAAACACAAAAGCACCGGCCCCAAACCTCGCCTTCTGCCCCCGTTAGTTAGAGACGATATCGAATAAGACCTACCTGGAGGCTCAGCTGGGAATCGGCGGGTCTTGATGCGAATAGACAATGAAAGTTGGGAGGCGATCAGCAGAAAATGAATAGGAGCCGAGCCGCCATCTTGAAGCAGGCTGCAGACGCTGTCAGTGGCGGAGAGCGCACGGCGGACCGGAGCGCATTTCAGATGTGCGAATAAAACTCCTCTTTTCCTCGCCGCCTGCGCGCTGCGTGCGTTTGCGATCGGCGGCTTCAAAACACCCCAGTCCCCCGGCTTCGGCTCGGGAAGGCTCGCACTTGGGCACCGACAACTTTGCCTCCAAAATATCCGCTTCGCCTCCAGTAAAATGTAGCAGTGTGTGTGTGCTCCGTGGAAACTGACACCGTCCCCAAAATGGCTTGTAGTTCGACCGCCCCGCTTTGGTCACGTGGTCTCGTTGCTTAAGGGTGCCTAGGAATTACTGTCGGTGTATGCTGTTTCTCCCAATCTACTACGCATGATATTAGATAACACACAAAACACACACATGCGCGTCTGAATAGCAGTTTAGCCACCAAATCTCACAAAGAACTCAACAGTTTTTGCTTTACATGAGCTGAAATGTCACCAGGCAGCTGCTTTAAGGGCGCATAAAAAATACTCCCTGTGTAATCTGCTCTTTCTAATGCATGACGCACGGTTTTAAATAACCCATACAACACATTCACGCAGTTTGATACACTTTTTAGCACGAGAGGGCAAAATACCTGCGCTAATATGTATCCTGCGTGCGCTCAAATGTCACTGTGATCACGGCAAAGTAGGCTACTGATGGTGCTCCCTCGCCTCTCTGATGTTAAAAATAACTGCAGCACAGACACTCACACGCGTTCACGTCGTCTTGACCGTCAAATACTTCAATCCGTTCTGTCTATCGGTCGGTTGGAGCTCAATGCAGCCACCTCATTCATCTGCGTGCAGCGTTGCTTTTTGAAAAAAAAAAAAAAAACCCACGCACTTGGTTAAAATACGTCCATGTGACAAATGGCTCTGGTGCCAAACCTTTGTCACAGGCTGTCCTGACATCTGAAAAAAAGAAGAAGAAAAAAAAAAAAGCTCCGCAACTTCCACTTGATGAATTGGAGCCTTTATCCCTCAGCCAGCGTCGCAGAAAATGAAGGCATCTCGGATGTTTATGGAATCTGAGCCGCCGTGCTGCCTCAGCTGAGGAGCTTTGAACTTTCAGCTGAGGTGGATGCACAGAGCTTCACGGAGACTAAAAGGAGACCACAATTCTCACGTAGCCGTTTCGTCTAAAAAGCCCGAGATCTCTTTTATAAATAGCTCCCATCAGCCCGAGTCCTGCAAGAAAAGCTGGGCTGATCCTCTTCTCACAACAAATGCTGCAGGAAAGAAAATACACTGCTGTCATTCAACTATGGCAAAAATCCTTCTCAGGCTGCAAAGTGTTGATAAAACATATGCCTACCAGTTACTTCACTGACTCCATATTCAAACTAAATATTTCTCTCACATACAAAACCTGCGACAATATTTCCAACTTCGTGTAAATATTTTCTCTCCACACGGGATCTTCTTATGGAGCCGTGAAATCATTCAAAGCACAAGGTGGATTTGATTTTATTTGTTTTATTGAAGCGCAAGCTGGAATGCTAATTGTCTCCCATGCACACGTGTCACGTCCATGTCAGGTACAAAAGAAGCTGGAAAGAGATGAGCACTGCCGCTGGAAGCTGCTGAAGTGGAGTGCTTTGAGGTGCAGAGGAGGCGAGGAAACAGGACAGCGGCATCACATCTGACTGGCTTTCTCCACACTCTTGGCGGCGTCTTTGAGCTTTCCCACCAGATCCTGAAAACAAGCAACCAGTGATGATTTTCAGCAGGGGTAAAAACGACGAAGATGAGCGAAAATATCTCACATTTACCCTGTGAATGACACTCATTAGAAATAAGAATGAAGATAAATTAGCAGCCTGTGCGTTCGGAATTTTTGATCCAGCCTGACCTGCGTTAGAATTAAAATTCATTTTGCATCGCGAATCTGATTGCAGCACACATTTTTTAAACACAGGTCAGTAAAGCCGAGGTCACACTGGAACTTTACCGTATTATAAAGGCTTCAGAGATTATACATGCTTTTATATAAGGTCAACTTCATGCATCACCATCAATACAATTTATCGCTTTCTGGTTATTTCATAGTTAACAGATGTCGCCGCGGCGATGAAAATCTTTATATGTGCAGGAAATCAACAAAAGCCCTTTTATTTATTAGACACGCGCAGACAGAGCGTTAACAGATTTTTGGCGTATGTCTGAAGTGGCGAGCCCTTCAGCTCAATGAATCGACTTCTTTCTTGTTTTGTTTTTTTCCTTTTTTTATTTATAGGAGGCTGAAGGTGGTGCGACTGAATGTGGTCTTATTCTGAAATAAAAATGACACATGAAGAGCAGGGTTAGGAAGAGGAGCGTAGTCCTTCCTCTACCTGTAACTGCTCCATCGTGCAGGTGAAGTTGATATCTTCCGAGGACCCCTCATTCTAAGAAAGAGGAACACACAAAAAATCAAAATCAACGCGCGCCACCGCGTTAAACGCCTGGAAGTTAAGATGTGTTCGAGGCTCACCTCAGTGTTCAGTGAAATCGAGTACAAAGGCTCGTTGACCTTGTCGACCTGTCCGTTCTGTCGGGGAAACAACATTTTAGCTCGACTCAAGAAATGGTGCAACAAAAAGGCAAAAATGTTATCCAAAACCGCTCACGTGTACCTTCATGTGGTACTGCAGACGCCAGGAGACGTCGTTAACCCGAGGTGGACGCCTTCCTATGCTGGAAGAGGATGACAGTTAATACACAGCAATCTAATCTTCATGAAGTGAAGACAGAGGCAATAAGCAGGGAGGTAAGGAGGGAGGTTTCCCTTTACAACCAGACAATAATCTAACGATCACTGTGATGGAGACTCTTAAAAAGTAGCTGCGTCTCACGTGAGCATTTTTAGCCGTTTCTCTAAAGCCTGCTGAATAAGTGAGCCATTTGAGGTCATTTAAGCACATATCCCCAAGTTGCTGTTTTTTCGTGATTGAAAGACTGCTTTTATATGAATTGTTTGCAGACAACGTGGCTCTTTCACAGAGCGCGTTTGTTTGCGTCGCGTCATAAAGCAGCATTTACACTGCAATTAATCACACTGCCTGACCTTTCCGTCCTGACACCAAAGCACCCTCTCTGTTCCTCACTGGGTAGCAGCAGCCACTTGCTTACTGCTTTCGATGAATGCAAAGATTGTGTCACAACTCGGATTCCAATGATGTTGATCCGTGCGTTTTTCCCCCCGACATCTGATGTCTAACAGTGGAATAAAACCCCTCACCGAATAATTAGCGAGTAAAATCGTTCAGATGTAATTCTGCAATGAGCTCGCAGCTTTCCAAAAAAAAAAAAAAAAAACTAATCCATGTTCCAGTTTCATCTTGGAAACACGAGCAGTCTCCGCTAGACTTTTCAAAAAATAGCACCATCACCTCCACAAATCTCTCCACCCCTGGCAGCTCGTGGCTTACCTTGCTAATAGACGTTCCAGTTCTTTTTTATGTGTCTGTAAAACAAAAGCATGCGAGTGAGTTCCGGGACAGTCAGCCACAGCTAAAAAACACAGCATTTACTAAGTGTTGTTACTGTCACCTGATATGTGCTATAGAATATTTCTATTCTGTCTGCACTGAACGTGAGTTCTTCCAGGCAGGAGCTGTAAGGACACAACAACACTTTAATGAGCAGCTGATTTCACAAAACTGTATTTACTTTGTGCTGTCTTTTTTAAAAAGTCATATTTTTGGACATGTTTACGCTGACGTTTTAGGTGTAACCCATGCTTTTTTTTCTTTCTTTTTTTGCCCTTTCCAAAAAAAAAAAGAAAAAAAAAAGATGTTTCATTGTTGATGTCTCCATTGCCTAAGTGAACACGGGGCTTGTAATCACATTTCAAATGCAGTTTTAGAATCAGGAGAAGTACAAGACAAGGGAGTAGAGAAGAAAACCTAAATAAAAAGGGTAAAAAAAAAATGCTGTAAACTTTGCTGTATGATTCTTCAGCTGTTTTGTTAGATGATCACACACATGCACACCTACACAATTTGAATTGTCTGTATCCTGAACACACAACTCTGAAACTGATCACAGTAACACCTTCCCCTCTTTAATTAGAAGCATGCAAAGACAATGACAATGACAAAAAAAAAAAGCCAAAATGTTAAGCCAATGCAGATGGGCTATTGTGAGAAACTGCATTTTAATCACGAGCTGATCCACTCGGGCCAATAAGTCAAATGTGACTACAGCACCTATTATTTCAACTGATCTGCACCCATTTGCAGTTGCATAAAATTGTCCGCTATTGCTTCACAGCCAGTGTCAAAGGTGGCAAAATAATGTTAATTCCTTGTTTATCTGTGGGAACGCTGCTGCTGCTGGTACACAAGCAGGACATCCCATAATTAGACATCTGGGACACACAAGCCACGCATTGAGAACACAACAACAGCGTGAGTAATAAGGCCAACTCATTTCAATTAACGACAACATGACCTCGCGGCGATTTGCAGTGTTTTAAATGTAAGTAAGTAATTTCACATATTTAATTGAATTTATTGCTGTAATCTTGGGTGGTTTCGTGGTCTCTTGGGAGATGCAATCAGCAGGTCACATTGCACTCTCCTTACGTGTACAGTATACTGCAAACAACATGATTCAGAGCAACATATTTCCTGTCACACTATGCGATATAAGTACAATTTCCACAGCCATAAACAGACATCTAATAAGCTATTCTTAGACTTCCACGCCGAGTGTGTGCAGCACTGCACGTTAAGCTACAGGAAGCCTTCTCCTGTCAGATGTCGCCTACCTTATCGTCGACTTGTCTGCGTTTTGCTTGACCGCCTCCAGTATGAAGGTGGTGGCTGCAGTGTGACTCTGTTTGAGCAGGATCTGGTCGACCTGCTTCAGCTCGGGCTGATCTGTAACCACAAAAAGAGAGAGCACGGCGTGAGGATGCCAATCTGCACTCACAACTTGCAGCTCTTATTCTCTGTGGAAAGAACAGGCGCGTTTGATTTGCTCTAAATGACGCGCGATCCATACCCGTGCTCTCCAGATTGACGTGCAGAATGGAAATCAATGATGATTTGCATGTGAATGGACCCCCTCAGCTGCGTCAGCCAGGGGTCCTTTGTTTGTTTGTATACCGAACACTGCGCTTTCTAAATAATTCTGCCATTAAGAGAGGCGGACTGCTGCACAAGTTGGACAACACATGGTCTGTGAAAACAAGCGAAGCAGCCATGACGGAGCAGGAGCAGCAACTACTCCACGAGCAAAGCAAGCTGCTGTCATGTTGCATTTTGTTCAGATTTACTGCTTAAATCCAAACTTGAGCAGAATTAATAATGCAAAGAGCGGTGCTGCGTTCAAAGACATGCTGAAAAGCGGGAAAGGGGACGATCGGATCCATTATGAGTTTTGACTAACGGTGATTAAAACAGTCTCACACTGTGTTTTTAATATGCCGAGTGGACCTGATGCCAGTTTAAATGACAAAAGGCATCCCGAGTGGCCGTGTGATCGCTGCTGAGCGGAAAGCAGGCAGCGGAAAAGGCTAACACCGCTTTAGCCCAGCTGACGGGCGGCTGTCTGCTCATCCACTTCGCCTCATCATGCTCTTAATACAGTATAAACACAGACAGACCGGTTGGGAGCGACTCGCAGCAGGCAGCAGCGCCGCAAGGGAAAAAAAACGCCGCAAACATAGAGACACCTCCTCTGCACATCCACACGGAGAGAAACCGGAAGCGGCGGCGGAGACAAAAGCGGTGGTGAGGAAGAGGCAGCGGCTCACCGAGGACTGCGGGGTCCCCTTGGGAGGAGAGTAGACTCCGGAAAGACACGTCCACCAGCACCTGGAAGCTGCTCTGGCCGAAGGCGGACGGCTCGGCTAGGGAGCGTAGCCCTCTCTGCACAGACTCAGACAACTCCATTTTGCAAAGGGGTGACCCACGACACCAGATCACGTGACTGATCAGCTGATGCCGCGTGTGGAGCAGCACAGGGCTGAGCTGAGGAGGGTTACTCCCGGAGCTGGGTGCTGGCAAATGTCGAGGAATCAGCGGAGGATTGTCATGTGGGTGTCCGGGGAGCGCGATTTTCGGAGGAATGCGATTTTCTCATTGTTGAGCTACCCAATAAATACAGTTTGCACTAAAGAGGCCACAGAGACACTTGTGCACTGGTGTTTTGAATAAAAGAAAAAGAAAAAAACAGCAAGAGCATGTTCATGTTAAGATTTATGATATTAGGAGCTTTCATGTTCACAAATAAATGAGAGTGCAGTGTCTGCATGCAAGCAGTCTTCACAGACTGACAGCTTTCATCCAGCCTTCACACACACACACACACACACACACACACACACACACACACACACACACACACACACACACACACACACACACACACACACACTGCAGCCACTATAAAAACTGATAAACATGTCTGTTTTGTGAGATGTTCTGCATTACCCGGATACACTGAATGTACACTGTTTGGGGATCTCGTCATCAAGCACAATGAAGAGCTGAACCAGGAAATAGCCGGTGTCGCATCACAGAGATGGAGATGAAGTGCAACTGATGAAACATTGATATATTAATTAAGAAATTAAATTCAGGATTCTCTATAGCACTGTTAAGGTTGCCTGTTGAAACATACAGTTTAACTCATCATGAGGAGATTACTTTCACTCGAAGATCTGTAACCAGCATAAACCTACTGATTCTCCCAGTAAAAACTCAACATCCAGATGGAGACAAAGCATTTTAGAACAGTAATATTTTTCCACCAATGTGCATTTGACTTAAAGTGAAGGCAGCACACGCCCTTTCCATTTCTAAAACACCATCTGTGCAGTTTCGCTGCACATAAAACACATAAAATAGTTTTTACCACAGTTACACTTTAACTCAGTCATCATGTTGATATGATTCTTTGTTTTATGCTGCTGTTTTTCACGCGAGGAATCCGCAGGCACTCATCAGGTAGAGGGTTAGTGAGCAGGATACCTCACCTCAAAATTTCCGTTATGTCAGCTAAAAAGTGTAATCAGTGTGTAACGCAGTCTAGACTTGGAACCACATGACAATAAGCTGTACAAAACAAGGAAATTCCCTTTTGCAGAGAGAAAAACACAACTGTAGTATTGACTGTAGGAATACTGCATGCAGATGTGTTTAAGTGCTCTTCACCGGGCTGATAGATTTCCAGAAAGTGTCAGGAAAAAAACTTCAGGTAGTTTATCGTGAGGCATCAACAGTACCTGGAGATGTGCAACCTTCAGAGGATTATTTCTTCTATATATTAGTTATAACACCCATATCTACCTATTTAATCTGACACTACATAAGCCTCTGAGCTGTTCTTAATGTTTTCATGAGCCGCAGCACTTAACGGGTTAAACTCTCGGGGCGAAAACTATTTATTGTTTTCAAATGTTGCCTGTCGCCGTGGCATGCACCGCTCTTATAAATCACGATAGTAATTTTAGGCTGCATCGCTTCCTCTCAGTGAGACCGTCTCCACGCAGCCTGTCGTTCATTATGAAGAAATGAGGAGCTTTGCGGTGTGTTGCGCGGCCACACACGCTGCAGCTATCGGAGTGACCTCTGACTCCGCGCTTTGTCCAAAGTCCATCTTGGCTCCGGCTCGGCTTGTGAAATAGATTAGCCTTCACTCTCTCCCCGCCGCTTCGCTTTTCCTCAAAGATGCGTCTCATATCGCGATGTGCATCCCGCTGTCGCTGCGGCTTTTCATCCCGACGTCTATTACATCACATTACGTCATCATACATTTTTTTCCCCGCGTGGAGGTTCACGCGCCTGATGTCAGAATTGATTTGCTGCCGTCATGTGTCCCTTTCACACATGCCTCCATGTTTTTACTCACGCTGCCCTGGAATACATTAGCTTAATGTATTTACACATGCAGCCTCTTAATGGATTTATCTGATTCCTTCAAAATAAAAGTCTCGCTCTGTAATATAACTCTCAAATCGAATAAGTAACGACGAGAATAACGATGTATTAAAATCAGCACAAGCCTAATAAATTAACACTGTCTATACAGTAAGTTCTGTTTCTGCGGTGTAACTCGTCGTTTCAACTTCACCCTAAGTCTAATCTGCTTAACATGTAACTGAGCACGTTTCACTTTCATCATTATTGCCTGTGTGAATATATAAAGGTTAAAGCGCACGACTTCACCGGAAACACATCTTTTTTGTTGTTGTGGTCAGAATAAAAATCAGGCTTCTGGGTTTTGTTTTTTGTTTTTTGTTTGTTTTTTTTTTTAAAGAAATGTTTTCTACACAGTTGCATCGTGAATCTCAGGCTGCAGAAATGTCCAATTGTTCAAAGTTGCATGATTTGCTTAAACATTGCGGTCAGTTAACCTGTGACCTCTTGAAGTCAGTGTGAAAACTATCAAAGCTGACAAAAGTGTGATGGGAGTTAAAGGTGCGCTGATGTCTCAAATTCACTTAAATAACTGGACAAGTTTTCATTTTTAAACTTTGGGACCTTTGAAAAAAAAAAAAAAACTTTTGAAAACTGTTTGAGTTGTGGGGAAATAAAGTTCAGCTGATCTGAGCTGCGTCGTAAGGGTCAAATGAAATGGAAAAATGACGCACAGTTCCTTCTCTGAATGTTGTTTGAATAAAGTTTTGGTGCATAAAGGCACGCTGATCGTCGTCTCCTCTGTTTTATTTTATTCGGCTTTTCTTACCAATCCGTGGTCGACTGAAGGTCAGTACAGTCCATTAATCACACGGGTGATTACTGCCTTCTTCTGATCGTCTTTACATACGAGCAATGAGAAACTGGAAACATCCCCTTTAAGAGGATGCTGCGGTAATATGACCTTGGGAAATGTGTGCATTGTCAACAACAACGGAACATATTTTCAAAACCGGCTGGTGAGACGGAAATGTTTCAGCACTGCTTTAAACTGCCTGTTTTAATACGACCGACTGTATGCATGATCAGTTGATTGCAACGAGGGTTATGAGTCTGGAAGATATTGACAAATTTTTAACTTTTTTTGTCTTAATTTTTGCTTGCAATGATGTTATTTCCAAAATAAACACAAATGCATGTCTAAAAAGTGAAGCTGGATCTGTCTTTGTAAAATCAGCTGACAGTCAAGGCCTGTCTCTGTGCTGACTTGATGCCTTGTTTTCCTTTTTTTTCACAGCTGCAATGATCACAGTAAAATCAACGATTTTCTTTTGTGTTTTAAAACCAAAGCATCAGTCATTTCAGAGTGTGCACGGAGCTCTATTATTTGTCTGCACTGCTGCAGTCATATTTTTCCATCTTAGAGAATGAGTTACATGAAGACAGAGGAGGCGACTGGAGATCTCAGGGCTGACCCACCATAACCTTAATTATATTCCAGTGTTATGGCCGCTTCACAGCAGTGGAAATACAATTAATTATAGTCCTCAGTGCAGAGGGCTCAGCTCGTGGTTCAGGTTTCTATGAGACCTGCAGCTGAGCTGTGTCTATCTAACTCTGGCAATAGATGGCTACAGTAAGACTGCTGAGTAGGTTTGATGATCTCCTAATTCACGATTATCAAAGAGTCTGTATGCTATCTCATAAATTCCAATAATTCCCAGTATGGCCAAGCAAAAGAGGCAATTGTGACATTTATTTGTTCCTAATATTTTTTAAGAAGCTCAGCAGAACAGCTCCTTTGCCCATCTGGCTGCTATTATCCACAACGTGCAATGACAGAACAGGCAGTGCAGGTTGGCTGGTGAGTTGATTCATCGTCAAAAACGGTTTTCTGATGACGAAATTATTAATCTCATGAGCTATCTGCCTGATTGAAGACCCTCACATCCAAAGAAAAATCCCCTTTCCCTCAATCCAAGTGTGTCACCGACCGTAAAGGACTTGCTGAGTCATTTAATCATCAGTTTATTCTAAGGCTTCCTCCTTCAAACAGCTTAATTGCTAAACAGTTTTTTAATTGTTGCCTCACCACACATTCACTGTATTTTACTTGTTATGGGCGAACATGGTGGGGGAACAAACAATAAAAACTGCAGCTTGCACTTTGGATGAAACATTTAATATGAACCTTTCTGCCAAATAGGCTGGCAGTGAACATGCAGATTCCACCTAAGTGCAATGACAATGTTTGATCTGACATGTTGATATAAAAGCAGAAATGCTTCAGTTTGTGTCTGCAAAGAAAACTCTCATCTCTGATGTTTGACTCAGTGGCTGCTCCGTTTTAAAATAAATGGGAGGCTGTTTGTCTGAACCATAAGATTTTTACTAAACTAAAGGTTTGACACCAGAAAATCTATCCAGAATCCAAAACACAATGTGGAAAATTTTGCTTTAGACAGATTTACACCTGCCATGGCAAAGATTAATCTTGGCTTGAAGTATGCAATTCATATTTAATGCCTGAAGCGTTTCTAAAACGTGGGAGAAATAAATTCAATATGGCGAAATACTGACCATCCTATGCATTTGTCCTGCCGTGTTTTATTGTTTATGAACTCCAAACACGCAGATTTTGCTTAAATTAAAACTTAATTAAGCATGAAAATACAACTCCAAAGCAACCAGCACTGGGGTCAGGACCAGATGTAACCATGAGGCCCCCAGCAGAAAAAAAAGTCAATTCACTGTGTATTATTTTAAAACTTAAAACTAATCCTAAACAGTAACCCTGGAGGAGAGCTTAATTTCAGCTCCCGGGAGGAAAGAAAACTTGCTTTTGCACTTTGTCAGACATCCAGTCTGTTTATTCATTTTAGCACGTTTTCAGCTTCATTTGCTGAAATAGATGAGACACCCTGGAACTAATCTACGCTTCTCTGATCTGGCTCGAAAGTTTATTTGTTAAACAAACAAACAGCACACACGCTGGGCTCACATCAATGTATTTAAAGGTCGTTTTTTAAGGCAGCTGGTAGGAGGTGAAAATTGCTCGCAGGGAAAAACAACAGATCCCAAAGCGTTGCCTGTGTGCACGTGTGCGCGCTTGAATGTGTGTATGCACACGTGTGTGTGTACGTGCTGCAGAAAGAAAGGATCAGAGAGATTTTTTTTTTTTTTTTTTTTTTTTTTTTTTTGCAGAGTGATTCTGCCCCCTGTTGGAAAAAAAACTCCCCATCCCCTCCTCCCCTTCCTCTCCCTTGAATGCACTGCTGCTTTTATCACCTTTCAATTATTTATGATTGTAACTAACAGACTGATCATCATATTTCCTGACACATTCTGTTAGTCATATGAACTATTTTTTTTTTTTTTGTAAGCTTGCGTGTTTTTTTGGGACTGTGTGAATCACAGATGATGGATTCTACCACAATAAATGAATAAATAAGACAATGGTTGGATTAAATGTGCAAAAAATATGATTGATTAATCCCATTTAAAGGCGCAGAGAATGGAGGATGCCCTGCAGAAAAAAGCATGGCCATATAGAATCTGTAATTAACGTCTCTCTGTTAAGTACCTCATTAACTCGGTTATATAGAGAGCTAATTAAATTGTTGTCCTGCAGAGCCCATACTCTCCTCTTTATTGAATCATTGCGATGCGTAATCTGTCAGATATGGTGCTGAAAAGGAATAAGAAAGAAGCGCGGATGCATCCCTCTGACGCTAATATGATCCCCCTCCCTGTCCCCAGAGGTCAGCATGGGGTCAGTGTCTTGCTCAAGGACACTTCAGCAGGGCGCGTGGGTGCGCAGCAGCGGCTCGAGCCCACACCCCAAGACCAAAATGGCGGGAGAGCGGCCTTGTGCGTGAATAAGCTGGTGACATGTCGTGAAGTTGTCAAGGCGCCGACGGGTTCTGCTTTTTTTGTGTGTGTGTCTTTTCTTTCATCTTCTTTTTTTTTTTTTTTTAACACTGATGGAAATTCATGGAGGTCAACAAAGAGCACGCGCGCACGGTCACGCGCGCCTCCGCGGCCGCTGGGTGGCAGTGGTGTGGTTTCTCTCTGTCCTGTGGGGAGCTCATAGAGGGAATCATCAGAGGGGAACAAAGAAAGGAGGGAGAGAGAGGGGGAGGCTGTGTGTGTGTGTGTGTGTGTGTGTGTGTGTGTGTGTGTGTGTGTGTGTGTGTGTGTGTGTGTGTTGTTGAGGGGGTATGTGAGGAAAAGAGGAGGGGGAGGAGTGGGGGGGTCTTCTTGTGACAGGACATATATGGAAATTTGAACGGCTCACGTTCACCTCTATCAGAGTGCGCATGCCTGCTCTAATTTACCATCTCCATAGCCAGCACCATCAGCACCATCACCTCCCATTACGACGTGGAGCGCGCGCCCGCCACCGTCACCGGTTTAAGGCAAGAACCCCTGAATGTGACAGCGAGAGAGGCTCCGTGGTGATTTTCTGCCAGAGATGTATTGAAGTACAGTACATCCAAAATAAGCGTTGTTACCCCTCTGGTGTGTGTGTGTGTGTGTGTGTGTGTGTGTGTGTGTGTGTGTGTGTGTGAGAGAGAGAGAGAGAGAGAGAGAGAGAGTGTGTGTGTGTGTGTGTGTGTGTGTGTGTGTGTGTGTGTGTGTGTGTGTGTGTGTGTGTGCTCTCATACTCTGACAATAAAAGCTTTTGGGGTTCAATGTGATTGCAATTACAGCCCTTTCAGTCTGTCTATCACAGTCTCAATATGGCAGGGCGATGAGTGGCGGAGGGATATTAAATGCAAATATTACCTGATGTTAAAATTTATTAACAGGGATCACAGTTTTTAACCTGCTGTTCACCTTTTAAAATGTGTTGCACTGCCACTGCATATTAAAAATATTTGAAAATATACAAGTTAATCCTCTAATATGACAATAGGCTAATCTGCTAATTAAGGATAAAACACATAGATATTGTTTAAAATACAACTTTAGTAATTCTCTAATTACTTACTGCTAATATAATTGCGAAATATAATTACCTTTAAGTTATTATTATTATTATTATTATTATTATTGTTGTTGTTGTTGTTGTTGTTGTTACAGAAATTGCTATCCAGCCACCATTTTTAAAATAAAAAAACGCATATCTCATTGTGTCTGAAACCTTTACTATATTGGTTAAAATGTATAAACCTATCATCATATCATCATCTATCATCAATTTAAATTTCATTTTTTAAATGAAAAGGACACATATATAAATATTTGCGGGGGCGGGGGGGGCGGTGTTTCCCTGTGCGCGCAGTGGCAGCTGTTCCTCCTCCTGCCTGCCGGTGAATAGCAGCTTCCTGCCGGCCTGCTGCTGCTGCTGCAGCCGCTGTCGGGAGCTCGATTTCCCCGCACGTCCTGCACGGCTCCCCGGCACTGCTGCGTCGCGCCGAGCACGACAGGCAAGCCGTACAAACTGAGGGAGTAGTTTAACCATTACACCTCTGTCACAAAACGTATTTATAGTGCGAGACTATAGACTAAAGACTTAAAACACGAGGTTTAATGCTTTTTTTCCCCCAGATATATTCTCACGGTGGACCCGCCATATTTACCCTGCCTGCCTGACTGAGCGGCGCGGCAGGCAGTTATGTTCTTTGCACAGTTTACATTTGGCTCTGCATTGCTCCACTTACAGCCAAATTAAGACCATTGTTTTCTCTGTGTTACACAAACCTGAAACAACTCCATCCAGACTCACATCTGTTTTGCAACAGTTTAAAAACTCTGAACTTAATCACTGCCCGGTTACTTTTTCAACATTGTTGCTGCTGCAGTGCAAGAGGCACATTTTCCTCTTGATGAGCCCATCAGGCGAGGATGTGCCAAAGCTGTAACTGTGGTCGTTGTTGGGTGCTTTATTCAGGACTGAGCTCGCTGAAGCCTCGTTTTAGTCAGTCCACATGTTAAAGCCTCAATCAGAGGCAGAGGTCTGGATCAAAGTGAGTTAAGTGAGTAATTGAACTTTGTGGTTTCAAAGGTTATAGTCTCGGTTGACGTGTTGCCAGAAAAAATCTGCGCCCCTCCTCCCCGCCCCAACTCCCACAGGTTGACTGTTTATTTCTGTGTGTGTGTGTGTGTGTGTGTGTGTGTGTGTGTGTGTGTGTGTGTGTGTGTGTGTGTGTGTGTGTGTGCAGCAGACAGCTCACAGAAGAGGAGTAGCCTAACTGTTGGCCAGCGAGGAACAGTCCTGCAGAACTTTGATCCAGCAATAAAACTCATGAATATTCCTCCTTTCACCTGCCTCTCCCGTCTTCCACACAGCAGCATGGTTGGCCATCTGTGTTGAGTCCAGGAGGAATGAAAGGAGGGAGGCTTTGGAGCCCCGAAATGAAGTTGTTACACCAGTAAATATAACTGTTTTAGATCAGAGCATTTCGGCCACAGTCCGTGGGAAGTACAGACATTTCAACTCAAGGTCGGTTTGATAGCAGCAGCAGCAGCAGCCACAGTCTGAACGACAGCTGAGCATAAAGGGATTGTTGTGATGAAGAGAGTGACATTGTTGTGGGAAGAATCTGTAAAGATGTTTTGTAGCGCATTGAAACATCACTAAGAAACACCGTTTTCTTTTTTTTTTTTCTTTGTCTTTTTTGTGGTACGGTGTGAAAGTCACAATACGCAGCCTTCTTATTTCTGAAGGCTATTTGCACATTCAAGAACCAACTAAAGTCCTTCAAAAACCTCCGCATGTCCTAATATACGCTTCTATTTTTTGCAAACGTTATCCCTCGTGCTTGCACAGATTTGAGCGGTAAAAATAAGATTAAAAAAACGAGATTAGAGCAACATTTTTGTCTCCTTTAAGAATAGATACTTTTATATTTACTTTCAACAGCAGACCAAACAGTAGCACAGTTAATATTTTGCTGCACCTGCAACGTTTTTTCATAAACTCACATAGTATTTGGATAGATAGATAGATAGATAGATAGATAGATAGATAGATAGATAGATAGATAGATAGATAGATAGATAGATAGATAGATAGATAGATAGATAGATAAAACAATGTATTCTGCACACAGTCAATAAGTAGAATAAAAAGTAATCACATAAAAAAAATATTACAATTATGCTAAATAAATTGCAAAAAATGTAACACACTTTGGTAAAGTTTCTTAATTATGTTACAGTGAACACACACTTGCTCACTGAGCAGGCTTGCAGACAGGGTAGGAAGACATTCACATTCAGGGGCAGGCAGGCAGGCGTCCACTGCAGCCCAAATTAAAACGCTTTACAATCAGGCAGGGCAAAGGACGGCCCTGAGGCGTCTCAGTTTCCTTGTACAGGGGGTCTTAACCGAGGATCAACTTTCATGCAAGCACTCCCAAAGAGGGATTTTTCTTTGTTCTATCAGGACCAGTCTACACAGCTTCTCTCTGTGTGTTTTGACGAGTGAAAGAGATCAGGATATGAGGAAATGTAATTATTACAGATAGCGTTACTTCAGAAAAGCCCGAAGAAGACCATTTGTACACTGTGACACACTGCAAAGACATGCAGGGCCTCTTGTGCTGTGCAAGGACTGAGTCTGATTCTAAAATCAGAGAGTTATTCATTTATTAAAGTAGCAGTGTGTCAGTGTACAGGTCCAGTGTGGCCACACAATAAATAGAAAACATGTACTGTTCTGCCTCTCCTCCTGCTTTTCTCCCCCCCAATAAGCAGGGTTAATTGAAGATGGTAATGCTGAGTGCATAAGCATGGATTCATTGTTTGGTGATGCAAAATGTAGCTGATGTGTGCAGAAATGTTCTCTCCGAGTGGCCATCATTGGTTTGTGTGGAATGAATACCATGTTGGACACAAAAGGAGCACAGCAGAAAGAAAAGTGTCAATCTCCACCTGACTCAGCCCATTATAGGGTGAGAGAGGAGAGAGAGGTGTGTGGTGTGTGTGGGTGTGTGTGTGGGGGGGGGGGGGCACCCAAAGGTGTACAAAAAGCACACATCCATTCACTGTCATGATCAGCAGCCATTATCAACAGCCTGAGCTGGTTGCCAATCAGACTGAATTATTCTGCCGTGAATCGACTTGCAGGCAGTTGACCAATGACTGTTGCCTCTACGCAGAAACAAACACTAACTCTGCTCGATCTGATTTCATTTCCTACCCTTTCTGTCACTCCTTTCATTGATTGGCTCCCGTGCTTTCAGCCAGAACCTCTCTTTTATCAATCCCTCCCTCCTTTATTTCTATTGCTGCCTTTCCTTGCTGTTTCTCCTTTTGTCCACAGCACCCAGCTCGTCCTTTTTGTGCTTGGGGCTGAGCAGTGATGAAATCTGGGGTCCCTGTGGCAACAGGCTCTCTTAGTACATGTATGTATGAATGTGTATGAGCATGTGTGTGTGTGTGTGTGTGTGTGTGTGTGTGTGTGTGTGTGTGTGTGTGTGTGTGTGTGTGTGTGTGTGTGTGTCTGTGTGTCTGTGTGTGTAGTTTTTGGGGCAGGGCAGTGCAAGCAGCAGTCTGATCCATACTAATGTTCATTGATAGGAAAATCAATGGTGCATTGATCCAAGACTTGGCTCTGAGAGAAGGGGGGCTGGGATGCAAGTGTGAAGACTGGTGGAGGAGCAGCAGAAAGAGGAAAAGATGGAGAAAACAGTAGAGGAAGGAAAAGGATTAGGCAGATGAGGAGGAGTAAAGAAGGGAGAAAGAGGAGAGAAGAAAGGAGTTCAAACCTCTGCAAGCCTGTGTGTGTCTGCAGATGACAGAGATGAATCTCGAGCGCGGTGGCTGCTGCTGGGGGTGGGTATGTGTGAACAACCTGCCGTGGCCTAACTATTCTCTTTTCTCTCTCTGTCTCGCAGAACTGCTCTTGAGAGTGGATGAACAAGCCTCAAATGGAACCTGAGAAGAAAAAAAGAAAAAAAGAGGAGAAACTGGAGAGGAGAGGAGGAGGGGAGGGACAAAATCAATTTTCCCAGACAGAGGCAGGCTGGTCTAATGGAGGTCTCAAAGAAGAGGAGGAGGAGAGGACATATTTTCCTCTGATTACCTCCTGTAGCCTCTCTGGCAAACCTTGAAAGCTAGCATCGCTGCAGCGGCCTCGCTTGTCCAACCTTTCCACAGAAGGTATGGAGTCTAGTTGCTTCTTTCACCAGGCAGCAATCAGGCTTTGAGGTGGAGAAGATACACAGTGCAGCTAAAAAAAATCCATGGAAAACGACAAGGAAAATCAAGTCATGTCTACATAAACAGAAATGCACATTTTTCTCTTTAGTCTGACTTGGAACATTTGAAGCCACATCTAAGCTAATTTCTTCTTCTTTTTCAGTCTCTTAAGTTGCCCTTTGTGGAAGTTATGTAACTGGTACATCTCTGAGAGAGAAAATGAGCTGGATTAAATGGATAAAGGTCTCCATTTGGCTGAGATGAATCATTTATAGAGTATAAAGGAAGGAAATTTGTCATTAGCGTCCTTGCCAAATTAAAGGATGTACCTAGAGTACCCCTTCTCTGCTCGGACGGCCTGTCTGATGTCATATGACCAGGTCGCTATGTTCAATTTCCTGCAACGGGCTTTATTATTTTAAATTGGTGAGTGAAGTGGACGTTCAGTGCAATGCAGAAAATGCAGGCAGTGATTTGTTCCAGTTCTAGCTGAGTGAATTTTAAATCTTGTTTATGGCTCTCCTCATAAAGTGAAATGCATGCACGATGGTAGAAAATTTGCTGGAGAAGTACCAAACTGATGCCTGACAAAGGCAGCCATAAATCTAAGAATTTTTTGATATACTGTGTTAAAGCTTCTTGTAAACCAGTGGAGCCAAGTTGTCCCAGTTATTGCACGTATGACAGTTTTGATTAACAAACGATTGTGAGGTAAACCTGCTGTCTCTCCAACCAAAATGTTGCCGCAAGCTGTCTGAAGTTATTCTGAAAGACTGTGACCTGCAGTAGAGCCAAAAAAGAAAAAAAAAAGGGGGACCAAAACAGGGACAGATGTGGCCCTCAAAACCACAAACCCCCTCCAGCATCCACTGTACGTCTGCTTCTGTAGATTTCTGACGTGCTCATTAAACTTGTGAATGCTCAACCAGCTATTAAACAATGTTTCAGTGAACTTTTTCTTTCCTTTGGAACGCTTGTACTGTACAAACACAGTGCTTCTTTCTCACTGGTGGAAAAGCTCAGAGGGCTTTGAAAAGCTATTAAATGTAGCTGAAGGAGAGCTTGTAACGCACCGTCTGTCTGTCTGTTACTGTTTTTCTGTCACTCCCTCCCTGTCTCGTTGGCTCTTTGTGTTTTTCTGTCTCTCGGCCTGTCTCTCTCGGCCTGTGAGGTGAAAGTGGCTTCCATGGTAACGGCACACTCTGTTTATGCCACGACGTCTCACTTCATCACAAGCTGTTGATGGCTTTGATTTGCATGCGTGACTGTGTGAGTGTGTGTTTTTGCCCCCCCCCCCCCCCCCCATTTCTGCAAAATACTGCATAACACACACATCATACAGGTGTTTGTGAGACTAATAGAACAGGTTAAAAGTATAACACATACATTTGCTGCATCGTGTCTCTCCATAAAATAAATGAAGTAATGTTAAGAGGCTATTTTGATTCGGTGATGCTTTTATTCTGTCACTCATTAAAAGCACATTTTTCTTTCTTTGCACAAGATCAGGATGTGACCTAAAAGCTGTTGTTTACCTTACTCAATGTTTTCAAGTCTATATCACACAAAATTTAAGAACCAAGCAAACAAAAAGTCTCTCGAGACACTATAAAAACACCATCATGTGCATTTATCTTGTGCAAACTGCCATGTGGAGTTTAACTTTCACAAAACCATATAAAGGAAATTGGCACTTTAGCTGTTAATATTAAAAAATGTAAATTTAATCATACTCATTTCCTCATTCGGCGAGCTGATCCCGTACACTTAATCACTTAAATTAGCAGCAGAAACAATGATTATGACTTCTTTTCACCAAAACCAGTCGCTCCCAATTAGTGGAGTGTGGGGGTGGGAGGGTGGAGGGTAGGGGATACGGGAGGGGGTGAGAGCAGAGGAGGAAGAGAGGGAGGGAGGGCCTGGCTAGCCGGACCCCCTGCAGGGCAGAAAGGGGGGGAAAAATGGATTCCATACCAGGAAATCCATTAGGGCAGGGAGCGGCGTGGAGCTGGCAGCACAGACCGGCCGCCGTGTTTTTTAAAAATTCCTCATTAGGTATAATTTCTAAATTACAATCAGCATGGGCAGAATGAGAAGACGAGGATCTGACCAACTCATCAGGATAATCAGGGTAATAGCATGATTCGGAGTGTGTGTTGGAGCAGAGAGAGGGAGAGAAAACCAAAGAGAGCAGAGAAGGATGGAGGGGAAATATTCATTCTGCTGCTGCTGGACACTGACTTTGGGATGTTTTTCCATGCAGTTTTTTAACAATCTTTCTTTACAACTAAGTGATCTGGACAATTGCCATGAGGGCGGGTGTTAAAAGCAACAAGCTGATGGACAGCAGGAGTGTATCTCTATCAACAGCTCTCATCTTCCCTTGCCATCATCTGGCCCTCCTCCTCAGAGTGAGACAGACGTGGAAAGACCGGTGCAAGTGAAACGGTGGAAAAGGAGGAAGAAGAGGCACAGAAAAAGAGGGTGGAGAGCAAGGGAGGAGAGAGGGAGCGAGGGGCCTCTGCAAGGGAGAGGGAGAGAGGAGGGGAAACGGCAGGAGGGGAGGAGGGAAAGAGGGAGGGAGGAGAAGAGGTTAATTTGCACATATTAGAGAGGGCAGGATTTTTCATTAAAAAGAGATTGAAGTTGATATATGCCTGTGCGCTCCTGACACACTGTACACTCTGATTGTGTTAAGTCCTTGACAGAACAAAGGATTTCCCCCCTTCTCTCTCTCTCTCTCTCTCTCCATCTATCTCTAACAGCCATTGCACCCTGGCTGCAGCTCTGGCAGCATTTTCAGAGCTTTATGGAGCTGTTTCATGGTGAATAGAAGCTCAGACAGAGTGTCATAGCAC
>JBBMOE010000016.1:10124208-10141147 GCA_037975065.1 Chaetodon trifasciatus | reverse complement strand
CCCCCCCAATGCATATGCATACACTTACTTTCTTTCCTATGTAAATCCACGGCCACGCAGGGGAGAAAACTGCTTTCATGTGTGTGCGCTACCTTTCGATGCGTGTGTGCATTGAACCAGGCAGTCAAAGGCTTCACCATAACATTTGGCTCTCCTTCCGTGCTGCAAACAGGAAGCACAAGAAGCCAACGCCTTTTGATATTCATTCCAATGCCCTGCGACTCAAGGAAGCATTTAATAAAGAGGTACATTCACCACGGTGTGACCATACAGCTGCTCGTTTAGCTGGTGGTGCTGCTAAAAAGGTAGTCGGACACTGACAAAGCTTCCAGTCTGTTGCTCGAGGCCGACATTCACTCAGGTGAGCTGATCTGGTGTCTGCCTACAGCCTGAGGCGAAGCCATACGTGCAGCAGAAACAACTGAAGCAATAATAAGAGCCCTTTTTATGATCTGTTGTTTAGGACACACATAACTATTATAAATCTCCTCTTTCTTTTCCTCCCCTCCCTTTTCTTTTATCTCGTTTTCCTCCGGCCACATCTGTCATTCCACGCTGGAAGGTTATACCTGATCTTTGACCTTAGTTAGCACAGCCCTTGAGACATGTTTCACAGAGACAGACACACACACACATACGAGCCTGCACACACAGAATAGCAGATATTGATTGGTGATAGATAGATAGAGCAGGGCGGGCCTGATAAGGAGGCCATATTTGATGTTTGTTCTGGCAGGAGAGAGAGAAGCAGAGAGAGATTAAATCACAATGAGCAGCCTGCTCCGTCCTTGGCTTCGTCCCCACTTGAGGCTTTACAGGAGTTTAGGGGTCGAGCTTAAAGGATGACGGGTGAGGGATTGTGGACAAGGGGCGCCCGGACCGCTTAAATCCACTGTGGTAAGACCCATTGATTAACATGCACTGCAATGTTATTCAAGGGTGTGTTTTTGTGGAATCCAAGGTTTTCAACATTTCAAGCTTTTAGATGTGCAACAGCAACTGCGTCTGTTCCAGAGACAGATCTTTGTTTTCCCTCCCTTGTCCTCCATGTGCAATGTAGTGGACTGATTGACAGCCATCAACACATGTGTGCAGGCTCACAATGGGTGTGAGCTCAGGTCTTCAACACACACACACACACACACACACACACACACACACACACACACACACACACACACACACACACACACACACACAGAGAGAGAGAGCTCATTCAACCAATGCTGCTCTGCATTTCTTTCTGTTGAAGATCTTGGTTTTTATCCCCTCACAAGCACATTTTTAATCAGTGCATTCGCCGTTTGCATGTGACCTATTTAGCATTCATATAAACATTTAATAAAGATTGTTGCAATTCAAGATAGTAAGAGATGTTAAAATAAAACAGGTGCACAGTAGAGAGTACACATAAAGTCAGGAAACAGCAACACATATCGGAAGTTTGCCAAAGTTAGCTAGTATTAGCCATCATACTGGTCTCACCAGACAAAGCGAGACTGTAGCAACAAAACCCCTGCATGTGTTGAACTAAGTGAGGGTGTGTTTGCTTGCTTATGAAGTGAATTTTATTTGTGCGAGTGAGAGAGTGTCACTTCTGCTTTCAAAAAGTAATTTATGTATTTGTCCATAATTGTAGCTTCTTATGTGACTGAGGACTGTAAATATGTACAATGATAAATGATTACATGCATTAACAAACACATGTCTAGCAAGTGTTTATACGAATCAGTCACAGGTGGGTTTGAAACTGTTTCAAACTGAATGTGTTGAAAAGCCATAAAGTCATATAATACACTGTGTGAATACAACTGTCAAGCATTCATGCTTCATATGCTGAGTTATAGTTGTTGACAAAAGCATTAATAAATACTTGGAAATGTCCTTGTATCTGTCTACATCTACATTATAGTGTGTGCCATTTTTTCATTGTTTATATAGTGCTCATAGGTGGGAATAAAATGAACTTTGACCAAATTAAGGTTCACATGGCAATATTGTGATAAAAAAAACTAAATAAATAAAAAATAGAAAAAAAAATAGAACTCTCATGGATTTTTATCTCTGTCTTAAGCAGAAACATTCGATGTCAGAGTGCAATGTGAAAATTGGTTCACACATGAGAACACTTGTGTCCGCGGAGCACATGTGCTCTAAATTCACATGTGGGTTTTCACATGTGACAGCATTTCCCCAGAAGGCTCTCTTTTCTCTTCTTTTCTCCTGATTCCTGCTAATCTGCGCAGGTATTCTCTTGACTGCAATCTCCTACACAATGCGAACTTGTTGTGATAGCAACACTGCAATGCAAAGTTAAAGGTCTTATATTGATTATTACATGAGTGTGGTGAAATCAGAATAGACCAAACCTCATCCTGGGAGCACAGTGACCCGGGAGTCCCCTTTTACATATGACCAGAGCCAACCCAAGATCCAAATCCCCCAGTCGAAAAGGCAGCATGTGTACGTATGAAAGGCTGTATATGTTGGCCAGTGTGTGCGCGGTCTCAAGGGTTGGGAGATTATGTCGACAAAAGGTGCACCTGGTGCTTTAGATTGAGTTTCTCTCCTCCCCTTCCTCCCTTTATCCCTCTTCCATCCCCCTCTCCCCTTCTCCTCTGGCCATTTCCAACATTACCCTGGGACTTTTAAAAGATTAGACCACAGCTTTTATAATTGTGCCACTAATGCGAGGGAGACTAATGGAGAATACTACTTTTTAATATCAGAAACGCCTCCCAGTTGCGGGAATACACTTTGTAGTTATTTCATACTCCTGTATAATCACGTATAGTGTGTCAGGGCAGATCATTGAGCCCTATCCCTATGTAACTCAGATCTGCTGGGGTTCTGCAGCTAGTGATAAATAGATATGCATGTGCTCAGTTACATAGCGGTATGGTGTAGGTTTTTGTTTTTTAATGCAATGTGTTATAACAGCATCAAGAGGCTGGTCACTTGTTGATTAATATTCAGTTTGGTGCTCCAGCAAATGCACTTCCACTAGTTTTCTGGTTATGTTCTTTATACCTGAGGCAGATAAAGTGGGAGAGGAAGCATTCAGAAGCTTTATTTAAGAAAAGTGCAAAGCACCAATGTAAAAAGATACTAGTTTTAAGTAAAAGTCCTGCATTCAAAGACATACTTAAGTGAAATTATTAATATTAACAGCAGATAATCTACCAGCTTCTCTGGTTACTGTGGAGAGCTAGTTTTAAATGCTTTATATACAGTTAGGTGGTTTAGTCTAGGGTTGCCAAAGCTGAGGGTCGGGTCCCCTCCTGTGGGTCACCTGATCAGTCTGACAGGGCGTCAGATGATTGATAGGAGAGGAAAAAAGAAAAGGACTATACAAATGTGTGTTTGTATTTTTTTTATTTTCTCTTATCTTTCCTATTTATTTTATTTTATTTTATTTTATTTTATTTTATTTTAATTTATTTTATTTTATTTTGACATACTGGATATTTTTAACCAATGGAGAAGTTTACAGGGGAAATATGTGTGTTGTTTGGTGCAACTGACACACAAACCACATTTTCTTTTACAAGCTGATCATGTGTTTTTAGGTATAATATTCATTTGAAAAGTAACTATAGCTGTCAGATAAATATAGAGGTATAAAATAGCATCAGATTAAAATAGAAGTACTTAAAATTCTACTAATATTAATTTAGTTAATGCACCAAGTTGCTTTCCAGCACTAGACAGGATTTTACATCATTATTGTGCCAGTAAAAGCTGCTTTACCTCATCCTGTCAGAACATTTGGGTTTAGCTTGTGGAAGCATTGAAATCCAAACTTTCAATGAGACATTTTTTTTTTTTTTTTTTTTTTGGCAATAAATGGATCATTTTTCCAGACCCATAGCAGCGAAAATATTAATTTGTCCACTTAAATAAACCTCATGGTCATTGCTCTGGCTTTCACGTCCTCAGTTGCAGGACACACAGGTGCCACAGCTGGCTGTGAGGTGTCATTTTTGTGACAAATTAATTAAACAGCTTGTATTAAGGCTGCCTGCGTCCACAGAGGCGAAATGCATTTACAGTTCATTTACAGCTCCTTTTGTGTGTGTTTTTCAAGGTCTGTGTGATCGCATGCACACATGTTCACATTGCACACACACACACACACACACACACACACACACACACCTGTTAGGAACCCTTAAAAACTTCACAGCCATCTTTCACTGGACTTTTCAATCATCAGAGGCAACAATCATTCACACACACACAAATACACACATCTCTCTCTCTCTCTCTCTCTCTATACCTCTCTCGGCCTCTAACTCCCACAGTATGTATTTGTGAGCAAGGAAACTGAATCAGCTGTGTGTGTTTCTGTGTGTGTGCACTCTTGTGGGCATCAAGAGCCCCCCAATTCAAACACACACACACACACACACACACTAGCCTTGCCCTCCAGCCCAGGGGTCTCCAGTCTGCATAATAAATGAGGCCTGCTGATAGGTGGATGAACATGGGAGGGGGGAGGGCTTTCTCTCTCTCTCTCTTTCTCTCTCTCTCTCTCTCTCTCTCTCTCTCTCTCTCTCACACACACACACACACACACACACACACACTGGCCTGTACCATTATGCAGTCTGGGTCTTCACCATTTAACAGCTGTTGCCGTTGGAGGAATCCCAGGTCTCTTTACATGCTCGCCATTCGCTCATTTATCGTGATTGCCGCAGCGGTTCGACTCCTCTTCAGCCTCTGACGCTCTGATTTCAGTGCTGGAAATTAGCCTCAAGTCTCCACAACAATATCTTCCTTACAATCCACCACAGTGTCCTTGAGCAAGGCACTTATCCCTCAACTGCTCAGGGCAGCCCCCAGGTGTGTGTGTGTGTGTGTGTGTATGTGTATGTGTGTGTGTGTGTGCGTGTGTGTGCTTGGGTGTGTGAAACCCTTCCTCTTTCTGCAGCTTCTCCCCTGATGTTTATTAGCTAATCATAAAAATCCACACACAGGGAGCAGAGGGACGAATATCAGAGGATTTCTAATTTGTTATGCATGTGGAAGCTTTTTGAGCTGAAATACTAAAACTGCTGGATGAATACTAAAATCAAATTTCACACCTGACAACAAGTACAGAAGAGGGAATGATTAATAATGCTCCTCTCTTCTGTCACTTTTAATGTAACTATTATATATGTATATGGACACACACGTGAAACCTCTCAACCTGCCATCACTAACCAAGGCTGGAATTATTTAATAATATAGCCCTATGACATAGCCAACCATTTGAAAGTAATTATCAGTAATGATCTGCCACTGACTGATCTATTTTTACCTGATGATCAGACCAGATCTCATCTCAGATCTATATCCCGTCACATTCATTATAACCCCAGTAGATTACATTAATCTCTGCCAGCACCACCTGTCCTTGTAATGGTGTTTCATTCTTCACCCGCAGCACATTCACAGTGATGGTAAATATAGCAAATACAATGTGGCCTTTTGTCTTTTTTTTGTCCATGAAGGATGTAAACATTTAAAGGGGGGGAAATGCATCTTGTTTGTGTGTGTCTGTGCATGTGTGGCTTTAACTCCTGATGTTATTTCAGTCAAGGTCCAACCAGTCAGTACGGATACTTAAAACATCCCTGCAAAATCTGTGGGTCTCCTGCAAATAAATCTATAAAGACATAAATTATTTGGCCAATTTTGCACCACAATTAAGACTAATTGTGCTTTTAAAACAACATGACACAAAGAAGTCAAAGAAAAATGCTAATTGCAAAGACAAAAAGGGGGCTTTCTAGATGAGTTTAATTGAATTTATACATAATTTAGTGCATTTCAGTGTGGGTCATGTGGCTTCCCTGCAGTTGGCTGCTGTGGTCGATGGTCTTCAAAACAACACACTGGAGGTCGCCATAAGGGATAGGAGGCATTTAACAAGGAGCCAAACACCACAGCTAAACTATTTGGTTTTAGTGGGGTATATTATAGCAGCGTCTTGGAGAAATAATTGATTAAAGTAAAACAAGTTAAACCTCACTACAAGTCAATTTATGAATGCTATAAAATGTTATGGAGTTACTGCAGGAGGTCACGAGATCACAAGCTCACATGTGTGTATTAAAAACGTGTATATATCATAAAATCATTCACTGTGGGCTACATGTACGTTAAATCATACAAGAACGTGATGCTGTGTGCAGTTTACATTACATAGTCCCTGAATGAAGAGCCTGCTGGAGCTACTGGAGGCTAATGGCTCAAAGAGAGAAAACATATTTTTATAACAGTAATTTTTGGAGAGTAAGTCAAAATTATTTTGGAGCTCATTCCAACATTTGACGAGATTTTGAGTGATGTGAAAATCTTCCATGAGTAAACATGACGGGTAGCCTCAGATGAAACGTTCACGGTAATCTAAGCGCCTGCTGCTGCTGCTGCTGCTGCTGCTGCTGTAAGGTCGGGCTCTGCCGCAGAGCTGCATTTCCCCTTTCGAAGGGGAATAGCAGACAACAGAAAATCACTTATTCAAATCCCCTCCACTCACCGCTCAATTCATGTGCCTTTGCCGCTCAGTGAAATTACCCTCTCGGCTTGTGTGCGCTTTTCGGAGCTCCTTTCTTCTCGCCGGTAGTGGGAGCCGCAGGCAGCGGGGGAGGAGCGGCTCGCTGGCCGCGCAGCGCTTCACCTCGCGCGGCCAGCGAGCGGAGCAGGCGCCGCTGAGTCCCGGGAAGACGCTGCTGCAGGGCGGGCCGAAGAGCCGTCTGTACCGCAGCATTTTCCGCGCGTGTGGCACTCATACAGTAGAATATAATTCATTTAATATCATCCAAAGGTATTTATAAGGCCTATTAAATTCAGAATAGATTTTCATATTATTACTTAATTGCCTGTTTGTAGAAGTCTTTCAATCCCATGAAAAAAACTTTTAATTCATCTAAAATCTAATCCAAAGTACACAAATAAGAGAATTACCTTTAAGTAGCCTGCTGTTGTGTATTTCAGGAATTTTTAATTTTTATTTATTTTCCTCTGATGGCCAACGTGATACAAACAAGCAAATAAAAACTAAAAATAGATTATTTCTATTTCAACGTCTCTCTCACACACAAACACACGCGCGCGCACATACACACACACTGGGGCCAGTGAGAGCAGAGAGAGGAGAGGTTTGGAGGTTTTTCTTTGCACTCTCATACACAAACATCTTCATCATCCTCATCAAGTCTAAATATTTATCCACTTGTTCCTCGCAGCTCGTGATCTTCCTCCTCTTTACACAGTTTTGTGGTTTTGAGCTCTGTAAATATTTTCTCTTTAATTGTACACTTTTTAATTAATTGATATAAAATGTGTTACACCTGTCATACGCTTTTTTTCCATGACTGCCTGCGGCTGTAATAGTTGGATATTTATTAGGAATCCATTCTCAGCTGCAATTATTCATCAATGCTGTGGACAGCATCAGCTATAGGGCTTCTGGTGTATTCTTAGATGTTTTCAGTGTAAATGATGATTGAAACAGTTTCTCATATTCACATGTGGTGCAGTACGACTCAAACAAAGTCCTTCTTTGGAGTTTATCCTCTCTGTGTTAAGGGTCTAAGGACAGGAAGTGTTGTATAGTACAGACTGTGAGCCCTTGGACACATTTTTAAGTTTTAGGCTAAATAAACAGAGCTGCATAACTTTACATTCAAAATACCATAATTTATACTGCATTTCTTATATTATTTTTGCAGTAATTTGTCCAGTTTTGTGTTGTTGTAGCATCCAGAAGCTCCAAGGTGTCATTGAACTGGGAGAGAAAGAGAAGGGCAGGATGTGTATACAGGCAGGCATGTGTGTGTGTGTGTGTGTGTGTGTGTGAGGGTGTGTGTGTGTGTGTGTGTGTGTGTGTGTGTGTGTGTGTTGGGGGGTGACAGAGGAGTGTCGCTTAGCAGAAGAATATGAGCTATCTGAGAATGAAGAGGGATGAGGCTGAATCCTGCTGCTTCTCCTCGCCGCCATTATCCTACAGGAGAGAGACCTGTGGGGGGCACACAAACACACACACACACACACACCCTGGGAATCTGCTCAGCTGTTCCCGCTTGTACCCTTCCTCCTCCTCCTCCTCTTCCTCCTGCCCTGGCTCTAAACACCTCTGTGTGCCGGATCTGGTTCCACTCGGCACCGGATCAGGGCCCCTAGCAGCTGACTGCAGGTTTCTGGCTGGGATTAAGCCTCCTAATGGCAGCCACTCTGTGATGATTTACACTGCATTACTGTACACACCAGCGGCTGCCTCCTCCTGCTAATGGTTTATTACACCGGAGCCTCTCTCAGCTTTATTGCTCTTTGCTCCCTCTCTTTGAGGCTGAGGTCTAATTAAATAATTTAACTGAATTACCAAACATATGCCAAAACCTATGTAGGAATTACTCATGGCACTTGGTTAACTTGTTTTATAGTTCTGCTTTCATTTCCAGTGTGACGTCTGAGCTGCTGGGAGTTTATGCAGGATGGGAAGGATGATGGCATCAAATACTGTAAGTATGAGAAAACTGTGTAACTCCAAACCCTCAGTCTTTCGGGATCTAGGTTAAACAGCATTGCTTTCATTTCTGTGACACTGCACTTTTCAGATGGGCGGGTTTTTAAGTGGTTCATGGTTACAAAACACACAGGTGTGGCTTTAATTGTGGGTTATGGTGAAAGTAGTGGCTGATAGATCTGATAGAAATGAACATAAACTGAAACTCTTAAAAACTAGATCCCTTTGCTTTTGAGTAATTCACTTCCAGCATTTTATTTTGGTAACATCTTATTTTTCTGTTCTTTGTGTTTAGTGTGTTATTTTATATCTATGTAAAATGACATTTAAAAGTTATGAAAAAAACAGTCAAATTCTGCATTTGCAAATAAACATTTTTTTATTTCTAACACTCGACTCACATAACTTGTTTTACCTATGCTGTGAATGCAGTAATTCTTGTGTACTGTATGGCTGTAAAATTGATAGTCAAATCATTTCAAGCTGTGTTATTTGGTTTTCATGGATGCAATCAGGACAATACAAATAAAATCCAGTCTGATGGAGCTTTTCCTCTCTTCGGTTTCACTCCGCTTCAAGCTATCTTGATTGCAGTTTTGTTCTCCAGCTTTGTTGTCTCTGAAAAATGCCAATTAAACGGCTTCATGTTGAAGCAGAGGAGGATAAACGACAGCAACGTCCAGAGCCTGCTCGCACAGAGGTAGTTACCCATGATGCCGCAGTGCATTCCTCTGTGACAGCAGCTCAGGCGGCCACACATATCTGCCCAACATTTGTCTAATCATCCAAGGCTTAACCCTCCTGCTGGCCTGCTATCTGCTCTGTGTGTGTCTCTGAGGGTGTGTGTGTATGTGTGAGGAGATCTCCTGTCTCCTTACACCAGGGCTTAGTGGTGTTTTGACTTTGTGATCAGGCACCTGGTCAGGCAGCACACAGGGGTCCTCCATCAGCTGGTAAGCCCTCCTACAGCCGGGAGGGTTTCTGGGGGAGTGTGATCGATGATGGACACAGCGGCTCTGCCCTGTGTGTGTGTGTGTGCGTGTGTGTGGCAGGGTGGTGCTGCTATTGCGGGGATTGGAGGGGAGGCAGCTCTGATGGTGGAGGTTTATAAAAGAGATGGTCCTGGGTGGTGGTGGTGGTGTTGGGGGGTATGCTGTTTAAACAGCCTGACTGTGATTGACAGGGCTGATAGTGAGTGGAGGGGGGGGCACCGTGAGGGATACTTGGTAGTGGGAGGGGTGTATGAGCAAGTGCTTGAGAAAGGGGAAGAGAAAAGGGGGTTGTGTTGTTGAATGCAGGTTAGATTGTGTGTGTGTGTGTGTGTGTGTGTGTGTGTGGCAAAAAAAAAAAACCCTCCTAAAGGGGTTTGGGGGTGTATTTTGGGGGGGAGCAGGGGTGCAGGAGGAAAGTGAGCTTTTAATTACCAGGGCAGAAGCAGATGTAGCAGAATGGTGCCCCCACCTCTAAACACACACACACATCCACACACTAGTTGTTTCTTGGCAGCTGGAAGTCATCAGCTTCGGGGGGTGTGTGTGCATATTTGCTAGGACAGGAGCCTTGAAGCACATTGTTTAAATTTAAAGATGTTCAGCTTCTCTTGGCACTTCTTAGCTCCATGATTATTCATTCTCCTCCCCCTTGTTACTGAATAAATCACATCTCGCTGCTGCCATCTCCTCCATGTAATTAATGCCCTATAATACAAACCAGGTAAGCCATGTCACTCCATGCACCATGTCATCTCATATTCTCATATTGTCTCTGTTGTCAGATGATTTTAAAATATTTATTTATGTGATTTAAAAAAAAACAGCTTTAATCAGAAATATATACAAAGCTTTTTTTTTTTTTTTTCCAACATTGGGCTCCTCTTTGCAAAATTTAAACCAGTCAAATTTACTTGTATGTGCACACATGCTTGGCCAACAAATCTGAAGCTGATCTGATTCTGATCCAATTTCTTATTGTGTAGGCAACATGAGGTATCATTTATTGCCGTTTACCAATTTATGCATATCTACTACACTGTGCACATGATTTTTTTTTCTAGGTTGCCCTTTAAATATCTGTCCAGAAGAAAATAAGCCTTCTCGGTTAACTTCAGCTCATTCGCAGTGTATTCTGTTGATCAATGAGCACTGTCCCCACCAAATAAACTAACAAAAAAATCAATGAATGTAGCGTGAATTTATATTAAAACTGTATATTAAATGAATTTTAGATTAATATACCTAAGGCATTACTACAGCCAGCAATAAAAAGCACTTTAGAGTACTCTAAAATTTAGACTTGAGAGTATTGTGATTTTAAAAATCACATTTATGTGTCAATACATTCAGGATTAATTCAGGTCAGTATTGGGCAAACAAATGAGGAAAAAAAAAAATCACCTTTTCATTGATGGAAAAAATTCACTGTCTAAGATTTCTTTTTAACAAACTCAGTGACACAAAGACCAAATGCTCCTCTTACATTATCCATAGTGTTTCTTTATTTTGGTGTTCTGAAATACAATGTCAAATTTTTTCCCCCATTATTTTCCATTTGTACAAAATTGATCCAAAGGTGTGCACAGATGAAAACACGGTGCCCCGAGTATAAAATGACTTCTCATCAAGAAAATGGTGCAAAACTTAAAAAGACACACAATGTCCCTGAACATATAAAAATAAATTAATACTTTGTGTGTCCAGTCACTGTCAACCTTTTTGTCTGGTCCTAAAGATTCACACACACAAACTGAGGCTTCATTGGCTTTCCTTCACACCAGCACGGCCAATCACAATCACTTATGTACACCAACGGCCAATGAGAAAGATCTATGTACACTTAACGAGGTAAAAACTGTGCCACTGAACGCCCCCCTGACACACGTCCTCCCCCCTACAAACAGCTATGTACAGCCACACCCCCCCTCCCCAATCAGCCAACTATCAAGTAGCTTCTAGCTTTCAAACACAACACAGAATAGAAGTCATTAAAAGGGTTTACAGCAAGATTCGACTGTATGAAAAACAAAAAGACAAACAAAGCTTTACACAGTAGTACAAAATGATGTTAAACTGCAACACCAGCAGGCTTTTTAAAATATATCATCTTATGCCCATTACACAAACAAACTCCCAATAAATAAAAAGCACAATACAAAGTTGGCTTTGATATTAGAGAATGCAGCAGAATAATATTTCCTGGTTTTTATTAGAGGCACGTCCAGTCTGACGGTACCAAGTCTTTTTGTAATCTGTCGCCTTAGCAACACAGCTTAATTACTAGTAGCCTTGTGAAGAACTGGGCTGAGTGACAGGGACACAGGTAAAGGGAAAGTTAATCCCACCTTCCTCCCTTGGCCTCAGGCACTTGGGTTTGGACCCTGATTGGCCAGTCCTGACTGTTGTGGGTTTTTAGTGGCCGCTGCTGTCGGCCTGTTAGGTCCTGATAGGCTGGTCCTGCTCGAGAGGTAGGTGAGTGCGGGAGGCTCAATCAGGAAGATGAAATGTAATGACTTCCACGTGCTGACGACCAAGTGCATAATTTCTCTGTGAGTCTGTGCCGTGAGGATTAATGCATCCCTCTGAACATTCAACTGGCTGTTTTTTTTTTGTTTCACTTCCCTGAGTGAGCCCCCTGTATCTGGCCCAGAGAAGAGACAGTCAAAAGCAAGGCTTCTGCGGTGACTGCATGAGGCTTGGCTCTCTGACATTAATGGATCTACACAAACAGAGTGAAAAGAGACACGGGAAGGGAGGCAACAGCGAGAACATGTGGGATATTTTCACAAGCCTCTCACCCAGTATTCCCCTCGGGAGAGATGTCAAACATACATCTGCTTCTGTTAAGTCCTGTGGTAGGGAATTGTAGTTTCTTTTACGTATTTGTGTATTTCTGCTATTTTTTCTTTTTATGTGTGTAGTTCTGTGTGTGTGCTAGCTTGTGTGCCGAGTGCACAACTGTGATAGCTGAAGCCCCTGAGAGAGTGAGACAGCAGAGAGACCAGAACGAGAGGGATGCAAGTGTGGAGGATGGGGAAAGCAGTGAGGGGGGAAAGAATGACAGTAACAAGAGAGAGAGGAAACGTGAAGAAGAAGCAGAATGAGATTAGAGAAGAAAATCGTGAGAGAAGCTGACCTGTTAGTCAACTCACCTGTTGAAAGAAGAGAACGGACACACCATGTGCTTATTTACTGACGCTAACGCACTAAGTTGCTACCAGTGATATCAAATGAAAATCATTATCTCAACAGTGACAAAATAAGAACCTGAAGCAGCACTAAAGCTAAAAAGTAAAAAAAAAATAAAATAAAAATCGTAAAATTGGATGGAAATAAATAGTACAAATGAACACAAAATGCTGTGTTAAGACTGAAACCTGAAAAGTTGCAAAAAATAAACCCGGAAAGGTCAACTAGAGCGAGTGAGCGACTGCAAATGAATGCCATCACTTGCCATAGTGAGTGCTAATGCATTAGCACAGACGGCTGGAAAGAATAATCTACCAGGAACGCAGATTTCTCTGCTGCCAATGTTCTCATTGCTGAACTACAAAGTTGACCAACAGGCTGATCTCCCGAAAATGCTGCATATTTATTTAAAAAACAACAACAACAACGAGCAACCAAAAAAAAAACAAAAAACAAAAAGAGCATCTGCTGTCATGTCTTCTCCTGCCCTGCGACGCCCACGGCCTTCTCGGCTAGCCGCGGCTTCTGTGCCCCCGAGGCGTGTGTGTCAGCGTGTGCGTGCTGCAGCGCCAGGAAGGGGTTGGCGGTGATGGCGCCTTGGCCCTGGCTCTGGGCGCCGGGCAGCAGGTTGTTGATGGGCAGCTGAGCGGAGGAGAGCGGGATGGAGGGAATCTGGGCAGAGGAGGAGAGGGACTGCAGCTGCTGGAGGTCCTGCTGCTGCTGCATCAGTTGGTAGAACAGCACCTGCTGCTGCTCCTGGGGGAGAGAGAGGGAGGGGAGGAAGAGGAAAATCAGGAGGAAAAAATTAGGATGAAGCGAAAGTTTCAGACAAGAAAGGAAGGGAAACGAGAGTTGGATAAGAAGAAGGGTAACAAAGAGGGATGGAGAAGAGTTAATAAGCTTGGTGATTTAAGCCATTATCCAAAGGAAAATTGTAGCTCAGAGTCTTTGTGTGCGTTTAACTGTGTGTGATAGTGGTGATGGCCTGTGTGTGTGTATGTGTTTGTGCGTGTTGTACCGCTGAAGGCTGTGAGGACAGCAGCTGCTGGAGCTGATGCTGCTGCAGGAGGAGTCTGTGCTGCTCAGACAGCAGGCCGAGCCGCGCAGCGCTGACGAGACAAAACACAACTCCCGGTCAGACGAAGGCAGTAAACGGCGTCTTCATCAGCATGAGATGTTTCAACACACAACTTCTACACGAGAGCATCAGATACATTTGTCCGAGGGCCAGAATCTTTCTAAGCAGACACTGAGTGTTCAACTAAAGTCTAATTAGCCTGTTACTGTTTAAAATTGTGTTTTTTATTAGCTGCTATCTGTGTGAACAACAAACTGTTAATTTAGAATGCTCTCAGACCTCTGTCACAGCAGCAGTTCACTGAGAAGTTAATTAAACCAATTTTCTTCTTGCTTTGACAGAGAAGTTTTGTTTTTATGAGTCACACGGAGCTGCCAACTCTCATGCAATAGATAGCCTACTTTTCACACACTCTAACGCGTCACGTCCATTTTCTCACACAGTGAAAAACAAATTTATAACCGATAACGGCACAAAAATAGGACAATGACAGCGCACGGGCAGACAAGTGTCAACGTCTCTCCCTTTCCTCTGCAACACCCAGGCAGGCGTCTTTTTGTGCCTTAACACTTATAAATTTGTTTTTCACTGCGTGAGAAAATGGATGTGTGGCTTGAAAGCATGTAAAAAGTGTCAACTGCGTGAGTCTCAGGGTCAGTGTGTGTTTTTTTTCCTCCTCAAATTTTATGAATTCATTAATATTGTGAAGGCCAGATGGGAAGCTTTGGTGGGACGCGGATGTGGCCTTCAGGTCGCTGGCCCTGAAGAACAATTGCTATTTAAATATCATTTAAAAAGAACTTAATTCATCTTTTTTTCACTTTCCAGGAAGCAAGAATGTGATAGAGCTAGAAGAGGCTATGAATGCACACGACTATACACACAAAACATGCAAAAAAAAAAAAAAAAAAACCTGAAACATCTTCATGAAATCTCCTCTGACAGACTTCAGGGACATGAGGGAACCAGAGCTACATGTTGCTGTAATGCTGAACAGTCTCACCTGTTCTTACTAGTTGCTGAGCTGCTACAATCCAACACGCAAGCAAGAGGAGACAAAAAGGAAAGGACGCAATAAAATTCACAATCAAGCATCTTGGGAAACCAAGAGATGAGGCTGGATGGTCCCTGACTTCAGGGATGATTCTGGGGTTTTCAGTACGTTAACATGTGGTGACAGAGGGGCTGAAACCTCTTGTACATACCTGTTGTTAACAGGCAACGTGACGCCTGTAGTCGTTCCTGTAGTGTGTGTGTGGGGGCTGCCGGTGCCCGCCGGCGTCTGGATCACCCCGTTCAGTGCTCCGACGATTCCTCCCATGCCCAGCGTGCTCCCTGCGCCCAGAGCACCCATCAGCCCCGCCACGCCGCCCAGCCCGGCAGGGGCCGTTCCCACGGCAGCCACGCCGTTCAGCTGCGGCTGGGGCGGGCTCTGCGAGACAGAGGGAGGGGTGGAAAGCGACGAGGTGGAGCCGCTACTGCTGTGGCCGCCACATGACGCACTGTCCTGAGAGAGAGAGAGAGTGAGATCTGATGCTTGCTTCACTGAACCTCAGCTAACTCAGTTATTACATGAAGCATTTGTTACTACAGTGCTGTGCTTGCTTTGTGGTGACACAGGTTTCAAACTGACCACCATGTACTGGGTGTTTGTGCTTACCTGAGCTGCCATAGGTAAAGATGAGTCGGTGGTTCCAAGGTGGGCTCCTTTCACATCTGCAACACAAACGAACGCAGGTTTAGTTCCTCTCCGTCTGTGTATACATGCATTTGCAATTATCATAACTGTTTATTTCACATTAATTCAGATTTATGAGTGTGTGTGTGTACCAGAGGAGGCTGTGGTGGGGGTGAAAGGCACTGATAGCTGAGCACTGAGAAGCTGCAGTCTCTCTTTCTTCATGGTCAGGGTTTTGATCTGCTCTTCCAGCCTCCTGTTCTCCTCCTGCAGCTGGTGAAGGGACTTCAACATGCCCACCACTGAAAGACAGAGAGAACTGACTGATCTAACTGATGGATCAGAGTGTGTGTGTGGAGCGACAGCACAACAATATTTTGTCCTAAATTTGTTGGGATGATCCTCCAGTTGCAGAGTGAGGTCAGCACAGGCTTTTCAAACTGGAACTTAACAATGCTTTGACTTTCTGAAAGGCCACGCCTTCTCTAAGGCAAAACCACGCAGCTGAGTGACTGATTAGACAGTTATACTCCACAGGGAGGTCAGAGGTCAAGATCAGCTACAGCACAGTGACCCTGTTGCCTGTGCAGACTCAGCGTAGAGCTGAAGGACGACTCAGCGAGGAGGATTCTGCGACCCAGAAACTTCAACCTGACTCGTCCAGATGACCTCTCTAACAACTGGGCCGCCTTCCCCTTTTCATTTTCACGTCATAGATCCCTGAAGGGATGTTCAGATAACTGACAGAGATGGACAGACAGTGTGAGAGATGCACGACTGGCAACAGCTGGAAGGTGACAGGGAAATGGATCATATGATAGGATGCGAGAAATGGGGCGAACAGGGAAAAGGAGGAAATAATAATTAGCCGAAGTATCGAACCTCGATACTTTGTTGGTCAAGTACCAACAGTAAGTGAATGTCTTACCAGATTTGTCATCCAATTCTTTATCAGATAGTTCCTGATATAAATCAACATTTCCCTGATTTTAGATGATTCTTTTAGACAAAGCTCTTGTACGACAGCTTATATTTTGACAAATTTAACTTTTGGTTTGATGTGGTTCATTGACAGCATTCTAATATATTGACATAATAAAACATATGAGACTTTGTTACAGATAAAACAACAAGTCTTAAGAGTTGGAGTTAATCGTTCAATGTCTGACATTCAGAAATCTTACCTACAAAAACTCACAAAAATGAACGAATCAATGAAAGATACTTAAGGCTCTGGAATTTTTGGAGAACTTTACTTTGTTTTCTTAATTAATAAAAGTGAAATTTCTCTGAGTAAGGTATCAAAATAGCACTGTTTCAGCATATGAGCAGAGATACTAGAATCATCTGTGTGTGTGTGTGCGTGCGTTCTCCAGGTGTGTGTCAGAGTGTGTGTCGGCTCACCGTCTCCCTGCGCTCCCTGCTGCAGCAGGAAACTCTGCCCCTCGTTCCACTGCCTCTCCAGGAGCTGCTCTATGCTGGTG
>JBBMOE010000016.1:10074189-10110292 GCA_037975065.1 Chaetodon trifasciatus | reverse complement strand
GTGTGTGTGTGTGTGTGTGTGTGTGTGTGTGTGTGTGTGTGTGTGTGTGTGTGTGTGTGTGTTGTTCTTCTGCAGCTTCAACTATTTAATCTTTTATTTTTTTTTTTTGGATGAATTCCCTGTTGTCCAAAAATATTTTTAAGCCCAGTGCATATTTTTAGTGCTTCACACTTATTAAAACTGAATTGCTAAAACCATTAAAATCGTAAACTAAAAAGATTTTATGACATCATAAAAAGGCTGAAATTGTGACCTAAAATTTCACAGTGCCCAAAAATATTTTTATTCATGAATCTCCAACTAATTTTACTGGCAGCAGAAAACAAATTTCATGTACACACTTAACTAATAAGGATGTAAGGGAGGAATTTCAAATGCAGGTTTCATATCTTGCCAACAAGCTTCATTTGGTATTTAAATGAAACCCTGTTCACTGAGCATTTCCCTGGTTTTCACAACTTCCTCTCACGTGTTTTGCAGTGAGACCAAGCTGCTGATAATGATGTTTTCACAGAGACAAGGGAAGAAAAACTGCAGCTGAAGAAAAAACATCACATAAATAAGCAAATCAATGTATGAAACAACAGCAATAATAAGCATCTTAAGTTTTCTTGCTTCTTTCTTTCATACACACACACACACAAGCACACACACTCCCACTGGCCTGAATAAATTAATGTCCACCGAACATCGTTCCTCCCCCACTGCGCTCTACCAGCTCGTCCGCCCCATCAGTGACCCCCCTGCCGTCAAACATTAACCTAGCCAAAATCTAACCCCCTGCCTCTCCCTACCCTCCAACACATATGTATCAGGCTAACTATCTATCCATCAGCACGGTGGAGTCAGCAGACAGGATGGAGGGCGGGAGATAAACGCCAAGATCCTCCCCATTACTGCCCTGCATTAACCCTCAACTAAATATTTACAGTAGGAAGAAGAACACATGATTCCCAGACACACACACACACATATAACACACAGCCATACATGACCACCACCGTTTTGTTTCCCCTATCTTCTTTCACCAGCTGTGGTCAGAAACGTTGCCACTGCTGTAGGGAAAATCACAAGTGCCAAAAATTCTGATGGACGTGGAATCACAAACAAAATTATCCTCAACCACCACTGCTGCAAAAAATTAGACTCACAAGGCAAACGGCACCAGTCCTGAGGTTTGACTCGCCGACGAATGCGCAAAGCCCCGAAAATAAAAAACATCCCCGAAACACACCTTTGAAAGCATGACTGAATATTAATGTTTATGGATGGAAACAGCGTGTACTTAAACTATCAGCAACACATAGCTACAAATTAAAGGGTTTGCAAGGATGCAATCATTTTAATACTGTTGCTGCGTTTCATGTTGCTTTAACACCACTTTTCCTCTCAGTGACTTAAAATTTGGCAAAAACAGCATGTATACGTAAAGGGAAATTTCTGTATATTCACAATCAACCCCATTAAATTGTCATAATGAATTCTAACGGATTTGCAGGATGACTTTGCTGTAAAATGACTCAACTCTGCACCTGAATGCACGTGCAAGCAGACAAAGACCTTGGTACATATCAAAAAACCCTGGATCGAGACACACCACAGTCACACCACAGCAAGCAACAAATGTTTTGATCAGAATCAGCGTACTGTTTCACTCCTTCTAAGCAACCACATCATCCTTCATGCGTATAGAACTACAGTGCAAGTATAAACAAGATAATACTCCAGATTCATTGTCTTCTATGGACGCTTACATCCAGTCCAATCCAATTTACTTTGGATTTTGAAGGTCAAGGACAAACACTTTAAAAAGATGTCATTAATCCCTATGGAAAGAGAAGCAGAATTGAAAACAATTATATTACTATTCTAGAATTAGGAATCATTAAAAATCTGAAATAGGCTCAGTAACACACATAAGGGTTTCTTATGTAACAGCCTTATGTATAACTTCACGATCAGTGTCAGATCAGATGATCTTAATGATCAGTGAGATACATTAGCATGATTACAGCATCTATTTCCCTCATTTGCATTTGGACATGCAAACATATGCACACCATCAACTGCATAAAGCATCAACAGGTGAGAGGAGGATTTGAGGAGTGAGCAGAAAGCAGGTAGAGCAGCTGAGAGGCAGGAGAGAGAAACAAAAGGGTGGTAATTCTGGAAGAAAGGGGAGATGTGGGATGTGGGGGCTGAACTGAGCCATTTCCATCAGCAGAGGGGAACTCCAAAGCATAAAGACAGTTGCCAAGCAACTGAACACGATGGGAAAGGAAAAAAAAAACATACAGACCACTTCCACGTGTGTGGGCAAATAACACATAGACCCGCGCTTTTGACATACACACAAATGCACACAAGGAGCCAATCACAAAGGTGTGTCAAATCCTCGCCATTTGTGATTGGTAATGTCAATACTTTGCCGCTCGGAGCCACGAACACTTTCCGTTTCATTCATCAGCGTTTCGCGGCAAACGCCAACAAAGCTCCACAAGCCAGGAGCTGGACGCGAAAAACAAAACCTGCTCCAACAATGGCACACATGAGCCACTTCCCTTTGAATCATTTTGATGACACTGCGGTGACCACGGTGGGACCTAACTTCTTTGTCTTTGTCTGTCTGGACATTACACCAGCCTGTTTCCTCAATTTTAGCTGCTGACAATTTCATATTTTTTTCTGCTACAGCATAATTGTGTAGACAATTTCCTAAATACAGGATCAGAGAGTTTTCCTCATTGTGAGATCAGAGCGCTCTCATCACTGTTGTGTTTTGTGTGTGCTGACTCGTCACGTCCTCCTCACCTGGCCCAGTGGTCGCGGAGCCGCTGTTGCTTTGCAGACTCCCATTCCTGAGGAGTGACGGGGACTTCTGAATCCCACCGCTGACACCCATGACCCCCAGCCCCCTCTCCCCTCCTCCTCCCCCAACCCCCACTCCTAATCCACTGCTGGAAACTAAGCCCGGCCGGCCTGAGAGCGTCGAGGATGAGGAGGAAGATGGGGAGGCGGTGGAGGAGGCGGTGTTGGCCGTGGAGGAGGTGGGGAGAGTCAGGGAGGGAGCTGCCTCTGAAGGCTTCACGTCTGTGGTGAAGCAAGGTCCAAATCTGTTTCGCCAGTTGCCCTTCTTTTTCTTCTTTACCCCATCTTCCCCTCCTCCTGCCGCTGCTCCTCCGATCCCTGGCCCTGAGCTGGAGGGTTGGGACCGTTTGTAGCCAGTGGACCCACCGAGGCTTGTCGTCTCGCTGGCTGTGTGACTGTGGGAATTCTCATACAGCTTCCCGCCCACTGAAATGATAAGAAAGCAGAGTTGAATATTTAAGCATGAAGCCTGCGGTCTCTTGGTGTTTTGTTGTGGTTTGCTGGCCTGAGATCCATCAAAGAATCTACTTTAAGAAGGAAAGCACATCCTGCATCATCAGCTCTCTTGCAAATTAGGGCTGCAACTAACAATTACTTTCATTACTAATTAATACGCTGCTTGCTCAATTAATCTATTAGTCATTTGGTCTATGAAATGTTAGAGGCTTTGAAAAAGTCGAATCACAATTTCCCTGAGCAGACGCTGACATACCTAAAGAGCTTGTTGTGTCTGACAAACAATCCAAAACCATAAGATATTCTGTTCACTCTCATGGAAGACAAGCAAATATTCACATTTCAGAAACTGAAACCAGAGAATATTTGCTTAAAAATGCAGCTTGATGAGTGTCTTTGGTTAAACCCTCATAATGGTGAAAGTCTGCATCTGTCAAACTTCTCATTGCAGTTTGTAACACAGGTTCTCTGTTGAAGCATCCAAGTCATTTTCTTCTTTATTGTGCTTATGCTGAGTCTGACAAATGGTTGTGGAAACATGCCTTAAAAACTATGGCATCACTGTTATACTGAGACCAAAAAATGTGAAAACACTGTTGTTGTAAATAAACGTTTGTTACCTGCAGAGGCCGTAGTGGCGGACATCAGGGAACCAAAGAGTGTCGTAGTTCCATCCGAAACTCCACCCTCTGAGCTTGGCTTCACAAGGCAGCTGCTGAAAGACGGTGGGGACGAGAAGGTTGTACCACCCCCGGGACGCAATGATGAATCTGAGAAGCCTAGGAAGTCTGAGGAGGAAGGAGCAGAGGGCGTCTTGCTGGCACTGGTCAACAGGAGGCCTGGAGGAAAGAAATATAGGTGGAAAATAGACAATGATGAGGAAAAATAGAGAGACAGACAGGAGTGGAGAGAGACAGGAAGGACATGTGAGATGAGAGAGAGACCAGGAGTGAGAGCAGGAGGAAAAACAACACAGAGGAAACACACATTACAGCTGGAAAAGTTTCCAAACGACTCCCCCTTCCATCATCATGGGAGCAGCAGAAACAAGATAACCAAAATAAGCATTTTATCTGCTCTGTCGCTCTCTATCTGCTGCACAGTCAGCCCTCCCTCATCATGTAGTCCTCCCATGTAACAGACCAACTGCCTTGAAAGCACACAAATGGATGGATACACACATACACAAGTGCACACACACACCATTTCTCTGCTAGACACACAAACAAACACACACCTGACAAGGACTTCAAGGCTCTGATAGTACAAAACACAGGAGCTCAGCTTGAGCACCGACTCCTTTGAGGTCCTGACCTCCCCACATGTTCGTTCTTTCTGTCTGTGTGTGTGTGTTGGTCTTTTCCCAGACAGGGCCCCCGATTACAGGAGCCAGAGGCCAGTCGAGACGATCCACAGTTATCGCGGCCACACACAAAAGTCTGGTTTTGGGCCAAAATCCAGAACATGACACACACACATAAATGCACAACTAAAACGCATGAATCACACTCTTATTTTGGTAATAATATCATTTCTGTAATTGTAATTGTGCTGCACTTGTGGATTTTTGGAGGCTGGGCAGAGTGGGAACACCAGGTTTCTACTTATCTAACGGTGGGGGTTAATTCCCAGTGTGGGAAAATTAAGATGCAGGACTATTTGGAGCCATCAATTCACCTTGGTGAAAAGGTCCGGTGGAAGCAGAGGCAGACGTGGAGGAGGTTGCCATGGTGACCACAGCAGAGGGGAGGGGTTTCCCTGAGGACGTGAGAGACTTGCGCCCGCCCCTCTGTCCCACCGCATGACTTCCAGCGCTGTTCTTCTTGTTCTTCACCTCAGACGCCGCCTTCCCAGCGTCTGCAGCCAAGCCGTCTTTGGAACTGCCGCCGGAGTGAGCGGACGACACTTCCTGAAAGTTGGCGTTGGTGAAGCGGGCAGTGCTGTCGTCCAGTCGCTTCTGTGAGGGCGCCGGCAGAGAGGGGACACCTGCCCCTGAACTGCTGCTGTTGTAGGTCTGGAGGTGGGAGGTGGAAAGGGAGGAAGCACAATGAAGAATTATGGTTGAACGGAAAGGGAGGACAGGAACCATGAGAAGCACCGGAACAGGGAAACAAAATTATCAAAACAAAGCCGGATGGGAAAGGGAGGACCAAAAATGGGAGAAAGGTCAGCGGGAGATTAGGGTGTGTGAGAGATAAAAAAGAAGAGTATCTAAGGTTAATCAAGGTAAAGAAAAAAAGTCAACCAGCCACCCCTGCTGTAATATTTAACTAGCCCAGTCAAAATTCACCAAAACAGAGGAGTGGGGAGAGGAGGAGCACCCTCACCTTGTCCGGGACCATGATGTTTGGAAGGACGAGGGAGGGCGACATGTCCATGGTCTTCTTGTGTTTTGGTTTGTGTCTGTCCCGCTCCTTGTGTTTCTGAGCATGGAGAAAAGTGAAAAAAAGGAGAAACAGATGGGTGAAGCTGCTAAAGACATGTTACAGGGAAGAGAGGAATAAAGACAGACAAAGAAAAACAGACAGCCCACAACTACGATTCTATATTCCTCTGCATTTTAGGAAGATTGGGAAAATACTGAATGTGGAGACATACTGGACCACCCCAAGTGCTCTGAGGAAGATAAAAGCTAAAGAGATGGCAGAAAATAAAACAAACTAAAGGAGTTATTAGGATGTAAGCGCAGGAGAGGGAGAATGTGTGTGGCTGACAGAAAGAGAGAGCATTGCATTTCAAAGGCGCCGTCTGAGATGAAAGCTTGGAGATCCACAAACACAAAGAGAGTGACAGAGGAGAGATAAAAAAGGGGCAGGAGGCAACAGGAATTCAGCACGCTGCAGTTTAGGGCAGAGTGTGTCTAAGTGCCTTGCACTGAAGCGCGCAAGGTCCCGTCGCTTCATCCAATCATATCCTTCTTCTTGGACGCTCACAGCTCAATTTACACCCTCGCTATCGAACGTGCTGCCACCCTGCTCTCGCACCCCTGATGTGGCGACTGGGTGGGAGCGCATTTACACCTCAAACGCACGCCCCGCACCCCGACACCTTCTCTGCATGTGCATACGAGCACACAGGTGCACGTACGCTCACACGCACCTTTATGTGAACCTTCACACACATGCTGGCAACACATGTACACACGAACTCTCGATGGGACGGTGAAAATATGCAGCGATCCTGAGAGATGACATGGGACTCAACATGCTTGTAATGTTCAGTGTCATGACAACTCTGAAACACCAGAAACTCCCCCCCCCCCCGGGTCTCATTGAGGAGTGATTACGTGGAGGCTGGTGACAGTTTAGCCAGACTTCCTCTATGACAGGCAGTTAACAGACATCATCAGTCAAACCAGGAGATAGCAGCTCCACTGTAACCTCTCTGCATGCTGACTTCCGCTAACGCTAACGACGCCCGGAGGTTAACAGTTCGGTTTGTGTGTGTATTTCTGTGTACAACTTGGAACCAAGGCTGCAATCAGCAATTAGTCTTCCCCTTTGTTTTCTGTTAAACAGCTTTAAGGTTGTTAAAATCATGTTATTCCATTCAGCCTGACAATATAATTTACATTATGTATGAGTTTGTTCATTTTATAAACATTTCCACAAAATATATTTCATATTTTTTGGAAATGTGGGGATCCTCACTAGAATTTAAAATAGTTTACACTGTAAGTTTAAACAATGCTTGGCTGCAAAGTATGAGTTCGTAATGACTGACCTCCTGGCAGAATGCTGTTTGTTTGTGTTTAACCGCCAGTGATTAGCTTTTCAATTAATCAGTTAACAGTTTAGTCCATTAAATGTCAGGAAACAATGGAAATGGCCAAACCCCCAATGGCGTCTTTAAATTGCTTGTTTTGTCAGATCAACAGTCGATAACCCAAAGATAATCAATTACCACTGAAACAAAACAGAAACAAATACACAGAGGCTGAAAACCCTTTTCCCTTTTTGCTCAATAAATTAGTTACTTGATCATCACAATTTTGTTCCCTGTAGGACTGTTCCCCAAATCAGAGTTTTCAGTTTACAGGCCGACATGCTGCTGCTCCTGCATTGCTCTGCATGCAACGACGCAGCTTTACAAAGCAAGACTTAAAAGATGACACAGGAGAAAAGCAGAGTGAGAGAAAGACAGAGAGGTAAATTCTTTGGGATTCCCTTGTTGTTTTTCATTAACATTCCAGAGGAAGGTGTTGATGGACAGAGGCTGAGTTGAGAGGGTCGGATAACACACACACACACACACACACACACACACACACACACACACACACACACACACACANACACACACACACACACACACACACACACACACACACACACACACACACACACACACACACACACACACACACACACACACACACACACACACAAGGACCCAAAGCACTGGGCGTGGGAAACACAACACACACACAATGTAACCCTGACACACCCTTATCAATCAGGTCAATTGATTATACAGGCAGAGACAAAGCCTTTCAGCGTGTCCTTTCCCCTCTTTCTCTGTCGCTGACTATTAGCAGCCTGATCATTTGACATGTCCGAGTGCTCTTTGAGACTGTGTGGGGTAAATATAAGCAGTGGCAGAGGATGAGGGCCACGTCTATTTATCAACAAACTCCCCAGCAATGAGCAGCACAACAGTGGGCTGAAAGCCTCTCCATCTATGTCGAATCCTGATCACGGGGCTCTGACGGTGGGGGACTTTTCTGGAGACAAACACTATTCCCTATAACTCTCTTTTCTTCCTGGAAATAAGTGCAATTCTTTTGCATTTAGGACTAAAAGTGAATGTATTAAATTAGGGCTTTCCTTATCAGTTTATCTGCAATTGTTTTACCAATTGATAATTTTCTCAATAAAATGACGGAACATGGTGAACAATGCCCATAAATAACTCCCAAAACCTGAGCCGGCATCTTCAAATTGCTTATTTTGCCCAACCAATTGTGCAAAGCCTGAAAAAATGTTACTTCAAAAAAGAAAAGCAGCAAATGTTGACATTTCAGAGGCTGGAAACACAGAATGTTTGGGCATTTATTATTGATAAATTACATAGAAATGATTAAATTATCTAAACTACTGTTAAATGGTTAATTGATGACTCAATTAAAAGCTTAATCATGCATTAAATCAAACAGCTTTTTGAACTGCACACTGTTCAATAGCTTGTGCTACCTTTCCTCGCTGTCACGTTCGTGGGCAAGAAATTTAAATTCATTAAACTAACATTGTTACATAACCAATAAATGGCCTGTATCAGTGACGCAAAGACAAAGTAATGCCTGTTAATTTGGCATAAAATGTATTCTAAATGGTTCACAAGTCAATGCAGTGGCCTCAGGAGGAAGATGAGAGGGTGCAGACACCGAGGCGAGGAGGGCTGAGGAGCGGAGAGGGAAGACGGGGGGGAAACGGAGGAACAGGAAGTAAGGGGGAAAATAATCCGCCCTGGCCTGGCAGGAATTCCCCTGTGCAGTTTCCTGCAGGATTACTGACCAGACATTGTGTATGTATGGATGTGTGTGTGTTTCCTGCAGGCCTTTTCTAAGCGGGCAGAGTGGGGGATCTTTTAGCCCCTGCTGTAGTTTGACTGCAGGCTCTAACATGAGGTGGGTATACATCTGAGCCTCTAAACCACATAACAAATGCATGTGTGGACACACACACAAATCTGAGCCTACTGATCTCTGACCCTGGAATGTGGATGGAGAGAGAGAGAGAGAGAAAACAGTGTGTGTATGTGTGTGTGTGTGTCTGTGTGTGTGAGACAGAGAGAGAAAGAAAAGAGGTACTCTAACTGATGCAAATAAGGCAGTATTAACAAAAGCCAGGGCAGAGGGGCTCAATAGTATGTAGACAAATCCACACACACACACACACACACGCACACACAATCATGCTGAATCTAGCATTGTTTGAGAAAATGACAGATAAAATGTCACACAACATGCTAAAAGCTCTATTTGGATGCCACTAATTACTTTAGAAATGAACAGGGAATGAAAATTCTGCCGTCTTCTTTCATGCTTTTTCTAAATCAAAAACAATGAACTACAACTGAAAAACAAGATGGAAACTCAAAACACCAAAGTCTCATTGGCAACAGCATCATCGACAACATCTCTAATCTGCATAATCACACGTTTAAAAATAAATGCAACATCTCATCAGAACAAGAGCATCTCATTCAGAGGAAGTGGAGAAGTTATGTTTTTACACCATTCAGGTGACAGTAACGAGCTTGATGGAGGAGCCGACTTCCTCTGATTTTAGAAGTGCGGAGCAGGCTGGAGGGCCAAGAGGCACGTTCAAAATGCATCCACTCACTCCTCAATCTGAAAACACCAATAGTGCGTCATCAAAGAAAAACTGTTTTCCTTGTTTATTATAACTGTTTATATTCATAATAAGATTCACTGAGCAGATTTCACCTGAAACTTGAGAGGCATACAGTATATAGAAAACAGGCAGCTGAAAGGTTTTCACTGTTTTTTAATTAGAAAGTCACAGCAGCCACTTGTGACAGTTTAATTAAGATCAAGATGATTTTTAAAGAATTGCCTTCACAGTTGGTTTATATTGCGTTGATGCAGATTTAAACCATCCCTTTCTTTTCTAAAGAGAAAGGGTCCTTTTCTTGTTTCTGAGGTGGTCTGGACCAAGTCTTTCCTTGGCTAAAACATTTTCATGCACACACTCACATATCTGAGTAAGTTCATATTTGTCTTTGCTTGTTTTATCTAATGAGCGCCCTGTTTTTCACTTTGCGGCGATCCTATTTGCCGTAAGTGCTTGATAACGCTGACTTCCCGCGCCAACAATAAACTCAATATCTGGATCACGTCAACTCTGGATCCCAGTGATGGCTACTCAAGAAGGGAGTGAGGATGGATGCATTTTCAAAGTGCTGTGCAAAAAGGGCACATTCTTGAGTTTGGTGGGGAGAATCAATGACACTGAACAGAAAACTACGCCCTCTCTAAACAGCTCAACAGTAAAGGGACAGTCATGTGTTTGTACTGCAGTGGGTTCAATGTCTCTCACACCTACTGCACCTATTATACTCTATTACAGTCCTGTAAAAGTTGGACATGCGGTGTCTACAAGCAGAAGTGTTTGTGACTATTTTATCACGCTGCCTCTTGATAATGATAGGTTTCATTCAGCTGCCGTTGGGGTCGTGTCCTCTTCTCTGACAAGGGCTCGGTACACATGGCAAAAAACAAAAAGTGGAACAAATGACTTGACACCTCCTGTAAATTCTGATTTTTCACAGCCTGTGATTACATGTTCTGCTAACAGCTGTGACTGATTAAGTCACACTAATGTAGCATTCATTAGAGGCTGGTGGGTGGCACGAGTGGGTGTATGTGGGCTGCAGTCATACCAGCATCAAATTAAAGGATTTCTGTGATATTAAAGGCCTTGTTTAGGAGAGCTGAAGGACACGTTGATGTGTTTTGAGGTGGGCCACATTTTTACACTCCCAACTATCAAGACCTCAGCTCAAATCAAGTTCATCAATAGCATACATTCCCACACGCCTCTTTTTCTATTTACCTTTCTAATTTAAGCAAATATGCCTTCTGAGACTCCACTTTGTAAATAATTGTAAATAATGTGCTGCCAATATATTCAAAGACTGTGTCCATAAAGGTTTGTTATGGAGTCATTATAAGAGCCACTGAAAATTAATATTGATCAACGCTTTTACTGTGTATTTGTCTGTCCCTCCACAGTTTGAGCATGTCATAGTGAGGGCGTATGTTTCTGATGGAGTCACAGTCGTGGGTTGAAGGCATAGAGAGGGTAAGGTCTGAGGGCTGTCTTACCTTCTTGTCCTCGTCTGGGGGTCTATCCATACACTGAGTGGAAGAGTCACTTAAGCTTTGAGACCTACTACCACGGCCCCTGCTCCTTCGCTAAAAAGTAAAGAGGAACTTCAAGTTACTGGATGAAGTCCAAAGAAAAAAAAAGGCTATAATAAGATCAAAAAGAACTCTGTGATTAAAAAAAACTAAAGTGAACTTAAACTAGGAAAGGCTGACTGAACTCAAAGATAACTCATTTTAAAAACAGTCAAAAGACATTTTCACGAGCATTGAGAAAGCTTATTGGTCACCACTGAGTCAAAAATGCATGGTGGCAGTAGGTATTTAGAACAAAAACACATTATACCTCCACTGTAGAAAATACCGGTCCTTTTTTAACTTTCTCTTACCAAATGTAAGCATTAGGCATTGTCATTCAAGTGCAGAACAGCTATGAATACTACACACTGCAAAAAGTATCAGCACTGAAAGCAACAGTAAAACCCCACATTGTTTCATTGTTGTTTTAAAACTCCTTTGCCAAAACTAGGATCTTAAGAGGCATCATGGGACACTTTTGATGGGTCTTGGTTATCTATCTCAGCCCAAGACAGCTTGCTCTTGCACATAATATCTGTTGCCATGGTGATAAACAACTACATCCTCAAATTACAGCCATATTACCTCCAGGCATAGATCAAGGTTTTTGTTCATCCAGTCTCTATTCAAAAGTACAGATCTATGACCACAGACTGTGTTTCTTTTGGCATTTCATCCAAAAACTGACTTTCCAAAGCAGCCTGGTGCACCATGATCCTCTTCTGGCTTCACATGCAGCTCACTGTCTGAGGCACATGGCAATGTTTTCCCTTTTTAAAGTCTAAATCTGGATTCAATGCTGACATACTGCAAGTTAACGCATCCTGGAGTTCAGACTTTACTGCTCCTGATGAGCAACACTCAAAACGTCTTCTTGAACACTACATGATCATTCAATCTAACACAACAAGCCTACAAAACTTGCCAAATGAGAAGCAGAACTAACTTATACCGGGACATATTTTCTGCTTTGTTACACTTTCAATTCAATGAATACAACTTAACTGTGCTGTAAACATGTTTTTACTGCTAGAGACCAGTTGCTTTGGAAGAACAGCTAGGGACAGAAAGTTATGCTACCAGGTTTGCCAATCACTGTCACAGATGACGCTTCAAACCAAATGCAGCTGAGTGCCAGCAACAGTTCATTTACACTCCTTATATTCATATGTAGTCTCAATGAAATCTTCCCAAAGATACATTTTCACTGTAGTCCACACTAAACAATGCTAATCTAAGTTTGAAATTGGATTTGGCTCCTGACTGGGTCCAGTCAAAGGCCATATGTTGCTAACATGCCGTAAACATCCATCAAATGGTATTTCATGAAACCCATTCTGCTAACAACATTGCTTTCCTCATCATCGATTCCCTCTCGTGCATTCCTGTCATCCATACAATCCCATCTTAATGACATTATGCCCCAGCATCCAAAGCCATTCATACATGATCAATATAGCAGCATGAGTCTTTCCATCAGCTTTGTTAACATTGCAAAATGTCACATGTGTGAGTTTGTGTGCGTACACACTCTAAAACCTGTCCTGTGTTTCTATCTTCCCGCTGTTCCAGACATCACAATAACCAATTCACTTTAATGTTTTTCATATCTGCGTCCCTCCCTCAACTGACACAAAGCGTGTAAGTGCACACACATGTACATATATCTTGTGATATGTTGTTAACTACTGGAGAGGTGGAACAACATCTGGAACACAACAGGACGTCTCTTCAGTGGACGTGTGTGCTGAAAACACATTTCCTCTGCATATCCAGTTGCTGGATCTGTGTGTTGATATGCCTCTCTTTTTCATTCTCCTCTTATCTGACTGAATTCTGCACGACAATGACTAGAAATCCAGGTTTGGATTACGCTGGGTGCATAGTCAGAGCAAGGCTAACAGACTATAATACATGAGGTAAGACTGTGTTTATGAGGTACCCAGTAACCAGTCATTCAGGAGTGAATGCCAATTGTATGTCAAAGACCTGTACAGACAAAAGAGACTTTTTTTTTCCTTCTACTTTGAGTGAACCTTAATGCTCAGGTAAATCACATTAACAAATCTTTGTGTGTTCCTATGCCTACTCTAAACAGAGTAGAAAACTATGGCACTGATCTCAGCCTTTTTATTGAAACCATGTGTCCAATTCAAGCAAAGCAGCACAAAAGCTATCGCTATACCTGGTGACCAAATGACACAAGCTAATTGACCTGCCAAACCAACCTGCTTAATACCAAAAGACAAGGGAGTGGAGGGGACGATGGGCCACTTTTTGAGAGATTAGAGGGTTAGGGAAGGGAGGAGGAATAAGAGTAGATGGAAAAAGGTGGATGGGTGGTAAAGGACAGGTGAGAGAGGGGCAGACGGTGAGGGGATGAATTCACTGGTCCTGTGAAAGAGGAAGCAAATTTGGGGGAGAAAGACAGATAGAGGGAAAGAGCGAAGAGGCCAACAGAGACTGGAAAATGTCTACAGGATGGAGAGGGCCAAGCAGGAAACTGACAATGGAGGAAAGGTTGGAAAAAGGTGGAGGTGGAGGAAAGAGGAGAGCAGCATTGAGGAGACAGGGATGAGAAGAGCTAAGGGAGGTAGAGGCAGCATAAAAAGATGGACGAAATGATGGTGGGTCATCTCTCAGTGGCAGCAGAGAAGTGCGAAGTCATTAACAGGATAAAAGTATTTCTCACTGTGTTACAGGTAAATCAGTGTGTGTGTGTTGTGTCTACACACTCATCTGAGATTGCAGTTAGTGGAACAAAAAACACAGAAATCCTGATGCAACTTGTTAATGGACACAGAACCTTTGAGACACTCTCTGCATACCCATACAGTCAGCAGCAACAAACACTATGGCTGCTGTAAGACAGACTGGTTTCATACTTATATCAAACTGATTAATACTTAGTTCATGGGAAAACAAGTGCATGCATGAGCCTAAAACAAGCTAGAGAGCAAGACGTCATGTACCGTCAAATTATCTGTATCCACCATCATACTGACAAAAACACAAACTTGCTCCTCTGTTTAATGGCACAAAGAATGATTAATTTAACTTAACAAAATCAAAATACAAGATCTATCTAAATCTAACCTGACCTCTCATTTGCAGACAGTTCATGGCTACAAGTTTTTCTCTAATTGAAAAGAATGACAATCAGTCTGGTGATGTGTGATGTTGTGCTTTAGAGCATCAAAAGACATGCTATCTGTGGAATATGACAAAGCTATGAGAGGACACTTACCAATTTGCTGTGGTGGTATTTGCAATATCCACAGTACTTGACATTGTCTGCGTCCGAGCCTTGTTCCTCACATAACAACCCCGCAAACTGGGCACTGTGGCAGAAAGTCGTGTAAGGGACATGAAAAACAAAAAACTTCTCAACAACGTCCATGTCAACACTGTAACACAATAAGTAATATAATCCAAACCAGTGCTGAAAATGAAAGCATGATTTGTGTACAAGGTAGTGAAAAATAAACCGGGCTGTGTCGTCATTATGGTTTTAAAACTAATGTAAAACCACACGATGGAAGTCTGAGCAAGTTCCACTACATAAAGTTTATTTTACACTCTAAGCAGTTGAACCAGTGGAACACAAAAAGTCTTGATATGAACAGTTTCTCCAAAGGTTTTCCTATTAAAATACTCAACAGTTTATGAAATGTATAAGCCTTGAGAGCAAAGGAACTGAAAAACAATCTGCTTCTTTGTCTTCGTGAGGTTAATGTGATGTGAACGAGCCTCACCATGTGACATGGAAGGCCTGCCTGCAGCCATGTTTGTTGCAGGTCATGCAGGCTCCAGTGGCTGCTTTACTCTCTCTGCCCTGGTCCTCACAGATATAACATGTCTAAACACACAAACACACACAGTTAAAAGAACCATTTTAATTCAAAAACAGACTCAGTTCCTCGTAATGACACTGTTCATGGGATTTTGTGACGCGTCTAAATGCCCAGATGAATTTCGTTACCTTGTTGTAGCGCTCATGTGGCACAGACTGGAGTACTATGGGCTCCATAGTTGAGACATTGGCGAATTCTACCTCGGGTATGTAAAGGGCACAAACCACATGGGCCCAGCCTGCAGAGAAACACAGAAAACAACCTCTGCACATTAATGACAAGAAGAAGTACAGAGCTTTTCTGCACACTCTTTTAAAGTTGCGACTCCTAACACAGACTCTAAAAAATGTGAAGACTCCACGCTAAATTCATAACTGATTTTACTGCGCTTCTGTGTTTGGTCCGGGTCATCTGAGTTGGTGGAAACACACCTTATGACCGTCAGCTCTGATCACACAATCAAACCAAGACAGCCAATGATGGGCCTCCTTTCTCACCCATCACATTGCACTACAGGACACATCATCACACAGTGGACTCAAAGTCCAGTACATTTTTGATGAAAGCTCACGTGTATTTCTTTCTGAGCTCTTCGTGACCATAAGTGAAGATAAAACAAAACCTTAAGACTTAAGAAGCTCCTTGTCAGAACATCTGTTGCCAATGTGAACCCAAAAAGGTATAAACCAAAAGCCCATAATGGATAAAACTCCTTTGGCCTAAACCAAGACAACCAAACACAACCTAAATGTGGTCTGGGCTCGTAAATATTTTAATTTGCAAACTGGTAGTTAATCTATCTAAGTAGCCGTTTATTGAGCCTTAACACACACACAGCTGCCTGTCAGTGAAGACAAACTGGGGGCGGTGGAATGACAGTGGGGCATGGTGGAGTGGCAGGAGAATTGACGACGAGCTGAGGAGGAGCAGAAGGAGGTCAATGGGAGGTCAACTGGAGGTGGGAGTCTCCTGCACAGTGGAGGTGTCTGTTTTTCCCCATAGCGGAAACAAAAACAGGCTTAAACTTACAGTTGAACCCCTGACCTGCCTTTGACCTGGTGCGCGGGACAGGGGGAGGAGGGCAGAGGGCGGGACGGAGGGGAGGCGGCGGGTGTGAAATGGGGGCATGTTGTTGTTTTGAAGTCCCTCCAAGAATCTGGAAGAGGCCTATAAAACAGGACTATAAAAGTGGCACAGCCTTCCTCCTCAAACTACGCATTCACACTTTTAGCCCCTAAAAACCAAACAAGGCACCCTTTCCAAACATCCCTCGCTCCAAGAAGCTATCAGAGTCAAAGGTGTCGAGACGACGAGCTTCAATTTTGTTGATAACAAATCTGAAGCGTGTGGTGATGTCAAATAAATGAAAAAGAAGCAAAAGGTTGTCTTGATAATGGCTTTATGAGCTTTGGTGGTAAACCACTGCAAAACCGTGACAGGTAAAAACAGGACTGCCTTAATTTTGTACTTACAGCAGCAGGTAATGAACAGTGAAACCTCATCAGCACAATCAAGAATATTCAGGTGACAGTATCGAGCTCCCACGCTGCTGCCATATATTTAATATTTCTTTGCACTGATTTGTAGGAAGTGAACTTGTTGCTGATTTTCCATCAACACCCCTTAAATATATGGATGTGACAGATTATGTTTGAAACGTTTCAACTTTCTATGTTATCATCTATAAACTTCTTAATCTTCTGTGCCTGCTATATGTTAAGATGTTGGATCATCACCGCATTTCATACTAATAGCTTTGCTCTGCTTTATTACTGTCCCACCTGAAACAACTAGCACACAGATCAACAAGTGAAGAGGAATGGAGCAGAGATGGTGAGAGAAAAACGGGAGGAAAAAGAGAGGGAGAGAGGGGTCACGGGAAGGGCAAAATAAAAGAGAAAGTAGTAAAACGGTGTGTGTTAGTGTTGTCCTGATGCCTCCCTGCAGGCCTGGACACAATCCCACAGCTGTGCCTCTCTCTCTGACTGACTCAAACACACACACACACACACTCACATACGCACAGAATATTTACAGTCTCCACCAAGCTGACCTCCCAATGAACCCAGAGAGGAGACTCCTCACAGGCCATGCACTATACCCATCCTGGCCCGCCCCCTCATAAACATACATACACACACGCACACACACACACACACACTCATAAAACACTGACTGGCAAGGACGGTAGAGAGAAGCAGCACACACAACAAACACCAACATAACTCTCCCAGCACGCTCACACCCCCTTAAACTTGCCGGTGACATGCAGTTAATGACAAAATACACAAGAGGCTCACCACAGATGTGTGTGAGTGTGTGTGTGTGTGTGTATGTGAGAGCTGAGAGGGATTCTACCTCCATTGTCTGTCCTCTTGAGGGCTCCATCTTTGTGGGGACACAGCTCACATCTCTGTGGGTAAAGAAGGTCAGAAACCACTGGTCAACCTCATGTACTCAGGCTGAGGTAAACACACAAGCATGACAAACATGCCAGGATGGGAAATAAACTGACAAGCGGCCCTGACTGGGGCACAAGGCCAGAAGCTCTCCGGGAAAACACTCACTATCTGCCACTAAAAGGTTGTTCCTTTCTTCAACTGTGTGTGTGTGTGTGTGTGTGTGTGTGTGTGTGTGTGTGTGTGTGTGTGTGTGTGTGTGTGTGTGTGTGTGTGTGTGTCTGCAAATACAAGTCCTCATGCAATTATTTCTGCTGCTCTGAGCCTGACAGTTCAGCTCTTCCTCAACTAACAAACAAGATTGTGTTGCCTCAACTACATGTTACACAGAGCGCAGTGTGTGTGATCTTTAAGAGAACAGAACGATTTTCTTGGCCCTTATTTCCTTCTTTCTTCGGCCTTTTTCTCCCACCAATATTCTTCTGTTACATGTCAAAGTTCACAGCTAACAAACAGGAGTTAAGGCGCTTCTGCTCCGCATCTTAAAATTCATCTTTCTGAACAGGTTTCCAAATATTCTTTAGTTAATTAGTATAATTGGTTTACTGTAAAGTTCTGTTCAAAAAGTGGTGTGCAATTATATAATTTCTTAATTTACTCTTCATTCCGCAATACCCCGTATAAATAACCTTCCCCAATAAGCCTTTATTAGATAAAACTAAACATTAAGATTCATTAGAGATCCCCTTTAATTCAGACCACTCAATTCAGGTAAGGCTCGCTTTATTTGGCAAATTTGAGAATGCAAAATAAGGATTATTGGCCATTGCTAAATGTTTATCTCTCTTCAATTAAAATTATTTGCAGAGTTGAGGACTGCATTTTATTACGTGCATTTGCCATATTCATGAAGTCAGTCATTCAGAAAATCTCTCATTTTACCAGTTATGGTTATCTGCTGACTTTGCACACAGCATAATTCTTAGTGAATACACAGACATATAGAAGTACTAACTACTTTTAAATACTTTTGTACAGGTATATTTCATAGTCTTGAAAGAAACACCTGACCCATATTTTGTATTTGTCAGTCTGGAATGCTGGACAAACAAGTTTGGACAAAGATTCCTTCAAGGAGGACAACGTTTGGCCATATAACACTTTACACATGAGCTTTGATGTAAAGATTTTGAACACTTGGACAGTGTTTGACAGTTCTGCAATGTTCAAAGAATTTACATGTACTTAAGTGACCTTGTTATTGTCATATTTCAGCCCTTAACTCATTCTTAAATGTCATGTAAATAAGAGGTTCGGCAAAAACCTAGTTATCCTGCTAAATTTCTGCTGGAGACTCGCTGCCCTGTGCGCACACATGAATAAGATAGGCAGATCATTCCTAGCACCTGTATCAACAACTAAGTGAGTAAATCTCAGCCTGACAAAATCTCGACAGATCCTCAGAAGTTTGCCGAGGTCACATTAAGTTTAAACTCAACAAGCCGTACTGGTTTGTGGCTTTTTGGGTCAAGTTTCACAGAAAGAACATGTGAAATATAGAAGCTCTTCAGCCCAGTTCACATGATTCCTACATGATGGGATTCAGAGATCTGTGGAGAGCGGGTCAGCCCTGCAGCAACAGTTGGAAATGCAGTGCATTGCAGTGCTGATGAAGAATAGATAGCTGGACATTTGCATGCCATAGTATGACACACAGTTGGCAAACTGGCAACACTCAAAACAGCATTAATGTTAATCTTTTACAGCGCTTTCCATCAGGATTAAAACCTATTTGGTGAAATATGATGGTAACTGGTACTGACTTTTCAGATTGTGGGCTGACAGGCAGGCTAAGGTCAAGAGACAGCAGGAGATGGCATATGCCACAGAGAACCCTGCCGGTGCAGGCACTTGTTCCACAAAGAGTGGCAGCAGCAAGCAGGTTCTGTGCAGATCTCCCTTATAATTTCTGTAGTTGCGATGTCTTTGATACTGCAGCTCACGTCAAGCTGTTTAGAGGTTTAGGATGAAACGACAGACATGGACTAAACAACACAAGCAAGCTTTTAAGTCTCGCCAATGGCAGCAATGATACAATTTCTCTGTGCTTAATAGTGTCATTTAGTACAATTCCTGGTGTGTTGTTTTGAAAAAAGCCCAAGGAAATCCCAATAAAGCCAATTTTGTATAGTGTAAATGACAGCTTCCCAAACATCTGAACTGGTACACTGCTTTAAACCACATATATGCAGTAAGCCATACAGTAAGGCTGGGAAATGTGCCAACGTGTATTGTTTATCATATGTTATTGCATTGTAAGATTTTATTTTTCACATGCCAGAGGCTTTAAGATTCATAAAGAAACACAATGTCTTTTAACAAGCAGTCCTTTTTAAATGATGTTAAGATGTTGCTGTAATGCAAACCAATGTTGGTGTTTTATCACACAGCAAATAAAATATCCAGAACCAGTTGACATCTCACATTCAGTAGGAACTCAAAGCAATGTCCTCATCAGCACTTGAACTCAACATTATGGTTCAGCGCTTCCTTGAATGGTAATGAACAGGACTGCCAACGATGGGACTTAAGAGATACCGACTGCCCATGCTGATGAGATATTACAGTGTCTTCAACATGCATTGTGTTATTTTAACTGTTTTTTCCAAGCTCTTTGAACGGACACACTGATGATGCAAGACTTCAGCTGGTATTGTTTTCTTGGTGCATTAATAAATGACAGCACTGTTCAAGAATGAGCATGAGGTCCACCATATTGGCCAGACAGTCCTGTTATTCCAGGAGGTCACTCATAAATGATGAATAGATACTTGGATCGTGTGACTCACCACGCGGGCTGCTCTCTCCTGAGATTCACACTTTCTGCAGAACCAGGGACCAGTGGGCACCTGCACGATGCCATAGCAGGCTGCAGAGAGACAGGGGAAGTGGGGGCATGAAAGTGAATCATCACAATCAGAGCAAAAGACTACAGAATACATTAACACAGTGATAATGAAACCACATGAAACCTGGCGACACTTGGTAACATCTTTAACAATATCACACTTATCTAAACTTGCAATTATTTTTCATGCGTGACAGGAGGCAGACTCAAACAGACTGCTGCACATGCTGCTGTGGTTGTTTTTACGTAACATTACTGACGCTGACAGTTTGCCAGCACTACAAAATATTTTAAACCCCTGGGACCAATGCAGAATCACTGGTAATGAACTGACAACGCACAGTCATCAGGCTGCGTTCACAGTCCCATCTTTACTTGACCTCTTCCACACATTTATATGAAAAAGGTCAAAGAGTTGTCAGCCACAAACACAGCTGCACTTCAGCAACGACATGATATGAAAATATTCCCAATGACAGGCAGATATTATATATTTATTCATCCTGTACTTTGATATATTTCACAAAGTTTCATTTAATATTTTGGCACTGCATTAGCAAACTATGATTTACAAGACGGACTTGAAGCTGCAGTACAGGCGGTGCCACCCTAAATGTGGCAGTGCAACCCTAAATAGCCTACCTCTACACATTTTCAGATTATGTCTGATCCCTCCGGTCCCCATAATCCAATGAAATAATCAGCTATAATCCAGATTTCTGAGAACAAAACACCCAAAGGTTACCGAGTTCAAATGAAAAACTGGGTGACCAGTCTTAAAGACACAACATCAAGTACCGATTGGTTAGGATATTCTTATTCACTTTAATAATCATGGCTGGCTGATCCAATCCATGCTAATCCATGCTAATCCATGCTAACCCATGCCACACACAGTACGTGAATGCTTTGTTGTTATTTAGAGATTTTCTCTCAGACTCAGAGGAGCCCTCAAACACATTTTATTCCTAATAAATTTGCCAACAAATGTTTAAGATTGTGCTTGTTGCTGTAAGTGTATTGCATCCTGTGTTTGATGCAGTAATACTCACTAGATATATGTACATGCACTCCAGCCATCATTCGCATTTGAAATTGTGGACTTTTGACCAGTTATGAATCAGGAATGAACAGTGGAAAGACTAACTGGGAAAGTTTTGGTGAGTTATGTTTTGTTTCTGTCGAGTTTGAATAATGTGTGTTTTACAATGATAAAATTATTGTTTGTGTCAATGGAGTCTGGTGACTGGTGAGTGTGATGTAGTGGCTGTTTCTGGTTTAACAAAAAGGTCTATCTCTGTAGGGATCATTTCCATGTCAGACACTCAGAATGACAATCTGAGCCTGTCAGTGGCACAAACAAATGCTTTTAGTGGACATACTCTGACGGTATGCAAATGCCCAGAGGTACTACTTTGCAGCCCGTTTTGCGGCTGCACCACTCTGGCTCAATACTTGACGAATTTCAAAAATTGTTGTCTCCATTAGTCACTTGAACACAAACACATGAGGAAACAGAGTCCATAAACAGATTACATTTGACAGGAATTTGTCCAATTCGTCTGGGACACTGAAATCTTCCAGGAGATGTGGACCAGCACCAGTGTTTTCTAATGGAAACCCTGATTGGGAAATGCAGTCAGGAAATGGGTGTCCAGCTATTAAAAACAACACTACCTGAAGCCAACATTCCCAGTTCTGGCAATTATAAAACTTGCACTTTAAGGTCTGTTGATTCCTGAAATGCAAATTAGCCACACACTAGACATTGCTGAACGTTGTGCGTTAATGCTACCTGGCAAGCATCTTTAAATTAAACAGAAACTGTCATAACTGTGGTTCAGTGGCAGATCTGGACAACTTATCACATGACATGACAGTGCGGCTGCTTATCTCAAGCAAAACCCTGCCTATTCTAAAATAACACAGTACAGCTTGTGTGCTCCCAATAATTCACCACAGGAGGAAGATGCGGCTTCCAAACCATGTTGCCTGTGTGTCCTTCCAGCCCTACCCAAGCATGTGTCGCTGCAAACCATTATAATGTAAATAAAGTATATAATGTGCTCCATGGTCAGTTATTAAATACAGAAATTTAACCAGACAACACTGGATGTTTAAGAGCAGGCTCATGTTTGATATAAGCATTTGATCTGTGGTCTGATACCCAAAACACTGCAGCTTTCAGTATTTATTAACACGTGGTACTGAAGCATTAAAACTCCACTATTATTCTCAACAGACCTTGTGATGATAGAACATGGTATATGATGCTTGGAGCACATTTGATACTGAGTATTACAATCCACCAATAATAACTTTCCCGTCTAACTCTCGGTCTAGTTTCACAATGTGCTTAATCTAAGGCAAACTGACACATTATTTTCTACAGACTCATAAAGCTTGACAGGCTCAGGCTGGGATAATGTGATGCAACCTTAATGTAAAATAATAAATACTTTGAGATTTGGAATAATGGTGTCTCTAATCATAAAATACTAGGTCATATCACCACTAATAGTGCCTAGGATTAGTTTCTGCAACTTTAAACCACCATGAAGAAACATGCGGCTCAAAAGGTTTAAAAGTTTGACTAGATCTGACATGTATGTAAGAGGCAGCTTGTAGGTTCGTTAGAGATGTGCTCCTGTCAGGCTTATTTAACAATTCAAACACTCTTACAAGTTTGGCAATGGCTTCAGATATTACAAACATCTCAAATAGTTTCGGTCTTCCACTGTTTGCTTCATGGACACATGGCCAGCTAGGAGGTTTGTAAACACTGGACGTCATCATCGGAGTCATCTTGGGTGAGCACTGGTTTGGCAGCACATCACTGTCACCGTACTAGAAACTGACATGTAGCCATTAGAAATTATCTTTAAGCTTGCACGGCTCCAAATATTGGACTCAACACATAAAAAGCGGCGACTAAAGAAACTGACCCTAGACACTATTGTTTAGAAGACAGTGGGACGAATCACATCTTTTAATGTGACCCTGCTTCACTGTGTCCCACCTGACAGCTTCTGGCGGGGAAAAAAATATCATCACGACTCGCAGTGAGAAATGTGTTCGTAAAGCAGCTGCCAAAACTCGTCGATGGCGGATTACACAGACTATATGAATCTCCAAGCCAAAGCAGCAGACTGCCCTGCTGCATGAGTTGCGCCTGACCTCAGCCTGGCCTTGGTGAGGGCAGGCGGAGGAGGCGGCTCCATACGGAGTACTCCATAACCTTGCAACAAGACAACGCTAACTAGCCTGCAAGCTAACTGCTACCTGCTAGCCAAGCTACGTGCAGCTTACCTTGATGCACGGCGACGTTGCAGCCGTGTCCGTCGCAGTAGACAAGCGGGTTTTCCGCCCAGCCTCTCTCGTCTGAGCAAACACAACAACCTCCGATCATCTCCTTCATATTACTCGTCGAGAACTCGTCGTCCACCGCCAGACAACGCTCGCCGGAGACCATCTACGAAGAAAGCGGACATGCGGAAGAATACGATACACAGATAAACCGAAACCTTCGCCGAAGACGTCCCTCTTTCCCCTGCTACGCCGCTTTAGGTCCCACTCGTTCGAAATGTCATGTTTTAAACGTGTTTGCGTCCCTTTTCGACCCAGTATTTTTTCACCAAAACATCCACTTCACGGCGCGACGGTGAGGAGAAGAGGGGGGACTTCGTAGAGAACAGGAAATGCGTAATGACGCAAGGCGCGTGTGTGTGCGTGCCCTCTGACAGGAAGTAAAAGGCGGGTGTGATTGGACCGCCGACAGCAACGTTCCATTTTGGTTTCACATGGTCGAGATGGTTTGAAACTTTGTAGCAAAGAAACCTCACTCAACTCGAATCTCTGTCAGCAGTGTAGCAACATGGAGGTAGGCAAATATGTGGCGTATCACTGACAGAGACCAACCAAGGTCAGCAGCTGTTAAAAGCACAGTGTTTAGAAAACCGCTCTGTGTTTTCATGTGGTTAAAATTTGTTCTTCATCTGCTGAGTGGATGAGCTGTGATACAGAGAGCTGAAAAGCTGCATTCAAAAGAAACGTGAATGTCTGTTGGGCTGTACCTTAAGTGTGAGGATCATGTTTGATTGTTTTACAAAGTAGCTCAATTTGGAGCTGAAATGATTTGTTGATCAATCTTAATCAAGCAAACAAAAATTAAGCAACAACATATTTGGCAATTAATAGTATTTTTAAGCAAAATACAAATAAAGTGTGAGGATTTTGTGCTGTTTTATTTATAATTGTAATATTTATCATTGAGTTTGGGACAGATGCTTAGAAAAAAAAAAACAATACGTGGAAATATGTCAACTTGGTTTATGGGAAATTTTAATAAGCATTTTTAGATATATGTTTTATAAGCACAGCAGTCCCTCACTGGCCTGGACTGATTTTATAGGCTGAACAATTAACTGGTTAGTCAAGAAAGTAATTGGTATAATAATCAGCAATTAAAATAATAGTTACAGGCCTGGAAAATTGTGTTCACACATACAGAAAACCTCTTTTTTTTAAAATCATCAGTTGTTGCACTTAATTCTGCACTGTCGTTGATTTCCCCCTTTCTGTGGGATTTTTCTACATTTAAGTGTTGTTTTATTCTATGTGGGTGACTGTCACGAGACTTCACTACTACTCTATAGACGGAATGTGCTCATTTGTAATTATGCTGTAAGTTTAAGAATTCATTTTAAGCTGTAATGCAGAATGTTTCCCAGATATCTGTTATATTTGTACACATCCACACATGTATCCTTAAAAGTAAAGCTGGTAGATGTTGCATTTTATTGCATCTTACTAAACTCATTCAAAACAATGTGACAGTAAATGATAAAAACATGACAACAGCATCTTTTTACAGCTTTAAAGTCAATGACAGCTATAGGTTTTGATGATTTTTAAAAGACTCTCTGAAATGATAGCCCATATATATAATTAATCTGAATCATGGTTTATATGTATATGCACACGTCTCAAAAATTAACAGCTTGGCTTGGAACTTAATATTTTCAGGTAATAGTAGTATGTTGTGTTTTTCATGTTGTCATCTCAGTATGATAAGAATGGAAAAGGTATGGGGCTTTAGTGAGCATGGAGCCGGTACACTCTAGACAACAATTTGAAAAGCTTTTCATTGTAAATATGAATACCTTCATCTTTCAAAAATGTATACAGAATGGGCTTTGAGTATCAGGCTGCATATCAGACCTGTCAATATACAGTTTTGTTTTAATAGCATCCCCATGCTGTTGCCAAGGATGCTCCAGAACACACACACACACACACACACACACACACACACACACACACACACACACACACACACACACACACACACACTACTCCAAGCACTCAGCTGCTGCTTGCATCACCGATTCCTCTGAGCGAGCTCCCGCTCTTGGTTTCCAGAGAAACGTAATGACTTGCCAATAATGCGCAAGAGCACACGAGCGTCCTCCGTGTAATATGGTGAGCGAGAGGTCCCTGGGAGTGCCTGCCCATTGTTTGCTTTAATTTCAAATTGCTCAAATGCTCCAGTCGACACTGGGCACTGCACTAAAAGGGGGTGTGGGAGGGATGGGGAGCTGGGGAAAAGGAAAAAAAAAGTGAATTGTGTGTGGCAGGGGAAAACCTATTAGAGCTGGAGAGAACAAAGGGAGGCGAAGGAGGGGGCAGCGGTGGTGGAGGGGCCCATATAGCTACTGAAACACTGAAAATGGCAAATGATTTTTACAACTTGCACTTGATTAAGTCAAAGTCTGCTCGAATCATGTGTAATGTTCCTCGGGTTGTCAGAGAGGAGCTGTCTCTGAGACAGAAAATTGCAGTGACACTGTCTGCTCGGTGACCTCAAAGTACATATACTGTGGCACTCAGAGCTTTTATACAATTTCAGTTCTTTGATTATAACCAAGCAGGTCTCTTAGATGCTATATGTTACAGCTTTGTTGTTCACACTGTACTTCATCAACTTGGTATTTGTATGAGGATTTCTAAATCCATGCAATGCAACAGAGTTTCTGCTACAGACCTTGAAAATTAGCTGCCTTGTCCCAACCATTTTGCCTCATTTAAGGCATTCATTGCTAGAGAAATGGTTAAAATTTAACAACCTAAGGAAACCTGCACCATTTTCCCAAAATGTAAATGTAGCCTGTAGAGCAGGAATTATGTCATAGGCTACTAAATCTGTCTGGGTTTTCAAAAATTGGGCCTGTGTATTCCCCACAGTCGGCAGCCTATTTCACTTGCACAGTATAGGAGTAAAGGTGGAGCAGAAATAAACAAAAGGCTTAGACAACATCCTTGACAAACAGTCGATTGTGGTATTTCCCATTTCATTGATTTTGCAGTTTGCAAGCATTCAGGAGAACCATATAGAAACAATGTATAGAAATAAAAGTTTAGTTGGCTTTCCTGCAGTATGCTCATTCATATCCCTTATTATTCTTGTCTCTTTTGGTCTGTATTTAATTGTCAGAAAAGTGACTTCATGACACTTAAGATTTAAAAAGTCTGAGGGCTCTCATGATCGGGCTCTGGGCATGTTTGCATAGGCTGAGTGAAGTTTTGTGGTCTCGGTGCAGAATAGGGAACGTGTGAAATACGCAGGGAGGAAAGGCAACAGTGGGAAAAGCAGCCCCCACACCCACAGACTTGTATGTAAGCTGTATCTGAAATGGCATTGTGTGGAGGCATTGTATACATAAATGTTGGAGTAACTTAACTGCCTACTGGTTATTTATTTTGTCTGATGGTTGCTGCTCTTGATGGTTTCCCACCTAACTCCAAGTCTTTTAAAGCTCGTGTTTTCTGGACATTTATAAATTCTCAGAAAGACCCAGGAGCAAAAAAAATGTCACATAAATAATAAAGTTCCAATTTTGTTCTTAAACGTTGCATCCCAAATGTGTGTGTGTGTGTGTGTGTGTGTGTGTGTGTGTGTGTGTGTGTGTGTGTGTGTGTGTGTGCGTGTGTGCGTGTGTGCGTGCGCGCGCGCACTGAAGGGGAACTCCACAGAAAACTAAAGCAGTCTGGGAGGAATGTTTTCACAGACTGAGCTCATAAGCTTCAACAAATGACTACTGACAGCTAACTATAGGACTTTTATTTTGAAGCAATTGTGTTGTGAAACAGACGCCATATGCTTGTTTTCAGATCAATTTATTAATGACTAATGGCTATTTTTCATCGGTGTCACGGAAGCATGTAGACCTTGCTAAACAAAATCAACAGCCTAACGTTGTTTACGTTAAATTCAAGAAAATGTGTGACATGTTTGATCAGGTTTTACACAATCCCATATAAATTTATCCCAACTATTATTCTTTAAGCTTAATTAAATAGAAACAATGAAAATGGTGTTTCACGGACAAAGCAGTGAGTTAGCCGCACACACATGCACAAGTTCTCCATCCCTCCAGTCCATCTCCCTGTTGCATGAATACAGTTTATAGTTAAGCTTATTCACCTGCAGCAACCCCAGTAAATGCATCATTAAACTTAACAGAGCCTGATATTCATTTAGGCAGTAATTATTGGCTATATTTCAGTCAGATATTCTAAATGGTATTTTTATGTCTATAGTATGGACATACTTGGGCTGATTCTGCATGTCTTTCTTATGGTTCATGGCAGTTTATGGTATGTGCAATAGCGTGTCTGTTGTAAGGGCTGTAACGGTTGTGATAGACCATGTGCATTCCCGTCCGTGTGAGAGGATTTTGTCCCCATAAGACAGGATGTGTAGGGAACAATTGGAGAGAGGGAAAAAAAGAACTTCTGTAAAATCGAGTCACTTCAGTAAACTAACCAATTATTTGTTTTAATAGTCATCGGCTATTCAAATACAAACCGTCTGTGTTTTTCCATCTGCTGAAGATTCCCGATATGTGAAAGCGTGACATATGGAGGAGCTGCAAACTCTGAAATGACCTGAAAGACAATATGAACCCACTGCTCCACAGCCATAATGCGTCTTTCCCGGTTACACCGCATTCAGACCCATCCGTGTTTACCTATAGCCTCCTCTCTGGTCGGCGAGAGGGGCCCAGGAAAAAACAGTCCCAACACGGCGGGGTGAAAGGTGAAGAGAGCCCTCCCCCCACCACTGTCCGCACACACTTCAGGCTCGGATTGCATGTAAAATCACATTCTCCCGGGGTGGTTGGGGGGTGGAGAGGAATTCATTGTTTTGGCATGGGGCAGTGGGTTTGTGTCATAAAAAGTCTATGCTCTTACAAGTGCCTGCGCCTCCTTGACCAAGTGTCTCCATAAAACTCAATGCAAAACAAATGAGCCGGGGCTGCGGGAGCAACACGTTCGGCCTGATGAGTTTTAGGAAAGTGGAAGCGTTCGGAAGCTTTGTCTACACCAAAAGATTTTTATGGCCAGTTAGCTTATAAAATGTATGAAATTCACCAGATGAACCAGTTACATAAACGTCGTTCAAAAACTGGTTTTCACATCACGGTTGCGTAAAGTGTGTGGACTTACTTCAGATTTTGCAAGCCTGTTAAGCTGAAATCAACTACGCTCGTCTATATTTATATCACATAAATGGCCCATTGAAGTTCCAAACAGTTTCACTCTTGTTAAAATGTAGGTTACGCTGCACAAAACGATGTGTGTTCACAGGTCATGCGCGCGCGTGCACGTTTGTGTGTGCGTGTGCAGGCCGTGTCCTCACCGTAATCCGTCTATCTCCCCCTTTAAGCCGGGATGCCAGAGAGAAGTAGTGGAATTTTTTTTAAGTACATAAAAGCAGCAGCCAGGAGAACATCCGTCATTAACATTTTAAATTAAAAAAGGTTTTACTCATTAAGTTTCACTTGTTCTCTGTGTATATGAACGGTGGTCCTACAGATTGACGTGAATCTTTGGTGTCTTTCCTCCACTGTAACTCCAGCCAGACCACAAATATACCAGGCCTACACAGGAGCAGCCCAGTGTCCATCACTGGGAATGAGCCTGAAGTGCAACATTTGGTCGTCTGAGGCATTCCCCCGTATCACCAGCACTCAGCGGGCTGTTGTGAGAAACCTCCCCCGCGGTTGAGTTCTCTCTCTCGGCCACTCGGTCTCGTCTCCTCCCCTCCGGTCCCGGCCGACATCCAGGCGCAGGAGACGGTGGAATAAGTGCTCTGTGGCATCTGGTGTATCACAAATCTGCATAACAAAGAGTCCGTGGTCTTAATTGGAAATACTCGAATATGTATATATACACAAGGTTATTTTCATTCAGTTATTATTACAATATTGTTTTAGGTGGCTTTCAATTGGGATCTTGGGATAAAATCTCTAATTCTAAAACAACGAATATGGAGTCAGCATGGGGCACTTGCATGTCAACTTCACTGGCAATGTTTTATCAAATTCAGCTTGATACGTTATAAAGCAGTAATTATTTTTTACGTATTTTAATTATTTGTTTTTTTGAAGCAGGTTAAGATCCTTGTTTTATTTGGTTATAAATGTTCATGTTCTGTGAAATATATTAAATAAATAAATAAATAAATAAATAAATAAGTAAAAATAATTATTTTTAGGATATGTCATGAACATACTACTAACGTTTGCTCTCTAGATCTTCGCGGAGAGGTCAATAGAGACCTGTGACAACACTGAAAAAAGTTGTGGGAAATTGGGGTTAATTGATCTGGGCTGCAGTGTTTTAACAAACGTCGGAACGGTTGGATGCAATCACGTGATGTTGCGATCCAAGATGTGTTTATGTGACAGAACAGTTATATTCTCTGAGTAAAGCGCTCATGACACTGGTCAGTTTGGATGTGGACCAGCTCAGGTCAGGAGAAGAGAATTGGTTAGTTTACACTGGCTTAAATTGTCTAACTGTATGGTTGAAAAAGAAAGAGAAAATGAATAAACACTTAATGTGCCAAACAAAAAAGTTCACGAAAGAGCGAGAGAGCCAGTGGTCAGGGCGTGAGATGGTTGTTCCTCTCTGCATCCCCCAGGCCGGGCACGGTGCACCGAGGCTCAGGGATCTGAGTTATTCCCCCGGGGATCCAGACCTCGACAAGCTGCCCCTCCTCTCACTTCACTCTGGTGCATCCGTGAAACTCCGCATGCTCCATGTATCAGTGCTGTCATACAGAATCAGTACGTGAAAAGCGAGTTTTGCTGCAACCAGAGCGTGGACAGCTCACGTGCAGGTCAATGGTTTTACGTAAAGCGACGAGAATGCAGGTCAGATGACCCATGGCTGTAGGAGAGTTTAAGTGGAGTTAACTAGAGTGTTTGGGCAGCCTATAAGAAATATATTCACTGCTACTGCACAGAGGCACACCAACACACACACACACACACACACACACACACACACACACACACACACACACACACACACACACACACACACACACACACACTGCGTTCTCTCTTCATCTGTAACCCCGAGCCTAACCCCTAATGCCCCTAATGTCTACAAGTAACTTACGCGGTGCATAACAGCCTTCTGCGGCTTATCGAGTACAATATAACCTTCATAAGTAAGACATTTTTCACACTAGAGGCTGCTATAATTATAACATTTAATTATCTCTATGATTCTATGCCGCCATGCGCAGCCACTGTAATGTAAGCTCTTAAATTAGAAGCAACGGCTTAACCCTAAAAAAGAGACATATTTTTGGTCCACAACAAGCCACAGTCCCCATGACCCTACATAGGCTGACATTTCAAGGTGCAACACTGACCCTAATCCCCCTAATACATGCGCACGTGTGTGTGACGGCTACAGGTACTGTATATAGTATGTGTTTATATATAGAATTCTATTTTATTTCATTTTTTTCCCCCCACATAATTCATTCATTTGTCCATTAAATCCCATTCACACACTGTCTTCCTGATATTGTTTGGAATGCACGATCTTGTCCATGACCACCACCTTAGAGTTATGCTCTCAGTCCAGTATTGCGTGGATCGTCTGGACATGATCCAATCACATTCAGAGGTTTAACAAGGAGCTATAATAACAACGCCTACACATGTAACACGCTGTTTGATGTAACACCGAGGTAACATCGATGCTATTCAACATACAGTGAATGGTCTGTAAACACATACATAGGCTTAACATCGTGGAGATGAGCATGCCCATTCTTGAGTTTGGCCCCATCACGCACAACGTTGCCCGTTAGGACCCGACCACAAGGGACCCACGTGTTTTATAGATAACAAAGACGGAACATAATGCAGGGAGTGTTGGAAAATGTGGCTCAGGGGCGAAACACAATAGCGAGTCCAAACGACCATGTGTAGGCCTACCGGTAATTCAAACAATTAGCCTATATAATATACTACCTAGTCACATTATTTGGACATCGTTGTGGGTGGTGTCTTCAGCCTCTGCTTTCTCTGTGCGTGTGTGCGCGTGCGTCCTTCAGATCGCATGTCTCGTGCGTGCACGCCCCATGAAAACTCAAATCGGTGTGTGTGTGTGTGTGTGTGTGTGTGTGTGTGTGTGTGTGTGTGCGCGCATGTGCGCTCGCGCGCGCATATGACGTTGTTTTCAGTGTGCACATACAATATGCACATCCGCATAGTTAAAATGTGCACGAAGTATTACGCATGACACCGGATCCAAAAATGGTTGCTGATTACAAAAGTCAAATGACAACGCTTAATAATATCGTTCAATAATCCACAGATGTCTATGTTCCTGTTCCCCCTATTCTAAAAAGATACTTGTTGATAGTGGGGTATTATCAATATTCTAAACATGACTGTTCATTAACATTACATATTGCTGAAATATATTAGATATATTCTATAATTGTTGCTCGAAGTTCTGTTAAAATGTTTTTAACGGGAAATCTTAATTGGATTATTTAAGTAGCTGCAGCTTTAACCTACATCGTCCGGAAAATCTAGTGGGAAAAGCAACCCTGACTCTGCACTTTCAGTCTGTCCAATCACTGTTCACTTTGTTTAACCAGGGTGAAAAGTAGGCTACAATTTAACAGGAATTTTCCAGTTTAGCATGACTCCACTAAATTCGCAAGAATATAATTTCTAAATTTTGACGGTCTGAACATTTTTTATCTCGAGGAATAATAATTGCATGCGTAAATACATAATATATTAACAGCACTGCAGCGTGCTTTACAGCAAATTATGCGTCAAATTATTACGCGCACAAACACACACACACACACACACACACACACACACACACACTGTGAAGCGAAAATGTATAAATAAAAAGAACATTGGAAATAACGACGGATTTAAGGTATAGTCAGACATGAATATAGGTCTGCTCAGCCTGAACAAATATTGTAGGATAAGTAGGTCAGTCTATAGTCAACCACGAGGAAAAAATCATATGGAGGAAAAGCTAGAGCCAACAAAAGCAGATGAGTTGAGCCTTGGTCAAGGCAGCAGCCTAAACGTGGAAAAGCAGCTCCCCAAGTGTAAAACGCAAACGTCTTTGTTTAAGCTGCGCTGCGTTAACACACGTCTAAAATAGCCGGAGTGCGCAGTCATTTCACCAGCACACAATCGACTCCATAAAGGACTACTACCGCATGCGTTTTGATGTGGACCGAAAGGCAAAAGCACACAATACATTCCAGTCTTATCATGACACTTTGCAGGCTCTGGCTACCTATTGCGGTTGAAGGCGACATGCACTATGAACTGGGCTGAATTTTCAGAAGCTCTTTTATTCAGCTATTGAAATATGAACTTGTCATAAGTGCATTATTTACTCAAGCAGGGAAGTCAATGGGCACAATTGTAAACTATTGTAACTGTGGGTGTGGGAGGGGGTGGGGATGGAATATCCATTTTTTTATTGCATCACCTGTCAGCGGCGTCCAATGGGCGTCGACTCCGAAGGCATTAATTGATGAAGGTGTCTCCAGACTGGCGCACCTCCCCTCTCTGTCATTTTATTTGCGGCTCAACCAGCAGCCAGAATAGCAGCTGCATTTTAGCTCTTATTCTGTTTCTCTCTGTCTCGGACTCTCTCTCTCTCTCTCTTTCTCCCTCCCCTCCACCCTCACAACTCCCTCTCCCTCCCTCTCTCTCTCTCTCTGTCTCTCTGTCTCTCTCTCTCTCTCTCTCCTCGCTATTTTATCCCTCTGGCTGAGGCAGTGGTGTACACCTACCCCTCGTCCTGCTGCCGTCCAGAGGGGAGTGGAGCCGGCAGAGGCAGGTAGCAGCAGCAGCCCCGGCTTGGTGGATGCATCCGTTCCTCCACCATGCCGGACCCGGGCAGAAGGCGACGAGTGGATGCTGTCGGCTCATTCAGCCTATTAGACACCGGCAGCTCCATTTAACTCCGCATGTCAAAGTTTGCATTTTCATGACGCAGCAGCAGTGTGGATGGATTAAAGGTATGAGCAGGATGCCTTGAGCTCGCGACCCCATGCCATTTACTGGTGAATCCATAGTGTACTGAAAGTGACTACATGGATTGATACATTGGATGCATAAAACATGGGAGACTTGGAGTGTGGCTTTGAGGAAATGCAAGGAGTGAGACTGGGATACCTGCTCATCAAAGGCAAGCAAATGTTTGCTTTGTCTCAGGTCTTCACAGACCTGCTGAAGAACATCCCCCGGACCACGGTGCACAAACGCATGGACCACCTGAAGGTGAAGAAGCACCACTGCGACCTGGAGGAGCTGCGGAAGCTCAAAGCAATAAACTCTATAGCTTTCCATGCCGCTAAATGCACCCTCATATCGCGGGAGGACGTGGAGGCTCTGTATTTCTCCTGCAAGACGGAGCGGGTGTTGAAGTCCAACAAAAGGAAAGCGAAAGCGGCGTGTGCCCCGGGGGACGAGGATGAGTCCCAGGGGTTCCTGCGTGCGGACGCCGAGCTGTGGAAGGAAAAAGTTTGGTTTAGTTTGCACGGTGTCCCGGAGACTCTCGCACTTCACAACAAAACGGGCAGGAGGAGAGAGCTGACTCCTTGCCTTACCGACTCCAAACTACCTCAATTTTACCACAAAACCCACGGACGGGAATACCGTTCGGTGACCAAGTCTAGTCACAAACACTTTAAAAACTATGAAACAGCGAAAATAACAGGGAACCGCGTTACCTTGAGCCAAAGGCACTCGTTTTTCCGGAGCGCTGTGAGCCGGCAGCCGGTGGTGTCCGCCATAGCTGCTCAGTCCAGGCTCTCGCGCTCAGCCGGCGACCTACTTCACAAAAGGAAGAGGAGGCGCGAGGGGGGCGGCGGCAGGGACAGCGCGAGGCACTCGTGGAGCAGGAGCAAACACGCGCACCACCACGTACCGCCGGTGCTACTCTTACAACCCAAATCACCCGGCGGTCACGGGACTTCTTTTGGTGCTTTCCACCTCGGTCCGGATTTCTATCTTGACCCCAGACCTCACCATCATCACCACCACCAGCACCACCATCACCATCATCATCACCACCACGAGCCGAGTTTCCCGGAGAGTTACAGCAGCGACACCGAGTCCAGCACCTACTCAGACCGGGCGTACCCCGACTCGGACTTTGGGTCCGGTTTCTCCACCACCAGCAACTCCGGGAGCTCGGAGGAGGAAGAGGAGGGCGAGGATGAGGATGACACGCAGTCAGAGAGTTCAGAGGTCAGCTCAGACGAGGAGGAGAGCTCCTCTCAGTCCGACTCGAGCTCCGTTTCTAGCCGTGTGTCGGTGCAGAGCATCCGGTTCAGACGGGCCCGGGTCGGTTCCCTCGTCAAAACTCTCAACACTAGTAAAGCACCTTTGGTCCTGCAGCCCACGTTTCACTACAACAACCACCAGCAACAAGAGAGACAGCACAGGACACCGGGTCATGCTGCCTCGTCACAGACAGGAGACAGCAGACAGGAGAAACGGCAGAAATGTGAATTTATATGCAGTGAAACTAGAAAGGACTTGGGACCCTTACAGACACCAAAATTTAACTCAGCTGTCGTGGGGGAGAGCTTCTTCATCGAGTCTAAAAGGGAAAAGGCATTTGAGGCTGATCATGACAGATCTGACCCCGCGGACGTGCTGGTCCCTTATTCACCGGGACCCAACCGGAATAAGGCCTTTCACCCCTCACGCACGACGCCGGGGCACCCCACCAAGTGCCCCCCAGGACTGAGCGCACAGTGTGACCACGACAAGCTCCCCAAATGTACGGACAAAAGGGAGTCGAAAGCCGCCAGCGTGAAACTGCCCACTCCTCTGAAAAAAATAAAGACCGAATCGGAGGAGTCCTCTGTGACCGCCACCCCCCACTCGGACAGCGGCAGGACAGCCCGGACACCGCCCTTCAACCTCCACAATGTGAAAGTTAAAGTGGAGGAAAGCTGTGATGAATATGAATACCAGAGCCAGGCCGCTGCAGTCAAATGTAAAGGGGATAGGGCAGAGAGTAGCAGTGGCCAGTATCCCAGTGGGGTCATCAAACAAGGGGACTTTTTCAGCAGCGGGATTAAAGACACAGAGAAGAGCCCTGACGTGGTCCCCAGGCCACCCTGTGGTCCTCAGGAATGCTGGAGCACCCAGGACACCCCGTGCGTCGACGAGGGGGAGTACGGGAACAAAAACTGCAGGGCTCCGATGCTGGGGAATAAGAAATCCCGAGTTTCCAGGGCGCAAACAAAACAAAACGTTCCCAGGGTCAACAAGGCTGCTTCTTCTTCCTCCTCCTCCTCCTCCTCCACCTCCTCCAC